>CM062812.1:207601368-208201368 GCA_031772625.1 Pinus tabuliformis | reverse complement strand
TCAGGGACCCTATGAGCTGCCTGTATAAGGTGGGATCAACATCCTTGTCTTCTAATGCATCAATTTTCTTCCAGTTGGTGATCATTGGAGCAACCATGGGTTTACAATCCTGCATCCTAAATCTCTTTAGAATTTCTGTAGCATATCTCCCTTGTCCAAGGAAGATCTCCCCCTTTTGTTGCCGAACTTCCAACCCCAGGAAATAATGCATCTGTCACAAATCCTTCATGTCAAATTTTGTGGCTAGATTCTTCTTGCAGTCCCCGATGAGCCTGGATGATCCTGTCAAGAAGAGATCATCCACATATAATACTAAGATAAGTGGTTCGCTCTCTACGACCAAATAGTAGAGGTTCGAATCCGCGTCACTCTTGACAAACCCCATCTTCTGCAAGTAGCCATCAATTGGACCATACCATGCTCTAGGTGCTTGTTTCAGCCCATACAAGGCTTTCTTCAATCTGCATACATGAGACTTCTTCTCATGTGTCTCAAAGCCTTCTAGTTGTTCAATGTATACCTCCTCTTCTATCACCCCGTTCAGGAATGTCGTTTTGACATCCATCTGATGAATCTCCCATCCCATCTGTGCTGCAAGAGATATCACAGTTCTAATAGATGTATACCTAGCTACTGGGGTGAAGGTCTCTTCATAGTCAATTCCTTCCTTCTGAGCATACCCCTTAGCCACAAACCTGGCTTTGTATTTTTCCACACTGTCGTCTACAGCGTATTTAATCTTGTAGATCCATCTCGAACCTACAACCAATATGTCTTGAGGCCTCGGCACTACCGCCCAGACATCGTTCACCATTATAGAGTTATATTCCTCTGCCATCGCATCCAACCAAACCTGATGTTCAGCAGCATCCTGAAAACTGGCAGGCACCCCATCCTGAGCTACTAATGCTTGATATCTATCTGGTTGTTTTCGCTCCCTTTCATTGTTTCTTGGTCCACCGATGAAATCCTCTACATATCGCAAAATCCGATGAAGTTCCCTGCTCGTTCTTCCTCTGGTAGCAGGTGCTTCTGTTAGCTCCTCCTCTTGTGATTCTTCCTGATCCGAGGAAGAATTCTTGACTTTCGTTGGTTGAAGTGGTTTGACCAACGGCTCATCTTTTGACTACTCCTCGGAAGGCATTTCTCGAGATTTTTGAAGGCCCTATCCTCCATGAACTTCACATCTCATCGAACTACTACCTTCCTGCGCCCTGGAAGATAGATTTTGTATGCCTTAGCGTTCTCGCTATATCCCACTAGATATCCTTTCTCTACAGTTTAATCCAGCTTCTCTCTCTTTTCCTAGGGTATGTGGCAATATGCCAAGCTCCCAAATATCTTGAAATGACTGACTTCAAGTGTCTTCCCTGTGAAGACTTTCTCTGGAGTAATCTTGCCCAATGCCCGATGAGGAGTTCTATTCTAAACATAGATTGTCGTGTTGCATGCTTCTGCCCACAGGTATTTTGGCATATCCTGATCATACATCATGGCCCTGGTTGCTTCCATGATAGTCTAGTTCTTCCTTTCTTCTACTCCATTCTACTCCGGATTGTACGGAGTTGTCCACTCTCTTTTGATGCCCTCCCTAGCGCAAAACTCTATGAAGTCCTTGTCGACATATTCTCCACCATTATCTGAGCGCAAAACTTTTTATTTTCTTTCCAGTGAAATTCTCCACCGAAGCCTTGAACTCTTTGAATCGACAGAAAACCTCGTCCTTGGTTTTCAGAAAATAAATCCAAGTTTTCCTGGAGTGGTCATCGATGAAGGTGACGAAGTATTCGGCACCACTAAGAGCTTTAGTGGACATTGGTCCGTAGATATCTGAGTGTATCAATCCTAGTACACTCTTGGCACTGTTTTTACTTCTAGAAAATGCTTCTTTGGCATACTTGCCCAAAGCACATCCTCTGCATACATCATCTCTTTCTGTACTAAGATCTGGAACTCATGTTACAATTTTCCTAAGGATTCTCAAAGCCCCATGGTGCAAATGTCGCATTCATCTATGCCATAGTTCATTCAAATCCTTGTCCCCATGACTACCTATCAGTGCCATTGGTGATTCTAGCTGTAACATGTACAACCTGTTACTTCTGATTCTGATCTGCACTTTCTTTTTCCAGCTTGGGTGTTTGACGTACACTGTCTCCTTGATGAGAAAAACGTCATAGCCCTTACTTTGAAGTTGTGATACGTAATCCGGATAGTAAGTTCATCCCCAGTCCTGGCACATGCAACACATTGGTGGCTCAGAACCACTCTCCCACTTCTGTTTGAAACACTATGGTCCCCTTTCCTACTGGAGTACACTTTGCCTTATTCCCCATGGTGATCTGAAAATTCATCCTTTCCTCTTGATACTTAGAGAAACATTCTCGGATGCCTGTCATATGCCAGGATGCTCCACTGTCTATATACCCATACGTTAGATGATTCCAAGCTTGTTACACCAGCAACTTCTTCTTCCAATCTGGAAGCCAACATAGAGAAATCAAGATTTCTATCCCTTGTGCAATTTTTTGAAAACTTGCATGAGTCTCCTGATGTTGATGCCTCTGCATCATGATCTCGACCAATAATTGATTTTCCCTTCATGTCACTGATTCTTTCCTCTGATACCATGTGAAAATTCTATTCCTGCAACAACTCATTTATTTTTCCTACTTATTCTTCAATAAGTTATTTACGAAATCGCTTCAGTAAATACTAAAATAATCTCTATTGTAGATATCACACCATAAAGCAGAAACAAATACATGCACAAAAACCAAACACATCAACACAGTTATTTTTGGACAAATGTCCCTAGAAAAACCCAATGCGGGAAAACCGGTGCAGCAGAGGAGGATTTTATTAATCAGATATTCTTGAGTACGACTGGGTGCCAAACTGGCTTACCCAACAAGATAAATTCTCCAACACCTCCCCCAAACTCGGCGTCAGACTTGCTAGCCTCTGTGCAATTCCCAGATCCTCTGCGTTGGCTCCTGCCTCTCTGCGTCAACACTGGGCCTCTCTACATCACCCATGCAGGCCATCCAATGACTACACAGTCCTACTGCCTCTGCGTCTGCCTGAGAGGCTCTGTGACTACCTCTTTGATCTCTGCGTTGATCTTCTGGTACTATTCCCTACTCGCTACCTCTTGCTGCAATCCAAACCTCTCGTTTGAATTTCTCAGCAAACCCCGCTCCAGAAATCAAACTGACTGGTCTCCCTCAGTATATCTCCACCTGACCCTCAAGCTTTCTCTTATACTTTTCCTATTGATGAATCAACGATAGAGATTAAGTCCCTAATCAACGGCTAAGATTAAAATAGACTTGATCTTCATCTCTTAGAAGCTTCTCATCCTTATCTTTATTAATACCCATTAATATTTTATTTTCCTAAGTTTAGACTTAGGACCTCATTAAAAATATTATTTATTTTAATAACTTTTCATTCAGACGGAATTTTCCAAAACGATTTATGGGTCTTGGAGATCTCATGCTCTTTAGTCTCTCCACCAATTTTCATGGCTAGAGCACATCCGATGCTACCCCAAATCAACAAGTAGGCAATTCAACTTTATTTGGTTACTAGTGGAATGTCGGGTCCACCCACATGGGAGTTCAAAATGGCCCATTCGAATAGCTTCGAGGCAAAGTCGAATAGGTGGATGGAGGGGGCCGTCATGAGGCTAGGGAGGCCCAAGGAGTTATAAGGAGGGAGCAACTCTCATTTTGTATTTCATTCTTACACATTGCAATCAAAATTACTTGACTGTTCGCTCTGCTATTTCGCTGAGTCAACCCGCTGTTTAGCCACGAATCTCTCAAGCGGGAGATTCAACCTCTACTTCCGAGGACCATCCGTGCCCGCCCTAGAGATAAAGTTCCATAAATATTTCAAGAGTTTTGGGAGTGTGTTACAGCACTACCATTCAGCCACAACAGGGAGTGCGTATTTCTGGCTAGTTGGAGAATACGCAAGGGGAGTTTGGAGATACCAATGATCAAGCATTTGCCGGGAGAGTTGGAGGTTGGAAGAGCAGCAAAGGGTCAGCCTTTCTTGTGAGTTTTGGAGCCAGCAGAACCAGCATCCCAGCAGTTCAAATTACTGGGCTTGGGGACAACGCAGAGAGCCAGTCCAGCGATTTTGTGGAGCTAAGGAGCAGGTGTCATAGGCCGGAAGCCCATCCGGGAAGTCCAAGGATTTGATAGTAGAGGTCAGCCCAGCACCTTGGGTCCATTTCCGGACAGATTCCAGCAGGCCGAATTTTGCAGTTGCAGTTGAAGTTGGGTTCCCAGGGGATCAAATTTCAGAAGTCTAAACCAACCAAATTCCTTCCTAGGTCTTGCTAGGTTTTGGGAAAGGATCACACTCCTAATTTTATAGAATTTTTTGGATAGATCTAAGAGGTCAAACAGGGGTCCCAACTGAGCCAGCAACTAGAGGAGCTAAGGGGAATTTGGGCCAAAATTCCGAGGTCAACATTTGGCCAATTCATTCATGGGTTTTTTTGGGTTTAGGCCAAGGAGGAAGGACCTAAAATCTCATCATTTTCTAAGGATGGGAAGCAATGATTCCAACCCTTCAAAGTTAGCAGACAGAACAGTTTTTTGGGGCAACGCAGTTCAATCTGGTGCAGCAATTGTAGCAACCTTCAGTTCAACATTTCTCACCTAGGTTTTGTCATGCTTGTGCATTGAGAAAAGCCTAGGTGCACCATTCTATTTTACTATTGTATTTGCTCCTGAAGAAGTAATAAAATAGCTCAATAGTTCTCTATTTCCAGTGTTTCCATGGGTGCTAAAAGTATATTTCGTTTTTCTGATTGTTGGATTGTTTGCATGCTTTGTATATCACTTATATTCTTGTTTAAGAACATTACAATATATGAAAAAAAGGGGGTAGAACGTTGGGAGTTATGTTGGCCTTGTTGGGAGAGCCTTCATAAAACACAACACCCACTACATGCTAGTCAAAGTTTGAATATTTGGAACGCCCCTATGCAGGCAGTCTCCATGCGTAATTCCTAGCGATTCACACACAGCGTTAAATCCAGCACTGTAAAGAACAGATCATTGAGAGGTGTATGTCATATGGGTCAATTAAATCATGCATTAAAGATTTAAACTCTGCATTGATTCCGGTCAACTACGTTGAGTTCTATAAGCTAGAGTTGAAGCGTTACTGGGAATGGAGCATTGAAATAGTGGTTTTGCATAGTGTGGATGTCCATTCTTTGTTATTGATCCAACTGTGAATTTTGTGTGAATACCCTGTTGAAGCTTTGAACGGTGAAGCTTCTATGTGCATTGATCAAGGTATGTCATATGCAGTGCGTTCAAAACATGGAGTGCGCTCAAGCACATCTTTGTGCGTTGATTAAATCTTGGTTGGTTTACATATGTGCACTACATTGAACCTCTGCTTTGAATAAAGTGAACAGTGTAGTGTTCCTTTGCATATGTTATATGTAGTGTCCGCTCTGTCTCAAAACACAAGTCGAAGTACCTCCTTTCTGCACTGCAGCTGCCACCAACATTGTGCTACTGCTGCTACTGTACTGTTGCCCATGACACTGCCGCTGATGCATTTGTACTACAGCTCCCTCTCAAATGCTGCATCTACTATGCTGCTAACATTGCATCCATACTGCAACTCAATTGCTGAGAGAAACAACTGAAAAACATCAATATTAGTTGAACTTAACTGTGTTCAACATAATACAATGAATGTTGGAATCTAACAGTTGTTGATTCTAACCCTCTGAATCTTTTGCGTTGCTGCTGACTCCTGCACTATGCCAACTGCATCGCTACCAACCTTGCTCTGCGTTGATCAGTCTCTAGTCCCCAGCTACTGCATCTGTCCTCCAAACACTCCATTGCATTATCTGACACTAAGTCCATTTCGTTATCACTGAATCTTGGGCTCCCGTAGCAAGGAATTGATCCAAGAGGTGGACTCCTCAAGGATCCTGCCCACATGTAGTCCTCCCGACTACAACGCAATATCGCCCATCTCCCTCCTGGAGATGCGTGGGCGCTCATGGCAAACTCATCCTCGTCAATCTTTGCTAAAGCAGCCTTAAGATCATGTTTCTCATCCTTGTCCTTTTTCTTCAAAGGACACTGGATGCATAGTGGCCCATCTCACCAGAACTGAAACATTTCACCTTCGAAATGTCCTCCTTTCGCTTCGGCTTTTGTTGTCCCTTCGATGCTAGAGTTGCGTTCTCCTCCTCGTCCTTCGTCTTTGTGCAACTCTCACTGCTACCACTGAGGTTGACCTTCACTAGGTCCCTCAACTCCTCCTGTTGAAGAGTCGCCCACATCTCCTCCCATGAACGTAGTTTTCCTCTGCCCAATATGCTTTGGACAAAAACTTGCCATTCATTCGAGACTCCATTCAAGGCTATCCTCACCATCGAAGTTGGCTGAGGAGTGGACCCCACTGCAGCAAGATGGTCTCTAGTGTCCTGAAGACGCTGAAGATAGAGGTTCACCCCTTCTCCTTTCTACATCAAGGTCCACTGCAACTTCTACTCCAAATACATCTTCCGCTATTTGGAAGAGCCTTAATACAGAGAAGACAAGGCTTCCCACATTCTCGGGTTGTATCCTTGCCCTGCAAGTGTGAGACCACATGATCTCGAACTCCATCAAGGATGAGCCTCTTTGCCTTCCCCTGCTTGGCTTTGTACTTCTTCTTTTGATCGTTGTCAGCAAGAACAGCTACAACACTATTGACATAGGCCTCAAGATCATATTCCTCCAGAACAACTAAGGTTATGGTCTTCCATATGACATAGTTGGAAGCACCTTCCAACTTGTCCTGATCTCTAAGCCCATGTGATGCCATCTCACCCAACTGTCGAACTGACTACTCTAGTCACTGCTTAGCACTACTTAGATGCTCAGCAAGTGAGAAATTCAGACCTTCTGGTGGAAAGTTCCCTAAGGAGAAAATTCCCCTTCTACGTGTCTTCGTTCTTTTCTAGCAGATTTCTGCCCTGGCAGAAACTGCACCCTTCAAGCACTGCGTTGAGGCTCTGTGTCACTCCCTCTGCCTCTGCAAACTCACGAACTGGAAACCGTACCTCTCTGTTGTCTCACTCAGAGAGAGATTTCCTCAGATCTGCTTCCCCACAAGGACTACGCAATCCCTTCAAGGGGATTCAAATTGTTGCCAAGTGCAACTTTCGACCTCACTTCTCAACATTTGATCTGCTCTTCCTGTTTCAAAATCAACCCCTTGATACCATGTGAAAATTCCTAGACTTGAAGGAACCCTTACTGTAGCAAATCTGTATCTACTTCACCTACTTGAATGTTAAATTACATTCATCAAGTTGTTCTTTTGAATACTGAAGCAAATTACTTCTATAGCCTACACTAATTAAATATTTGATCTCATGAAACAAAAACAGAGCAAAGAACAAGATACATAGGACACACTTATTTTTGGACACAATAGTCCCTAGAAAAACCAAACGCGGGAAAACTAGTGCAGAAGTTCTAAGGGTTTATTATTATGCACGAGAAATATCTAAATACAAATCTAGGATGCTCATCTAGCAATCATTTACACAGAAAAATACTAGCGGAAAATATGAGTGAGTTTTACCTCACTTCACCAGGCAAAATTCTAGTTGATCCAACACAAGACTCGCTAACCCTGGCTATTTCTGCGCTAGCCCTATGTAAGCCCTGCGTCTACTTCTCTACCCTTTGTGTCAATTATCCCAGCTGTTCCGACAGTTCCAACTATTCCCGGCAGTTATGGATTCTGCGTGACAAGCAACCTTTCTGCTCTGCGCAGGCCCTTCTGGCTCTGCATCAGGACTGTGTGGGTCCAAACTAGGCCAGCGTCAACTCTCCCAGCTACTGCACTGCCTCTCTGCAAGCTCTCTCCACCTCTCTGTCAATATTCTTCGGAAATTCCTTCTTGCGGATTCTCACTGCCCCTCTGCTACTGAATGATCACTTAGTTCGAATTTCTCAACTTCCTAGCCCCAAAAATCGAACTCCAGATCCATTCTCTCTCTCTCTCTCTCTGTCTTCAAATGAACCCCAAGCCTCCATTTTATACTTTTCCTGTTGAGTCTTCAACGGTCAAGATTAAGTCTCTAATCAACGATTAAGATTAAAACATGACTTGATTTGCCTTCTAGATCATTCTCACCCATATTTTTATTAATACCCATTAATATTTTAATTTCCCTAAGTTTAGACATAGGAACTCCATTAAAAATATTAATTATTTTAATAAAATACAATTCAGGTGGAATTTCACCAAACGGTTTCTGGGTTCTTTAGAACTCATGTGCCTTAGCCTCTCCACCAATTTTCAAGGCTAAAGCACTTCTGATGCTACCAGAAACTAACAAGGGGGAGAAAAAATACAAACAAGAATGACAAGAAAATGAGGGAGTTAAATGAATTTTGCACTTACCTCTTTAGCTCTCGAGAAGTTGAGAACTAGAGGTAGATCGCAACCCTTCTTCACTCTTCCAAGCTCCTCCTTCACTTCTCCAAGCTCTCATTTGCTCTCTCTTCTAACCTCTCACAAATCTGATCTCAAAAGCTTGCTATCTCCTCTCGTCTCCAAGCTCAAGCCAAATATGCAAGTGTGAGGAAACGAGACATGGAAGAGGCCTTTTCACCTCATCTTCCCTTTCCCTAAACTCTCTCTTAACTCACCCTAGGCCCCACTTAGACCACAAGTTAGAAAAATAAAATAAAAAACTCTCTACAGAACTGTGCATGTGCCATCCAAAACCACGTGGGAAGCATACTATAAGCATGTCAAAACCACGATTCAACCTACGGGACCATCACAGTTCCCACAGGTCCAAGAACTTTGTTTATCCACGCGAAGCGCAGTTCCATCTTCAAGTCTACCTCTAAACAATAATTATCTTCATACGCTTTACAAAACCAACATCGACAAAATAAAAAGAGGGAATCTCCAACGAGATAACTACCTGTTGACACGGCGAATTTTCGCTACGCCAACAAGGGGAACTAACCCGATCGCAGACCCCAATTAGATCCGCTTTCGTTTGAAGTGGCTAGTTCCAACGGGTTTTAAAGGATTCCGTAAACTGTTATAGATGTTGAAAGATTGCTTCTTGGAGGAAGACTTCAATTAAATCAACAAAAGAAACAGCAAACCTATATGTATCAAATCCTATCTACACTAATTCTAACCACTTATGATAGTCCTAACTATTCTAATCTATCCTGCAGGAGCATAACAAAATAGATTAAACATCATATATGGATTCCAAGTCCAAATGAATCAATTACTAGTTCACAGATGAACAAGGTTGTATTAAATCTTAATTGCAATCTAATTACTCATACAGGAATTCACATTCCTTTCCATACAAATAAAACTTGCAACTGATGTTTAACAGGTTTAGAATCAGCAACCTTTCATGAATTAACTGTGGTAACAAATTATATTTGAATAACCAAGACCAGTCACGAACTATCTGTTATCAATATGCATAAAAACAAAACATATTTATATTTATGCTAGCGACAACACCCTGATTTCAAACACATGAAAGAAGAGGAAAATAAATCTGAAAAAGGCTCTTTCTCGACCAAACAATCTTCTTTATTAGCACAATAAATTAAAAGTTGTTCTGCCCAAAAAAAGTCCTCCCCTCATCTCCGGAGGTAATACTTATGCAGAAGGAACTGACCCTCGGTCTTCCCCTAACTTTTCACCTCCCTTCTCTTTTCAATATACAAATCAAAATATACAGACGTAGAATAGTCGGTGTAACCGCTGACACGTCGAGGTTACATTTGTTGGAGCGTTCTACTTCTTGGGGGGGAATGAACGGATGCTGATGGAAAGGAGAATGACTGCGTGTCATCTCTTCATGATGAAACCCGGGACAACTTCACTTTCGGAATACACAGGCAACGCGTGGAAACCCAACCGAGAACGCCTAAGGCCGGATCTTTAACTAGAAAACACCTGCATATATGAACTCTTCGGATCCGCTCATGCGTCTTTTAATCCTCGCCTGCAGAGATAATTAACATTAGCTTTATGATTATGAAACATATGATAGAAACGCCTAAGAAAAAATCTTGCCCTCATTAAAACTTTATAAAATGATAAGGCGTATTGAAATCAAAAGGAGCGAGTGTGAAAGAATCGGCCCCTGGTTCAGCCAAGGTTGTGATGCGATCGAGTCGCAATCGCACATCGCAGCGGGCAATCACATGCAACATCACCCCTATCAGATTTTCCTTTGAAAACCCGGACCACAACATTTTATCGGAATACATAGGAAAACACGGGAAAACCCGCGGCTAGACCATAAGGCCGGACTTCAAATATTATGCACCCAAGTCTATAGTTATCATCGGGTCCGCTAATCGCATCGCGCCTTATGTATAAGCCTCGGGCTCCGCCGATTGCGATATGCGATAGGCCAGACCCGAAAATATATATGCTACGTTTAATAGTTTCGACGGGTCCGGTATATCGCAGTGCACCTTATATATAAACCTTGGGTTCTGCCAATTGCGATATGCAATTAGGGAAGCAGACCCGAAAATATATGTATTATGCTTGATAATCCTGGCGGGTCTGTTGTTCGCATCGCGCCTTATGTATGACCGTAGAGTTCCGCCGATTGCGATTTGCGATGGGCTCCGGACCCGAAATAAAATGTGTTGCGCTTAATAATCCTAACAGGTCCGCCATTCGCGGAACGTTGAAGCTTGGGCTTTGGGTCTTAGCAAAGTGCGATTGCGATTTGCGATTGGAGGCCTGATCGCATCGCATTTATTCATGAGAGGTAGGCCTTGCCTTGATCAATGCGACCTGCGATATACAATAAAGGTATGCAACGAGGATGTGCGGAGATGTTAAGTCATGCGTGCTTTGCAAAGCATTTCTATTATAAAAGAGTTATAATAGGAATAAAGATGCGATGGAAGGTTTTGAGGGGTAAAGAGTGGGGATAGTTATATGTGTTGGTATAGGGCACCATGAAGGTTTATGAGGATTGAAAGAGTCCTGATGAAGGATATGAATGAAGGGCTAGATTGGGTTATGAATGAATCATGCAGCAAAGATTTATTCAAGGGGGGTCTTGACCATTAAGAATTGAAGATTTGACTCGGCACAAAGTTAAAATCCCTGAGATAAAAACAGATCATTCGGAGAAGTGAAAGATCAAACTTCTAGGGGACCCATTCAAATTTGCTACCAGAGCATGTTTTAATAGGGTAGTCGTTGTGGCCACAACACTTCCATGGTTTTCTTAACCACGGTATACATTCCATCATAACCCTTTCCTAATAAAGGTTTGTAGGTGTTTGGATTTTGAAGAAACTCAAATGCAAGCGACATGAACTCGAGCAAGAAATATCTTGCTTCACCAACCCACATCACTCAACAATCTACACATTGCTTTCCCTCTCTATATAACATATATGCTTGTCTCCACTCAACAATCTACACACCATACTTTTCCTCTCTAAATCTAGTCATCTTTGCTCAACCCAAGGATTACCATAGACACTAACAGAGATTTAACCTTCAGAAGGCAGCAGATTATCATAAGTTTGAGGTTCTCCACTAAGTCCATACATCAATCACTACCATAGACACATGGAGATTTAACCTCTACAAGGCAAGACAACATGATGAAGTTTGAGGCATATATTGTCTCAACAACTTTCAAGAACTCCTATCTAGAGAATTCTTGTAATATTGCTCAAGAATAGTGATGGTTGGTGATAAATTTGATGATGTTCCTTGCCTACCTTGTGAGCACCTCAATCCATGAAACTCTAGTCAAAAACACTTATAAAATCATATTTAAATGATGGGCAATGTGAGTAGTACAATAAATGTGATTATACCTACTCTCAATAATCAAGCATATGGCTTTACAAAAGGCAATATCTATGATAACTGGAAGCACATTGGTTGGACTTGCTCAATAGCACCAATTAAAATATCACCAATAAAATTATTGCCTTCTACTGCACCTAAACTATCTTCAACCTTCAAAAACATTACTCCTTTTGGTGACGAGGTAATGATATTGACCAATGGCTTACACCTTGCAGCTGTCCATCCTTCCATGACAATGCGAACCCCTGAGATATTCCATGAGACACAAATTGATGCTAAAACATCTTCAACAAGCTAATTTGTTTCTTTTAAAATTTGGTTAGAAATTTTTCATAATTTCACCCCTTGAGCAGTTGCATTAATTGTTGTAACTAAATCGTGCCAATAGGATGACCTAACTACATTACACAAGATACCAGAAGCAAAGATGCCCCTTGTCACTCTTGCCTAACTTCTTCTCTCCCTTATGCATCGATCATTTTCACCAATTTGCTATCCTCAATTGTGTGGTTGATGATTTTGATGATTCCACTTAATCCTACACAGCTATGCTCTTCCTTGTTTCTTGGACTATTTGGTTCACTATTGACAACTTGAGTATCAGCAACAAGTTGGTTTCTCCCATTTCTCAATCCTTGAGTTTCATTATGTTCTGTCTCATATTCTTTCCCTTACATTTGGGTCAATTTTATGTGCAGAAATGTTAGCAACAAATTTCCCTGCATGCAAAATATGTCCCTTCTATTGGAAAATAATGTGTTTGTAGATTAAAATTGATTCTCCTTACTTGATAGTTACTTGAGATATTTGTTGGCTTCGTATTACTTAGTTTTACTTCTTCATCAAGCAATTACCAAAACATGAAGATCACAAAGAAATAAATAACACAAGATATAGGCTCCAAGCCAGGGAAAAACCCCACAATTGGGGAAAAAACCCAAACAACCCCCTTCTCATAGAATCAGATCAAAATGTGACCTCCAAGACCCAACGACCAGGACCTCCTCCAAGCACCAAGTCAGCCCTCCATTCTCTGTCAAAATTCATCATCAATAAGATAGCTTGATCTGTCACAAGATCCCTTGTCCCACAGTGATCCTCTGTGATTCCTGTAGTAGCTTGTATTTCATGGATCTAACAGACCTCCAGTAGCTCACATATTGTACATACTACAGCTCGCACATCACATGTACAACAGTCATTCTTTAGCTCGCATACCATCATAGAGGAAGTCTGCTATAACTTGTATTATTTCACAGAAAACTCGCACATGTTCTTCTGTCTTCATTCAAAACTTCCACGAACTTGCTACAAAAAACTTCAATGAACTTTCCTTGAGAACTTCCAAGAACTTGCTACAGAAAAGCTCACATATCTTTTCACAGGACAGCAACGAAAAAAATGCATACCAAAATGAATGAGAACAGGTGCCAAAATATAGTTATTTTGCTAATGTGAAGGGTCACATCTGTTGATCAGGCCGACTTGACCATTTGGAGGCCCAACTGTGTCTTATGGAGGTCAATTTTACTCTTTTTGCCTAAACAAAAATTCTTTTCCTTTTTCTTACAAAGAGTCCAAATGGACTTTCACTCAAATTTAATTCTTTGACTTAATCAAAACCTAGAAGCATGAAGAACATGCTTAACTAAAGAAATAATAATAATATAAATCTTTTTCTTCTTTTTGTTGTTGATACAAGTACAAAGATAAATATGAAGACCGAACCTAGTTACTTTTCCAACACCTTCTCTCTTGTATAAGAAAACTTCAAAAACCTTGACTTTCAATAGCTCGCACTTCCATTTGCATGAACCCCAACTAGGCAATTGTACAATTTTTATAGCATACCTCCAAAGAGAATAGGTTCAGCAAGTCTAGGGCCATTCAAAAACCACCTTGAAAAGTAATTGATGATAAAAAAACATAAAAGGAAGTTGCTGACAAAGATAAGTCAGTCCACAAACATATTCTTGCTACCGAGAGCAATCTTTTTGTTGGTAATGCACTAAAACTTGCTCTCAACGAGTGAACACTCCTAAACACAAGAAAAGGAGTTTGTTACTGTTATGAGAAAGCCTCTCTATTGAAGAGAGTATGAGGAATGAGTGAGAGGCAGTTATTTATTATAGGAAATTAGAGGTTATTAGGGTTTCATGATAATTCTCTTTTTTTTTCAATTGAGTGAAAAAATCATTTAATGTGTTCTAACTATGAATTTAGACTTAAATCATCATTATCTTCTTGTCATTAGGTATTTGTTGTTGGTCCCACATGCAAAATGCATTTTCGGCTTTCCTATAATTTATTTAACAAACGGGAAAGTCTTAAAATGGTGATAAAATTTGTTATGTTAAAGAAACGCTTTGTCAAGTATGGGCCATTTAAATACTTCCTTGGACTAGAAATCTGGAAAGGGATCATTTCTTGCAACTTAGCTTGAAATACATTGACCTCGTTAGAAGAATCACAAAGGTAAATGAGCACCAACACAATAACAGAACATTGACAAAGAATAATGACATTCATGGCAACTCAAAAACAATACTAAACAGAAAATAGACATGAGGAAACATGAGACTAGATGTTAGCAAGTGGAAGAAAGAGTACAGCTGATAGTAAAATAAAATCACCTCTCTTTCTCTCCCATCTGTACCCTCCAAGTCCATAACTAGTGTGAAAGGCTTAATACCAACAGCGTTGGAAAGCCAAATACCTTGAGTTGTTTGGCTCCTGCAAAATGATAACATTGTTATTCCTTTTGGATTATCAGGAGCATAAAATAAATAAACAGCAATTGATACAAATTTGAAATCATAAAAAATATGCAACTTACCTCCCCTTAAAGGCATCCATCTCCCTAAAATTCGTATGAAAAAGATGATTCAAAAGAGTGCTCTTCCCTGTCCCAGATAATATACAAAGCACAGCATGTAAGATGTATATGGTGCTCTAAATGTTTCAATTTCATTGCTGTGAGAATATCAAAAATATGGTTGAAAAATAACTAGAAAAAAAAACAGGTGAAAGCGCTATTATTAAACTTCCACAGATATATCTGTCTAACTTAGCCACTAAATGGAGGAAGTTTATCCCTCAGTATCCCATGCAAACACATACAACTGGAGGAAAGACATGCTCAAACAAATCCAAAACCTGTTTTCTAGAGGAAAATATTCATTAAGACAACACAACAGATTAATCCATGACAATTGTCCAACATAAAAACCATGACGGGAAACTTAGATGATCCAAACCCATATATTTAATCTTGTAAAAGTCAAAACAATGGGGCTAAATATTCTAACTAATATAATTCTACCATTAAGAGAGAGAATAACCCCGAAATTATTTTTCGAATGCATGAAGTCTTTCCCTGCACACACTATATGCATCAAAGGTCATGTTACCTCCCAAACCCTCACTTCTTGAGATAAAATCCTAAAGCTCAAGTGAAATCTTGGAGGAACCAAGAGGGATGCCAATGTCACCTCACAAGCCCTCTTCACACATCACGCCTGCCCCCTCTTTCTTGAGGGGAGCTTCCATAGAACCAAAATACTAGAATGTTTACAATAAAGTTCAAAACCATGACAGGAAACTTAGATGATCCAAACGCATATATTTAATTTTGTAAAAAGTCAAAACAATGGGGCTAAATATTCTAACTAATACAATTCTGCCATTAAGAAAGAGAATAACCCCGAAATCACTTTTCGAATGCATGAAATCTCTCCCTACACACACTATATGCATCAAAGGTCTTGTTACCTCCCAAACCCTCACTTCTTGAGATAAAATCCTAAAGCTCAAGTGAAATCTTGTAGGAACCAAGAGGGATGCCAATGTCACCTCACAAGCCCTCTTCACACATTAGGCCAGTCCCCCTTTTGCTCGAGGGGAGCTTCCATAGAACCGAAATGCTAGAACATTTACAATAAAGTTCTAGCAAAACAACTTGGTATGTTTTAAGAAATAAGATGAATGAGCAAACCGGAGACTAGTGTCTTAACAATTGGGCAAATGGAGTCAAATCAAACATAAAATAACAAAGAAGAGTGTTACCCAATGACTCGATGGGCATATGTCAAGGTAATTCCAGCAAGAAGAATGGCATTAAGGTTTACAAGAAGTACTCAACCACAAAGTGTTCCACTGATTTACAAAACACATTCAATAGATATTCATTAAGATCAAAGGGATTTCTCCCAAAACCAACCATACATCCAATGGAAAAAGCTACACTTTATGCTCTTGCTCAACTACCCTTACAATATAAAAGTGTGTGTTTTCTTAGAACCTTAGTTCTCCAAGGAATAACAATGGAATGTCACATTCAAGCCTCTCTCACTAAAAATAGGAATGAGTTGTCGAGCTCCACTTTTTTCTCCCAAAAGAATTAATAGTATATACATCATTATCTCCTAGGAAAAGAATATAATAATGTTCTCATGTACCAACACCATGAGACAAAACAACAATGATACAATAATGAAGTTGGTTAAGCAACGCCCTCCAAGAATAGCAAAAGAAGGCGGGATGCATCTTTTAAGTGTTTGGTCATGTATCCACCTCCAAGAGATGATAAAAATGCCTTTAATTGTGAGGCCTTCAAAACTGACCTCCACATGCGAACTATTACCGCTCATTCCAATCAAGGCACCTATAGCCATTTTTTCTTTTTGGCAACACCATTGTAAGTCCAAAGATGCAAGTCAAAATTCCTGCAGGCCATGTGATGACTATGTATTATGGTATCCTAGGCCTATCATGCTCAACCACGCTCCGTCCATAAAGTCTCCACTCTTAAGTCCTTCGTCCTAGATAGGATTGAAGACCTTAGGATGGACCTACTTGGACACATGGTTTAGGGGAGCCATTAGTTTTGTTGGGGTGATCACACTATGTAGGTCCAATTTAGCCCATGTCTTGAAGCCACCAATGTCTTTTCCACATGGTATTGTGTACCATTGTCTATATGCATTTCCTTAGCCTTGTAATAGCATTCATTTTATAATTCTCAACATGGTTGTCTAAGTTCTCGTGGTTCACAACATTTCACGTTTCTCAAGGCAATTCATGAATCCCAATGCACAACATCCCAAGATCAAGAATCAACAAATGGTCAAAATGTTCAAAATGATGTGTGATTGACATTCCATGTACAAATTTTGGCAAAAGGTGATGGCATCAAGCAAACATTCCAATTTAAAGGTGGTTGTACTCTCTCTCCTAGCTACGTGGGAGATAAAAATGACCAAAAGTAGGTCATTCCTAGACATGCATGGACAAAATTTACAATAAAGTTGAATTTAATCACGCTCCAGACAAAGCCTAGACGCCGAGTTCGATCAATCAAGTGGGATGTTACCCATGCAAGCAAAAATCAACCTGATTTCCATCCCTCATGTGGCAAGATTCAAGTGGGTTAGAGGCAATGTCCTAGGTCCAAATGTTGTTTTTCCACAGCATTGGAGAATCTAGGTTAGGGTCTTAGAATCTCTAACATTACCAATACAAATTCCACAACAAACTACTTTGCACAACAGAATATATATAGCAGTAAATCAACATGTGCACAATATAGACAACATTTTACAAATTTCAACTGCCCAACTTTGTTATATTAACAAATTGTAATACAACGGTCTAGGGCTCTCGTACCAAGGATAATGGCTCTCATACATCCACTGATACAAGACTACAATTAAGACTTGGTGCCAACAACTATGACAACCAAACTGCTCAAACAGGATACACTAACCCTCTAGTTGATGTAGCACGCTCTCTCAACTCCTCTTGGCCATATATCCCAAACACACATCTAGGTCCTTTAGCTCTCGATCTACAGCAACACAAACCTACCTCTATCAATGAACCAGCTCCTTTAGGCCACTGAATACGGTTCCAATCTACCCTCTAGCTGACCATTGGTCCATTAGTCCATCAATGCATTATCACATAGGGTCTTCTTTCGAGTTGTTCACAACTCCATTTTTGAACAACTTTCAATTGCCCACTGTTGCTCCTCAGCTCCTTTGGGACTTCTTGCCCACTAGCTGCTCCTTAGTCCTTCAAGGACACAACTCTTAGGAACTTCTTCCCACTAGTGCCTTCTTGTGTTGTCCAATGAAGACACACTTAGGGCATGGAGGGTTGCACACAATGTTGTAGATGTCTTTCTCTATCCAACAATCTAGGGTTGATCTAGGGCTACTTGTCAACTGATCTAGGGCTACTTGGGTCACCTACTTGCTGCCCTCCTAACAACCTTAAAGTGCCCAACAAATTGTCTATAACTAGGACTGTCCAACCACCTAGCAACCGTCAACTTAAAGAGCACTTACCTCTGACCAAGGGCACTTTCCTTAGTTGTTGTTCACTGACCTATGCAAGCTCAGACCTGAGATTTTTCAACCTAGTTAGGGCACCAGACCTTAAAATCACCCAAAAACTTCATTGCCTCCTCCTCTAGACTCCTCCTTATCTGTGTTTTTATCTTGCCAACTTAAGGTGTTGTTCTAGCCTTACTTTGACCTCAAACCAACCCTAATCTAGGGCTTGGTCCTACCTGCAATAGTCCAACAGACTTCGGCCCCTGTTCCTTGAGAACAATAGCCCTTATGCATGCATTTTCTAGCCTAAAATTACAATTTAACCATGCGGCTAGCCTCCTGCACTTCTCGGACCTGCAATGGATACATAATAGAACTAAAACAATCCCAAAACATCCACATCCTTGTCCTCCTTCCTGAGTTGCGGGTACCCCAACTTTAGATGCTCTTACATATGATGTGTTTGCACTTGGGTTGGTGAGAATGAGGTCTCTCCTCATCTCTATTTATACCTTCTCTTAGGGTGACGTCCAACCTATCAATAAGGGCACCTTATACTAAGGCCGACTTGATTTTGAGACAAATTCACCCACACAAAACATTCAAAAAATATTTTCTCTTAACCTACATGGGCTCTCTTGGTGCTTGAAGTTGCCCCTTGCTCCTCTAAGGGTGCACTACCATCTCCAAGTGCCATGTCATCAAATCTCATCAAGGTTTTGGCCCCACACCTTTGGGTACAAAACCCCAACATTGGGTTCATAGCCCACAAGTGACCTTATGAAACCAATTCCTCCACAACCCTCTAGCCTAGGGTTTGGAGTACCTCTAAAGCTACAAATCTCAACAATCAGCGAGGGAGGTACTTCCAACACTAAGAAGTCTCCACCAACATAAACAGCGACATTAGCCCATTTGGCGTCCATCACTGCAGCATACTTTGTAGAAGGAACCACGCATTTTTACAGATCTGAAATTGCAGAACAGCAAACTAATTGGTCATCTATAACCATTTACCAAGGCCGACAGCAAAGTATTCATTTCTAAATTGGTAAGATCTACTAACACTCAACTTTGTGCTATTTTAAGGCATGTTTCTTGTAGTTAGTGTTATTTTTCTTGTTGGTCTGTGTTTTTCTGCAATGAATTTTTCATTTTCAAATCAGCAAGACCTTAAAAATTAACTGCAAAACTCTGTCACCATAGAGATATAAATGGGCACTAGTCTATTAGTCTATGTTGGAGGGTATTTAGTGTAGGGAAGTGTCCCTTAGCTTTATAGGAGTTGACCTTAAGAGAAGCGACTCATGCCGAGGTGACAGTGGGCAATTGTCCTGTGTGCTACCACCTTAGTATCTCATGAGGACATTAACGAGGCCCGCTAGTTTGAGTGCTAATAGAAACCAAGTTTCCAAGTGTGGCAATTTTAGGTTTTGATCCTAATACAATAGTAACACATCCTCAATAAATGGACAACAAGCCCTTCAAAACTAGAACACCTCCTTAACCGACTTAATAAAATTTTCTTCAATGTGCAATAGCCTTCTGCATGTGCAAACGGGAGAGTCAATCAATAACATAATAATCCTTGAACAACCTTTGAGGAATATTCATGAATAACCACTTTGAAAGGAAAATAATATACAATGTTCCATTGAGAACGTGGGAGTGAGGATACACACAAGGGGGGTGTACATAAGCAACCCCAAAATTTAGAGAAATTTCAAGGAAATGGGGGACGTCATAGTCATAAAAATTATAAAATTATTAAACATTTTTTGTATAAAAATAAAAATAAAAAAAATCCCAACAATATGTCAATAACTAAATTAGTAGATAGTATAACTTAATAATTATGAAATGTACATCTAAATATGATCATCGTTTCGTATTAGTCTATTATGAATCAAAATTATCATTTGACATTCCTGCAATCATCAATGTAAAATTGTAAATCTAAAAGTAAATTTCTAAATTGAATCCATCATTTGACATTACGCAATGTTCCATCTAAATTCATCATTTGGCAATGGGCATTAATATTATGAAAGGTACATCTAAATTAAATTAAACATTTGACAATTGAAATTACCTATGTTGCACAAAACTTTTAGGAACCCAACATTTCGGGCCATACCCGTACCCGAAACTCAATCGAAACTCGAGCATCATGTAATCATTTATGAGAGTTAATATAGACTTGGTTTTCCTTCTAAATTGTCATTTATGGGTCTTATTCCCTCTTTTCTTGCAAGATAATGTGTTATTCACTTATTTATAGATTTATTTTTGTATATATATACATATAAGATGTTTCAATCGATGTTTCAGTCGACGTTTCCATTTTCTGGAGGTGATGTTTCTAAACATCCCCGTTTCGTAAACTCTGAAACGTTTCGGCGCTTCATGCAACTTAGGAAATTACACAATGCACATCGAAAGTAAATTCATCATATGACAATGACATTATGTTGAAGTCTAAAATAGCCATAGAATACTAAACTAAAAGTAAACATAGAAAGCAGTGAAATACTAGTAAATTTCTCAAAAAGTATTAAATAATAAATCGCAACTCCAATCCGTTGGCTCCAAGTCACAAAATGGAAATCGCAACTCCAATCCAACAGATCCAAGTCACAAAATGAAAATCGTAGCTCCAAATGTTTCAAGGCCCCGATCGATGATAAATCTAAATCATAGCAAACTGCAAATGGAAAATGTTGAGTGGAAGCAACAGGAAAATCTCGAGCGAGAAGGTAAAATGTTGAGTGACAACAAAAGGAAAATGTCAAGCAGCAAGGTAAAATCGTAGGGTTAATGAGAAATGAATGAGAAAAGTGAATGATTATGTTTTAAAATTTTAATTTATCCTTTAGTTTTTATTTTCGTTTTTTAATTATATTAAAATTTGTAATTTTTGTAAATTTTTATGTTTTTCATTGTTACTAGCAAAAAAATTTGGGGGGACGCGAGAGGACGCAGAGTTTCCCCAAGTTTCCTCAAAAAAAGGGGACGTGGGGAAAAGTTTCCCCAAGAGTTTCCCCATCCCGAGAGCGTGGGGGAGTGAGGAAGCACGTCCCCCACCCTAGTGGGTGTGTCCCCATGGAACACTGGTAATATATTATTCCTTGAGTAGGGTTGCAGATAGAGAAATGTACCATGGTGGTTAGACCCAAGTGTACATCTTCCTAAATACTCCATATGCCAAACCAACCCATCCGAAAAGAATGCAATGCGGTTGATTTCGTAAATAATCTTCAAACCATGAGCCAAAACCATCAACTGATTTGCAAACCCATGTGTTGATTTTCCTAAACCGTGTGAACAAGACGAGGGTAACCTAGAGAACTATGTAAAGTGTCAAGTAGGTGGATCACTTCACATGCATATAAGCGAAAGGTCCTGAGACCTTCAACAACTTCCCAAAAAAAGAAAAGTACCCATCCAATGTGCATTCATCTCATTAAGTTTGACAAGATCAACTATTCCAATTAATAATAAAATATGCTCCAAGGTGGTTAAAATCTCCTCAAAACCTGTGTAAGTGGATAGATCTAATGAAACCTTCTAGACTCAATCCTATTAAGTTTGGCCAAATCAACCCAATGAAGCCCAAGGCTAAGGTGATAGCCCCTCCACTCAAGCAACATGTGTGCATCAAGGTGAGTGCTACATCTAAGAGTTAATTTCATGTTTTACATCGGAAAGCACCCACTCAAGTGTGAACATAACCCATATCATCTAGGGCACTCACACAAAAGCCTCCTGTTGACCACTACGTGTCAACTACCCATAGCAGTACACCCCTTTTTTTTCGCAAAAGGGTAGCGCTTGATCGACAAGTCTATGCCGTTCGACTACCATCATTAGCCTGATCATGCTATTTTGTAAACCCAGACTGCATGTGTAAATTGTAAATAATCTTAGCAGATCTGTGTCATGTATGTAATTGCCTAGGTAAACCTAATTTTCTAGTGATGATCCACATTTCAAAAGGTTTCTTGTCTCACCAATCCATGATCGGCAGAGTTTTTCTTCAGCCTAACCCCAAAGCCAGAATGGATTTTGTCATTAGAATCTCAGGGGAGTCCTAGTGTGCTAAGTCAAGTCCATGTAAAAGTGATTTGGGAATAATTCTAACCATTTGGTTAGCTTATTTTATTACAAATTGCTTGATCTGCTAGATTATGATTGTGTCGCAGAACTAGGTAGTCTATGACGATCTATGTCAAATGGGTCGTGATGTAAAATGGCTTGAAGGTTAGAAAATAATTAATCCCCTCATAGGTCGAAGGTCCTAGGTAAAATTCGCAAAGGATAAGTTCGAGGGTCTACTAAAATTTAAAAATTTAAAAATTAGAAAAAATTAAAAATAAAATAATAAAAAGTCAAAGTTTTGAGGAAATAAATGCAAAATTTTAGTTTTTTAATATATTCAAATGCATTTAATTTAAAAAATGTGAAATTTCCTCAACATTTAAAATTTCGACGGATGAGATTAAAAGAGATTTTGATCCTCATCGACAGTGAGATTACTTTGACATGGATCACTCGAACTAGCTGTTGGGAAATTTATCTTTAAATAGGGAGTCAGGGGTCATTTGAGATCATTCGGTCTGTGAGTCTTGTGTTAAAGAAAGCTCTCTTGTAATCGTTTTTTTTTATGTGCAATAAAGAAAGACTTTGGGGTTGAAATCTTGTTGGTGTTACTCTTCTGGAAATGTTGTAAGATGTTTTATTTTTCTGCAAAAATTTAATTTCAGCCATTGATGATAGCTTGATGAAGAGTGATTTTAAACACAGGTATCTTGTTTAGTCACTAGGGTTTAAATGGTAGTTAAATTTCTTAATATGATGGCAGGTATCTCCATTAGATCTAGATTTTAGCATCGTTTTCTCCCTCTTTGTTAATGGTTGAAGTAAGTTGTGCAGGAAAATCTCAATTTCGAAGATCAACGGGTGTTTGGGAAGTTCTTGGCTGAACCAGCCAACTCCGGAGAAGCACATTCTGAAGAGCCCAGCCAGGCTTATCATTTGAATTTTTCATGTGAATGCATGAAGGGTTTTCTGAAGCATCTCATGTTAAATTTAAAATTCTGAAAATATTTCTGTGGTAGACTGACAAATCTGGCTATTTAGAGCCTTTAAACTGTGAATATTGTAATTATTTAGTTGGTTTCAGGGTTTTTAGTTTTGTTTCTTGCATAGTTTGTTTCTGGGTGTTTGTTTTGTCATTAAAAGTTGCAGATCTGAAGGTGAGATTCAATCTTGAAGCCAGATCTAGGCCCTGGAGGGTATGATTTGACCTTAGCATCAATTTTTGCAGGGATACTCTTCAAAGGATTTTCAAATTTTCTGAAGAAATTAGAGGGTTTGTCCAAGCTATCTGCCTGCTGGGGTTTCATTTTCGCAGAAAAATTTTGAATTTTTTTTAAAGGTGAGAGTTGTCCAAACCCTCACCTGTGCGCTGCAAGCCCTTCCTTCAACCTCAGCTATCCATTCACGTAAGCCCCATCTCTCCCCGCGATTTCTCTTTCCATCTGCCGCTTCCTAACTTGTTGTCCGTTGAACCTATCTGCCGTCCCTCCTCATCAATGCGTTGCTACTGTTGCTCCAAACGTTCAACTCGACCCACGCAGTCACTTTCTGCTCCATTCTGGACCTGCACGTATCCCTCACGCAGTTGTGTCCACCCTTGTGCCCACAAGCATACCCCTCCTCCCACTGCTCTATCACTTCAATGCGTCCTCCATCCGCTACTCCATCCATCGATTTGTTGTTCAAGCCATCAAACCTGCAACGAATCTCCTGCCATTCGCTCCGCAGCCATCCTCCATGTCTACATGATCTCTTTCCATCTCTCACCGTTGCCTGCTCTCTACAAACAACCTTCCGCTCTCTTTCCCGCAGCCTCTCCTCCACGCAAACCTGCAAGTGAGTAGTCAACAGCAAAATCGTTTTCTCCTCACCATCAACCAAACCTGCAGAAAAGACAACACTACACTTCGATTTTATTTAGCTAGGATTATTTCTATTTCATGTCATGATTTCATAATACGTATGGTTTAGATTTATTTTGGTTATGTTGTTTATCTTCTTTAGGTTAGATAGGTAAGTTTAGATTTTGGTTAGTTTTGATATTTATTTTATTTTAGTTTGGTTAGATTTTATTTAGTTTAAGTTATAGTTTGATTTCTTTTAAATAAAAAATAAAAATAAAAAAAGGGGCATAAAAAAATTTTAGAGTTTTTTTTGTTCAAATTTGTTTTCATTTAGATTTAAATTTTTTTGTTTATTTTGATCAAAAAATAAAAAAATTTCTAATTGTGTCAAAACATTTTTGTCACATTGAGTCAGCTCCAAATGTTCAGCTCGCCCCACGCAGTCACTTTCTGCTCCATCCTGGACCTGCACGTATCCCTCACGCAACTGTGTCCACCCTTATGCCCACAAGCATACCCCTCCTCCCACTGCTCTATCATTTCACTGCGTCCTCCATCCGTTGCTCCATCCATTGATTTGTTGTTCAAGCCATAAAACTTGCAACGAATCTCCTGCTATTCGCTCCGCAGCCATCCTCCCTGTCTACATGATCTCTTTCCATCTCTCATCGTTGCCTACTCTCTGCAAACAACCTTCTGCTCTCTTCCCCACAGCCTCTCCTCCACGCAAACCTGCAAGTGAGCAATCAACAGCAAAATCGTTTTCTCCTCGCTATCAACCAAACCTGCAGAAAAGACAACACTACACTTCGATTTTATTTAGCTAGGGTTATTTCTATTTCATGTCATGATTTCATAATACATATAGTTTAGATTTATTTTGGTTATGTTGTTTATCTTCTTTAGGTTAGATAGGTAAGTTTAGATTTTGGTTAGTTTTGATATTTATTTTATTTCAATTTGGTTAGATTTCATTTAGTTTAAGTTATAGTTTGATTTCTTTTAAATAAAAAATAAAAATAAAAAAAGGGGCATAAAAATTTTTTAGAGTTTTTTTTTGTTCAAATTTGTTTTTGTTTAGATTTAAATTTTTTTTGTTTATTTTGATCAAAAAATAAAATAAAATAAAAAATTTCTAATTGTGTCGAAACATTTTTGTCACATTTAGTCTTGGCATATTCACTTAAGGATTTGCAACATTTACAATTTTGGGTGTATCTTTTTCGCTAAGGCTAAAAGATTTTAAATGTGGGATTAATGTTTGTCATTTTTATATAGTCAAACGCGCTTAAATTTTATCTAAAAATTAGCTATATGAAAGTGGTGAATCATTCCTTGAAACTGGTTAGCATTTAAATTTTATGGTTATTTAAAGTATTTGATCTTTTGAAGTTTAATTGCTAAAGCTTTGTGCATCTATTGAATATCTCGCATCTAGTGAAATTAAGCATTGCTTGGATTATTTAATGTTCTTTACATCTTAGCTATTTTGCAATTTTTTTCAAGCAATCGTCAATTATTTCATAAGCAACTAATTGATTACTTTGGATCATTGCCTCCTCAAGGCACTGGTATTAAATCATTTAAAATCCTAACTAAGCCTTAATCAAGTAGCTTGTTTTCCCCATTGTGTCTCCCAAGCCAGCTGATTACCAGTTGGTCTTATTTTATCCCATAGTGTATACCCCCCTTAGCCTAGGGAGACGACTTAAACAAAGAGATCGGGGATGAGGGTGACAGCCCCCGGTCTAAGCGTTGTCGCGGTGCCTAGACACTCTGCGTGACAACATTTTTTGGTGCCGCTGCCGAGGATAGAGTTTTTTCTGTCCTTGGTTTCTTCGACATTCATCTCGTTTCTTTCCTCTCGTCCTTTCCTGTCCTTATCTCCTTCCTTTCGAGTTTTTCCGTGTTACACTTTTTGTCCGAGTGGCGACTCCACTTCATATATGCTCTGCAAGAGTGTATACTAGAAGACATCCAAGTAGTTTGGTTAATCCTGTTCCTGATCCTGAAAGGGCTCTCAGAGTACGATTACACAAACTATCTTGTCGTACACTTCTTGTTAACATCGGACAAGAAGCCCTCTCTAATATCCGCTTGCTTTTTACTAACCTGGTCGAGCACGACATCATGGACATATTTGGGCCCTACGATTTTTCTAACATTCAGGGTTATCCCAATGATATTCCAAAGCATGGAATGGATAAATTGCCTATCTTTCAGGGAAATAACGCAATTAGTGCTAATTCACATCTGAAAGCTTTTAGTTTATGGATGGGTAAGTACGCAAGGGCTGTTGATTTTAATCATGAAGATGTTAGAATGACCCTTTTTGTTCTGACCTTGGAGGGTGATGCTATAGAATGGTTTATAGAAAAGCCTCGGGATTCATTTGATTCCTTGTAATCGATTGTTAATGCCTTTAAGGAAAAGTATGAAGATAAGAGAGAAGGAAGACACCTCGTGAAAGCTATTAGCATAATCAGAAAGAGAGAGAATGAAACCGCCGAAGAATTTAACAAAAGGTTTAATGATATTATTAAGGAATTACCTCAAGATTATAAACCTACCGACAAATCTCTTCGAGATTTTTATATAGATGCCTTTAGCCTAGAGCCCTTCTATGAGTTGAGACGTGCTAAACTTCCTGATTATAGGGATTGTCAAGCTTTAGCCATAGAGCTTGAAAAGGATAAGGCAGCATCTGGGAAGTCTAAAATCCTAGGTTTTGATAGGCATTCAAAGAAATTGAAAGAACCTAAAGGAAAAGAAGTTCAAGAACCTGATAGCAAGCTTGTTCAGAAATTGCTCCAAAAGATCAAAAGCATGGAAATTAATCAAGCGAAATTAACATCTAACCATGCTAAGGAGATAGCTACTTTGCAAAATAGGTTGGTCCAAATGGAAAGAGCGCAAACGCAAAATTTCCAGCCCAGAAATAATAATAATAGAAATAATAATTGGCAAAAGAAGGGTCACAGAGACCTCCTAATCCGCTTACTAATTTGGTCGATGATGCTCCGCCTTACTGTCGGGTTTGTGATGCTCTTCATGAGGAGGCTACTTGTCCCATCGTTAGAAGAATTTTGGATAATGGAATGTTTGGGGCAGGTGATCAAATAAATGTAGTGGGTAACAAGTTTCCTTTGTCTATGAACGATTGGATGGAAGTTAAGGAAAATAGTCGAGACGTTATGCATCCCTTGTCAGCTTTTAGTATAAATAACCTTGAAAATGAAGATGACATTTTGGCTAAGTTATATGGCGAAAGACCCTCTCCAAAGCAAATCATGGAAATTGCTAGAGATAAAGGTTTAACTTATCAGAGAAGGGATAAAGATCAGAGCGGGAATCCAATTCCCCCTCGAACCTTTAACCCAAGTTTAAACTCTGGATTAGATGTCGATTTGGGAAATTGGTTTAACAATGCGAAAATCTAGGTTCCTGTCTCCGAGATTGTGAAAATCCCTTCCCAAAGAGATAAGTTACTAAAAGCTATTCAAGGTCCTCCAGCAAATATTTCTCAACAAAAAACCCCGGAAGTTGGTTATCACGATGCTCCCATATATTTGCAAAGTTTAGATTCGGATAACAACGATCATCAGCCTTTCTTTATCACTTTGATGATTAATGGGTATAAATTAAATAATTGCATGCTGGATTCTGGTGCATCAGCTTGTGTCATGACTAAGAGGGTCATGGAACAGCTTAACTTAAGAGTTTCTAGACCCTACTACAATATATGTGCCATGGATTCTAAAAAGATTGAAGTTCATGGTCTAATCAAGGATTTACAGGTCCACTTATCAGTTTACCCTGACATTATGATTGTTATGGACATTGTTGTTGTTGGTGTGCCTGATGCTTGGGGTATGCTTTTATCTAGGAAATGGGCCTCTGATCTAGGAGGGAGTATTCAAATGAATTGGTCATACGCTATGATTCCTTCCCCTAGAGGTGATGGTTTTGTGAGACTTTATAGAGAACCCAAGAGAAAATTCCATGTTGAAGATCCTAAGAGACCTCATAACGAGATAATTAAAGAACAATCTGACATTGGGAAATACGCTATCATGTCTAATTCCATAGTTCTTCCCGATGATAAGATTGATAAAAAGGTTGGGGATCTCGACAATAAAGTTTGGTACATGTATTTTGATGGTGCATCGTCTAGACATGGTAAAGATGCGGGTATAGTTTTGAAATCTCCCTTAGGTCATATCTTCAAGTTTGCTTACCGATTAGAATTTGAAGCAACCAACAACGTTGCCGAATACGAAGCTTTGTTGTTGGGTCTTGAGTTGGCGAAATCTTTAAAAATTAAGTTGCTTAGCATCAAGGGGGATTCTGACTTAATTATCATGCATCTTACAAATAAATTTACGTGTAAAAATCAGAGATTAAGGAATTATCGAAATGCTGTGTGGGATACTATGGAACACTTTGATGCCCTTGACCTTGAAGCTATCCCAAGAGAGCATAATAGTTTGGCTGATGAACTCGTCGTAGCTGCTACTACCTTGCAGTTATCTGATGGGCTAATTGAGGATAAGATTAAAATGAAAGTTATATTTACACCTTCTGTTCCAGATAACTCAAAGCATTGGCAAGTCTTTAATGATGAAAAGCAAGTGATTCGTTTTCTTGATAATTTGGATGAGTTTGAAAATTTTCGGATAAATTCTGAGGAGGATGGATTTGATAATCATGAGCATATCACAAATCCTACTCCTCGGAATGTGGTTTCTTTAGAACAACACTTTGATAGGCATGATGCCACAAAGTTGAAAGAGGAGAATAAAATGGATCCAAGCGAATACCTCGAGGTAAACATTGGCACTCCTACTAACCCAAATATTGCTAAAATTGGTAAGGGTACTAGTGTTGAGGAAAGAAAAAAGTTAACCAATTTACTTCACGAATATCGGAATGTTTTAGCGTTTTCTTATGATGAATTAAAAGGTTATAGGGAGGATGTCATGGAACACACTATCCCTTTGAAAGATGAAAATGCTAAACCCTTTCGTCAGAAGCTTAGGCAGATTAATCCTAAGTTAGCCCTTTTGGTTCAAAAGGAGCTTTCGAAGATGCTTGCAGCAGGAATTATTGCTCAAACGAGGCATTCAACATGGAGTTCCAACCTGGTGATTGTTAGGAAAAAGAACGGTACGATAAGATTTTGTGTCGATTTTCGAAACCTTAATCTAGCATGTAAGAAAGATAATTACCCTTTGCCAAACATGGAGACTCTGTTGCAAAGAGTAACCGATTCTGGAATGATGTCATTGCTAGATGGTTTTTCTAGGTACAATCGTGTATGGGTTGAAAAAGAGAATCGTCACAAAACTACATTCACCACACCATGGGGTACTTTTGAATACATTAGAAGCCGTTTGGATTAACCAACGTTGGGGCTACCTTTCAAAGGGCTATGGATTATGCCTTCAAGGGGTTAATTGGGAAATTTATTGAAATTTACCAGGATGATCTTACTGTTTATCTAAGGATGGTATCAGTCATTTAAACCATCTTAGGCAAGTTTTCGATAGATGTGGAGAGTATAGGATTTCTTTGAACCCGGCTAAGTCTGTTTTTGGAGTAACTGAAGGGAAGTTACTTGGTCACATCATTTCTAAGGATGGAATCAAGATTGATCCTGAAAGAGTTGAGGCAATCCAAAAGATTCCTCTTCCCCATAATCTTAAATCCCTTTAGTCTTTCCTTGGAAAAACAAACTTTCTTAGAAGGCTTATTCCAAATTACGCAGAAATAGCTAAGCCTATTCAGAGTCTTCTGAAGAAAGATGTAAGATTTGTTTGGCAAGAAGACAGCAAAAAGGCTTTTCAAGAAATCAAAGGTGCTATTGCAAAAGCCCCTGTTTTGGTTACTCTCGATTACTCTAAGGATTTCATGATTTTCTCTTTCGCTTTGGAAGATACCATTGCTAGTGTCTTATTACAGAAAAATAAAGATGGTTAGCCTATTGCTTTCATGAGTACAGCGCTTCAAAATTCTGAATTAAAATACAATACCATGGAAAAGCAAGCCTATGCCTTAGTCAAATCTCTTAAGCATTTCAAGACTTATGTGGGTTATTCCAAAATCATTGCTTTTGTCCCACATTCTGCTGTTAAAGATATATTAACTCAAACCGATTGCTTAGGGACTCGCGCTAGGTGGGTTACTAAAATACAAGAATATGATTTAGAGATCAGACCCACCAAGCTAGTCAAAGGCCAAGGCTTGGCTCAAATGTTGACCGAAGGTAATGAAAAGGCTCTTGGTTTGATTTGTCTTAACGATCTATCTTCGCCTGAGTTGCAAAGATTAGGAGAGCATGAGTGGTACAAGGACATTATTTATTACTTGTTAAATCTTACATGTCCTAACCATTTAGTCGCTCATAAGAGAAGGGCTCTTAGACTAAAAGCCACTAAGTATTGCCTTATGAAGGATGGCCTTGGATGGAGAAATCCTGAGGGCATAGTACCTAGGCATGTTGATGAAATTGAGTCCAAGAAGTTAGTTTCTGAGTTTCATTCAGGGTTTTGTGGTGGTCATTATGCTGCTAGAACTACTGCCCACAAAATTCTTAGAGCTGGTTATTATTGGCCTTCAATTTTTTCTGATGTGCATAAGTTTGTTAGAAGTTTTCAAGCTTGTCAACTGTTCACTAGGAAACAGAAGCTTGCTGCCCTGCCCTTACAACCTGTCGTTGTGGAGGCACCTTTTCAGCATTGGGGTCTGGACTTCATCGGGAAGTTTCATGAAAATTCTAGCAATGGCTACTCAAGGATTTTGACTGCTATTGATTATTTCACTAAATGGGTTGAAGCCATCCCTGCTGTTAGTGTCAGTCTTTCCAGCCTTCCTACAGTGATCAAATATGCTCTTACAAAGTGGTCTCAGAGTGTCAAGGTCAAATTTTGTCATTTCAAAGAGTTTTCAAGCAAAATTTGGTCACTAGGCATTAGGTCTAGGGTTTGCTTTCACTCTTTGCAAAGTTGCCCAAATGCCAATCTATGTCACTATTCAGCTGAGTCTATCATCATTCATAGGGTTGTCATTGTCATGTCAATGTCTAATGAGTCATTTTACATCTTGTTCATGCTTCAGTTGCGCCTAGGCAAGGTCATTTCCCTCTCCTAGGGTTTTGAAAGCTAATTTCTCTTGGACGGTCAAATCATCGGCAAAACTTGTATCCAGATGTTCATACACCTTCCCCTATCCTTAAAGTACCTTATCAAATGCTTCCCATCCCTTAGATCCGCCAAATTCCTCATTTTGGCACAAACCCTAGTTTCTAGCTACAACCTAGCAATTTTCTAGGTTGGGCCTGTGTTTTGCCCTTTTGGACCCCTTCCCCTCGCTCAATCTCTGAGATTCCACTTTCCCCTGCTTCCTAACATCCCTCCCCACACCCAAAAATTTCCCCAAGAATTTAGAAGCCCCCTACCCCTTCATTTCGCTCCATTTCGACAAAATTCCTTGTTTCACACATCGGGACAAGTCGCACTCAAATGATGTTCCAGAGCAATAAAAGATGAATTTTGGAAAATTGAGAGAGGTTTTTGTCCATAACATGCCAAAGAAGAAAAACCCCCTTCACTTTTTGCACAGGTGTCATGGTTTTAGAGAAATGTCAAAATTGCAATCGCCAGATCCAAGGAGGTTGGCCAAGGCACTAAAACGACAGAAAAGGCCCGATCCACTCCAAATTTTGGCCAAAGCCTCTTTGACTGAGCATGGCACTAAATAGCTCAGCCCCAGCACAAATTCCAAGAAATTTTGAGCATTTTGGGTGATTTTTGGTTTTTAAGGCAAAAAACAGGTTTTTCCGCTTCACGGGTCTCACCCCCCGCGCGACCCTTTCACTTGGCAACTCTATTTTCAAAAAATTCAGCATTTCTGGATTTGGCATGAAAAGTTACACATGCTCACCCATTGCCAAGAGATTTTATGAAGTTTTGGGCCTCCAGAAAGTCAAAAAACAAGCAAAAAATGACTTTCTGCCACATTTTTGACACACAGAAAGCAGTCTTGGGAGATTGCAATTTTGGAGGGGCAAATGACAACCAAATTCAGAAATTCCAAATGGATTGGAAAGTAGACTCACAGACCTTTCCAACAAGCCTACTCTTGCCTCATTTGGACACCTGAAAGTGCCCCAAAAGTGCTCTCAAAGGCGCGCAACCCATCAGGCAAATTGCTCAGGATTTCAGCCTACAGTTCAGCAAAACGCAGTTTTGACTGTGTTTGACTTTTTGGAGTTGATTTTTATCCTTCTTGTTGTAAATGATGTAAATTTATGACACTTTTACACTTATGTATCTCTTCTAGAAGATTCATTCATGAGATAGGTGAAAATTTAATGAATGAATTGGTTTCCTAGCTTATAGAGGCAAGTTGTTTTAACTACCTAGATTTTAGTGCTCAGTTTAGAATTGGTTGAAACAGCTCCTAGGATAGTGAGCTCGACCCCTAGAGGCAGGGAAAGATGTTAGATGATCTATATTATGTACTCTCTTGCTCATTTTCATGGTTGGACTCTTGAGGGAGAAGCTATCATTGTATTATTCACTGTATCTCTACAATTTTTGGCTAAGGAAGACCAGGGTTTTGCAGTCCTTTTTGGGATTCTTGTGGTTACATGTATTGATGGTGTGTTTCTCTATGTACTTGTAAGTGTGTTATGTGAATCATTTCCTTTCTTTTCCTTCTGCACATTAAGCAAATGAAGTGTTAAAGTAGAACTCATGACTGTCATGCTCTGCTTTTAAGTTTATTTAATTTCAATGTTTTCTACTGTTTAAGGAGAATTCAAAGTTATTGTTTGCTCTCCTTAGCTCCTCACCTGTCTTTCTCATCCATTCACCTTAATCTAAGGCGTCAATATTGTCTCCTATCTCGCCCCAAAGAACCCCCTGCAGAAACTGTGTCCAATCCCCGCACCCAAAATTGCCATCTCCTCAATTTGCCACCAAAAACCCTAAAAACCCCAAAACAACCATTTTGATCAGTTTACTAGCCTAAAATCAGTGTTACCCTATTGGTCATCTCACCAATTGAAGATCTTTACCGAGATAGACCGGAGAGAGCCCTCTCCTGCCCCGTAGGGCTAGCTACGAGGCTAAGTGGTTTCATGTTGCCTTGAGGTTTACCTTTCTCAGCCTGAGGTGAAATTTCAAGCGCTAACACCTGCTAAGAATGCCACTGAAAAGGTCATTATGGATTTCATTGAAAATAATATCATTACTAGATTTGGTGTCCCTGCTAAGATCACTACAGATAATACCAAGGCTTTTAGTTCTTCAGAGTTTTCGTCTTTCTGTTTCAAATATGGCATTATCTTATCTCATTCATCAAATTACTATCCTCAGGGTAATGGTCTTGCTAAATCAAGTAATAAAAATCTCATAACCATTATCAAGAAGATAGTAGGAGATAATAAAAGATCTTGGGATAGCAAAATCAAGTATGCTTTATGGGCAGATAGGATCACTAAAAAGAAAGCTACTAGTAAAAGTCCCTTTGAATTAATTTATGGCTTGGATGTAACTTTACCTGTGCACCTGAAATTTCCAGCTTATCAGCTCCTTTAGCATTTTTCTACTAATAGAGACGTCGTTCAAAACAGAATAGATCAGATTGTGGAGTTAGATGAAGCTCGTAGGACAACTTTTGATACTATATGTAAAAGTCAATCTAACATTAAGAAAATCTTTGATAAATCCTTTCGATCTAGATCTTTGCAGGTTGGAGATATGGTACTTCTTTGGGATTGCAAGAATGAAAAACCAGGAAAACATAAGAAGTTCGACAGTTTGTGGTTGGGGCCATACATTATTCGAGATATTGCTGGACCAAACTCATTCCACTTGAGCAGATTGGATGGCGAACCACTTGATTTACCTGCAAACGACCAAATGCTCAAGCTGTTCTTCAAAGATGATATCTAATGTCATGGGGCATCCTCTATATTGTATTTCTAACCCTACTCCTTGTTTTTCAGCATTCTCATTTCTGTTTTAGGATTAAGATTTACTTTCCATGTTATTAGATAGTTAATAAATGAAGAGCTTATATCTTTTTTGTGCTTAATGTTATATGATGATTTTATTGTGTGTTGCGCGGATGCAGATTCTGGATTCTCACATTCCTACAGTGCAGCAACGTGTCCCCAAGTAGAGCCAGATGTTAACCACTACGTGTCAACTACCCATAGAAGTACACCCCCTTTTTTTCGCAAAATGGTAGCGCTTGATCGACGAGTCTATGCCATTCAACTATCATCATCAGCCTGATCATGTTATTTTGTAAACCCAGTCTGCATGTGTAAATTGTAAATAATCTTAGCAGATCTGTGTCATGTATGTAATTGCCTAGGTAAACCTAATTTTCTAGTGATGATCTACATTCCGGAAGGTTTTTTGTCTCACCGATCCATGATCGGCAGAGTTTTCCTTTAGCCTAACCCCAAAGTCGGAATGGATTTTGTCATTAGAATCTTAGGGGAGTCCTAGTGTGCTAAGTCGAGTCCATGTAAAAGTGATTTGGGAATAATCCTAACCATTTGGTTAGGTTATTTTATTACAAATTGCTTGATCTGCTAGATTATGATTGTGTCGCAAAACTGGGTAGTCTATGAGGGTCTATGTCAAATGGGTTTTCCCCCTTGAGATGTAAAAATGTAAAAATCGTGATGTAAAATGTCTTGAGGGTTAGAAAATAATTAATCCCCTCATAGGTCCTAGGTCCTAGGTAAAATTCCAAAAGGCTAAGTTCGAGGGTCTAATAAAATTAAAAAATATAAAATAAAATAATAATAAGTCAAAGTTTTGAGGAAATAAATGCAAAATTTTAATTTTTTAATATATTCAAATGCATTTAATTTTAAAAATGTGAAATTTCCTCAACATTTAAAATTTCGACGGATGATATTAAAAGAGATTTTGATCCTCATCGAGGGTTGAGATTACTCTGACATGGATCGCTCAAACTAGCTGTTGGGAAATTTATCTTTAAATAGGGTGTCAGGGGTCATTTGAGATCATTCGATCTGTGAGTCTTGTGCTAAAGAAAGCTCTCTTGTAATCGTTTTTTTTATGAGCAATAAAGAAAGACTTTGGGGTTGAAATCTTGCTAGTGTTACTCTTCTGGAAATGTTGTAAGATGTTTTATTTTTCTACATAAATTTAATTTCAGCCATTGATGATAGCTTGATGAAGAGTGATTTTAAACACAAGTATCTTGTTTAGTCACTAGGGTTTGAATGGTAGTTAAATTTCTGAATATGATGGCAGGTATCTCCATTAGATCTGGATTTTAGTATCGTTTTCTCCCTCTTTGTTAATGGTTGAAGTAAGCTATGTAGGAAAATCTTGATTTCGAAGATCAACAGGCGTTTGGGGAAGTTCTTGGCTGAACCAGCCAACTCCTGAGAAGCACATTTTGAAGAGCCCAGCTAGTTTTGATCCCGAGCTTATCATTTGAATTTTTCTTGTGAATGCATGAAGGGTTTTCTGAAGCATCTCACGTTAAATTTAAAATTCTGAAAATATTTCTATGGCATACTGACAAATCTGGCTATTTAGAGCCCTTAAACTGTGAATATTGTAATTATTTAGCTGGTTTCAGGATTTTTAGTTTTGTTTCTTGCATATTTTGTTTCTGGGTGTTTGTTTTGTCATTAAAGGTTGCAGATCTGAAGGTGAAATTCAATCTTGAAGCCAGATCTAGGCCCTGGAGGGTAAGATCTGGCCTCAGCATCAATTTTTGCAGGGATACTCTTCAAAAGATTTTCAAATTTTCTGAAGAAATTCGAGGGTCTGTCCAAGCTATCTGTCTGCTGGGGTTTCATTTTCTTAGAAAAATTTTGAATTTTTTTTTAAAGGTAAGAGTTGTCCAGACCCTCACCTGTGTGCTGCAAGCCCTTCCTTCAGCCTCAGCTATCCATTCAAGTAAGCCCCATCTCTCCCTGTGATTTCTCTTTCCACTTGCCGCTTCCTAACTAGTTGTCCGTTGAACCTATCCGTCGTCCCTCCTCATCAACGCATTGCTACCATTGCTCCAAACGTTCAGCTCGCCCCACGTAGTCACTTTCTGCTCCATTCTGGACCTGCACGTATCCCTCACGCAACAGTGTCCACCCTTATGCCCACAAGCATACCCCTCCTCCCACTGCTCTATCACTTCACTGCGTCCTCCATCCGCTACTCCATCCATTGATTTGTTGTTCAAGCCATAAAACCTGCAACGAATCTCCTGCTATTCGCTCCGCAGCCATCCTCCCTGTCTACGTGATCTCTTTCCATCTCTCATCGTTGCCTACTCTCTGCAAACAACCTTCTGCTCTCTTCCCCACAGTCTCTCCTCCACGCAAACCTGCAAGTGAGCAGTCAACAGCAAAATTGTTTTCTCCTCGCTGTCAACCAAACCTGCAGAAAAGACAACACTACACTTCGATTTTATTTAGCTAGGGTTATTTCTATTTCATGTCATGATTTCATAATACATATAGTTTAGATTTATTTTGGTTCTATTGTTTATCTTCTTTAGGTTAGATAGGTAAGTTTAGATTTTGGTTAGTTTTGATATTTATTTTATTTTAATTTGGTTAGATTTCATTTAGTTTAAGTTATAGTTTGATTTCTTTTAAATAAAAAATAAAAATAAAAAAAAGGGGCATAAAATTTTTTTAGAGTTTTTTTGGTTCAAATTTGTTTTCGTTTAGATTTAAATTTTTTTTGTTTATTTTGATCAAAAAACAAAATAAAAAATAAAAAAAATTCTAATTGTGTCGAAACATTTTTGTCACATTTAGTCTTAACATATTCACTTAAGGATTTGTAACATTTACAATTTTGGGTGTATCTTTTTCACTAAGGCTAAAAGATTTTAAATGTGGGATTAATGTTTGTCATTTTTATATAGTCAAACGCGCTTAACTTTTATCTAAAGATTAGCTATATGAAAGTGGTGAATCATTCCTTGAAACTTGTTAGCATTTAAATTTTATGGTTATTTAAAGTATTTTATCTTTTGAAGTTTAATTGCTAAAGCTTTGTGCATCTATTGAATATCTCGCATCTGGTGAAATTAATCATTGCTTGGATTATTTAATGTTCTTTACATCTTAGCTATTTTTGCATTTTTTTTCAAGCAATTGTCAATTATTTCATAAGTAACTAATTGATTACTCTGGATCATTGACTCCTCAAGGCATTGGTATTAAATCATTTAAAATCTTAACTGAGCCTTAATCAAGTAGCTTGTTTTCCCCGTTGTGTCTCCCAAGCCAGCTGATTACCAATTGATCTTCTTTTATCCCATAGGGTCTACCACCCTTAGCCTAGGGAGACGGCTTAAACAGAGAGATCAGGGATCAGGGTGACAGCGTCCGGTCTGAACATTGTCGCGGTGCCTAGACACTCTGTGCAACAACACCTCCAATCACACCACAATAACCACTAAAATGTCTAGAACCATGCAAAAAGGGATAATTATGCCAAGGGCTCCACAAGAGAGTAATGTCAACCTTTCAAAGGTGCAAACCATAAGTAATATGACATCCAAAGTGCTAGGGAAATTCATCTCAATGAAGATGAACACCTCATTATCATAATACAAAAACCGTAGCAAACCACTCTTTAATCTAATCGTCATGAAGGAGCAATTATTAACACTTGGAACTTAGGGAGACCTTAAGTTAATGAATTCTCACACCATAATCAAGGGTGAAAGAAATTCATCAATCTTAAACAAAACTCTCCCTGAAACTCCAAGAGTCCAAACAACTCAACAATGTCAAAAAGGAGACAGCACTACATCATCAAGATACCAACAATTTGAATCAAGCCAAATCATCAAACAAAACACCATGACAAGATCTCATCCAAAACCTACTTGTCAACCACCAACGCATCATCTTAACCAAAAGATAGCAACATCTCTAATCCATCATATCAAAAATAATACCAAAGCACAAAAATGCAATGGATCACGTATTTGTTTAAATTCATGAAAATCTAGTATTTGCTCATATTAGATCTGTTGGAAATACAGAAAGGGGGGTGAATCAGTATTTCCTTCTTTTCACAATTGATTAATTAGATTTAACTCAACATTCAGAGCATTAAGATAAACAGAAACTTCATCACATCAAATAGGCAGTACACAAAAGATTTTGTCCAAAAAAGCTTTGCATTATGTATGGTTACATAAACAATTTACCAGCCAAGCAGGAAGGAAGTATAGAACTCCCCAAGTCTGAAGGTGTTCGCAGATCAAGTCTGCAGGAGTCTTCAACCTCCCTTACAATCAACAAGTCAACCAATCACTGTTGCTCCACAACTGCTGCCCACTGCTGCAACCAAAACTGCCACTACTGTTATCTTTGCTGTTATACACACTGCTCTCTGCTTCTGCCCGCATTGTCTGCAACCACCGCTTCTGTCCATGCTGCCTCTGCTGCTACACTCTCTGTCTGTTGTCCACGCTGTCTCTGCTACATTTCACTGCTCTTACTGTCTGCTGCTGTCTTTGCTGCTTCTAACTACTGTCCCACATGCTGCCACACACTACCATACATGAAGTCATTCTGCTACATATCTATGAAATCTGTCATCGCAAGATCACTGTGTATTCTTTCATGTCATGTCCTCACATGTCACAACATCATCAAGCCACTATCACAACGTTTATGTCATACAAGGGTATCATTATTGTAAGATAGATCATAATCCTTCATCTGTCACATACTATCAGAGTCATCACGTTAACACTGTCATCAGATTTACATCAAGGGTTACTGTCAAATAGATACATAGGTCTCTGCACTAGAACTAATCTTTATTGATTCTATAGTTATAATGTAAGTAACCCAAACCTCTATCCAATCAATGCTACACTTAATCCTCTGTCTTTATCAATCAATGCCTGCAAGAGATCATTGTGTCACAACCAATAATTTGTTCTGCAAAAGATCTCTGTTTACAAGATCAACATCAATTATGTATGTAACCTCTGCAAAAAGGTAAATTAATGTAGTCTCTAACCATCCAACAGCAGCATAGTTAATGATACAAAAAGTCTTTCTGTGAAACTATTGACAACAGATCCAGCATGTAATATCCCAAACATATAGTTTTATGCCTTGTGCATACTTATGACAAGATATGCAGTTTCAGAAACTGAATCACCATTGTGCAAAATAAGAGACTTTACCCTTTGTTTGTCAATTTAGTTCAATCACAAAACAAAACACAAAAGCTTTTATTTAGGATCTGCTGATGCAATAAATTGCAGTGTGTTTGTCTCAAATCGTGCATAGATCCCAAAAGCCATCCCTGAGGTGTCTTATGTTGGACAGAAACTTCATCACTTATGCTCAAAAACTTTTCATGCCTTGACAGATTTTGATGCTTCAAAAATTAAAACACTAATCACAACCTTCAATTGTTACTTCAGGGTTCGTACCACAACAGAGATGTTGATTAGGGCTCTTTTTGATCAAATAGTTCTGTCAATGAAATCAAACTGGAATGTAGCTGCACACCTTCACTTGTTTAGCAATCATCGTGAGGAATCAATTGTTGTGTACACTACTGAAGGGTTGTTCCATACAATGTTCACCAGGTGTGCCACTGCAATATGTCAGCATGGGTGAGATTTGCACAGCTTGCTTATCTTCAGACTTTAACACGTCTCATCGTGCCTCAGAAGTAGCCTACAAGCTTCAGGAGAATATGCGATGAAACATCACTGAAACAAATTGCAGGAATCTTGGTTATTATTGCGGATGGTCCATAGTATAGCGAGACCCTAAAGTCCTCTTGCCAAGACAGTGAACACCTGCAAACTAACTAGCAAAACCCAAAAATATGGAACTTAATGAACACAAGGTTGTAGCGAGTTCACGTAGCCACATACTTGTTCCTTCAAACTTTCTTGTAGATGAGTACGCAAGACTCCACAAAGTTTACTTTACGTCCAAGAGAAGAGCTTGAGCAACAATGCCAGCGAAACCAACAGGAGACAAAAATAGCCCAGAACCCTAACCAATATCAAGAACTCTTCCAGAAATTCTTCAATGGCCACAGTCTGTTACAGTCCTACACAGGTTCGAGAGGGAATCATTTTTGAATCTCATACTCACAAAAGTTGAAATCTTCATGCCTTTATATAGTTTTTGATGGATAACTAGAAGGGCCAGCTGACATGAAGTTTAGGAGAGAAGATCATTTGATTTTAAAATTCAAATTATTGGAGCCAAAATGCTACCTCCAAATTTGAATTTTAAATTTAAATTCAAAACCCTTAGTCGTTGTATTATTATTAAGACCTTCCACAACAATAGATGCCACGTCATCAATCTGCTAGGGCAGTCAATCCTTCAATGCCACATCTTCATTTGCCAGCACCAAACAAGTGTTGCCACATCCGCAACCTATTTAAATAATGAGATGCCACCTTTATTTTGATATTTAATAGGAGGGCCTCTTGACTTCATGATTTGCCAATCAAATGCCACATAGGAAATTTGACCATAGGTTTTCATAGTCTTGCTTTGAGTCAATCGAATGCTGCCACATCAGCAGTAATATGTCTTTTACTGATCCAATACTATGTTGCCATGTCATCACACTTGTCACCACATTGTTATCCTTCAAGCCAAAATAAAATTTACCACATCATCAGCCCTTGGGGGTTTTGACCATGAAATGGTGCTTCAACTTTGACTGAGCATTTCTCACAAACCGTGACGGCCCACGAGATGCTCCAGATACCAACGGAATCAGCATCACAAACAGAATCTAATTGCGAGGGTCTCTAAGGTAAACTCACTGATCTGCTGCTACAAAAACTCCAACAAACGCGAGGTATGTTCATTGACCAGGAAATCAAACGCTAAAGCTAGGGTTTCATCACTGCTTCCTCTCATCCATGACAACGAACATATTGAGGACAACAATGATGACATCCTGCACCTACTGCATCCACTATGCCATCCTGCACCCAATCGACATCCTACACTTGCTCGTTATCCTGCACCTGCTCTCATATTGACATCAATGACAGCGTACTCAACAAGAACATATTTAATGCAAAGTCTCAAAATGCCAAAAACAAAGAAAATTGATACTCAATACAATGTTAAACATAAATTTATTTCATGTTAAAAAAGTGATAATCATGTGTGCACATTGTCAATTATTGGGACCATGAAAAAGGGGATTGGGCACAATTTTGTTGAATTCTATGACACAGTTCTAAGTACATGGATATTGGATTACTTCCAAAGAAGCCAAATCAAGGAGGTAGGGCATATAGGGGTTTGAAATAGCTAAAGACCTGGTCACATTTTCACACTTGATTCTATTATTGAGAAGGCTAGGCAACAACTTGTGAAAATTTCATCTATTGCAGTAATTGGAAATTATTCTTCTAATTGTTAATTTAATTTAACAATTTATTTGCACATACAAACAACGAATAATTCTCTACTGCAATTTTCACCATAAAAATACTGCGGAAAATAAAACACTGGAAACTAAGAAATTCTAGCACACAAAAAAAAAATTAACACGATTGTTTTTGGACAATTGTCCCGGAAAACCCAACTTAGGAACACCGGTGCAGCAAATGAGGGTTTTATTATTATTCTTCAGCAAAAATTCTGAGTACAATAATTTAGACTCTCTACTGGCAATCTAATCTGAGGAAAAATACTGGCAAAATTATTGTGAGAATTTTCTCTCACCCCACAGCTAATTTTGCCCCCAAAGTTGCCTCCCTAGCCACACACAGATCCTTCTGCGTCAACCGTTGTGCAATGCTTGCGCAGAACCTCTAGGAATTTTGGCCTACCTCTCATTGCCTCTCCTAGAACTAGAATAATTCCTCCTGAAATGTTGTTGACCTCCTCTACCACCTGCTACTCACCCTCTAGCTCTATCTTCTTTGTTGAGTCTCTGCTACTGAGAAAATCAAACTGCCTGGGCAACTGAGTATCTGCACTGGTGTATTCTCCATCACCACATTGATCCCTTCTTATATCTTCTTGTTGGGAATCCAACAGCCAAGATTAAATCTTAATTGACGGCTTAGATCATTTCTAGTTCAATCCATGTCAGTTTCTAGAGAATTCTCACCTTGACTTAACCAATTTTCCTAAGTTTAGACTTAGGAAATATTAAAAAATTCGTTAATTTCTAATTTAGTCATCTCTAGGTGGAATTTCCAGAAACGATTCTGGGTTTTGGATATCTCGTGTATTCTAACCTCTCCACCAAATTTTGTGGCTAGAACACATCCAATGCTACAGAAACTAACACGACCTTCTAAACTCTTTTGTTGTTTTAGATATTTTGGAAGGGCTTTTAACACATAACTTCATCAAGAGGAAATTGGGGTCAAACAGGGCCACCCCTTTTATGCCACATTAATAAGGATCTATATTAATGAGCTATAGAAATTTCTTAGGGAGAACACTCATACGATGTCACAAGGTTCGCTGAACTCCAACCTTGAGGTTCATAGTTGTTATCATTTTTTGATGACATGGATGACCATAATATGGTCTTTTATGAAACTCATCAGAAATGAACTTCTTCAAGTCGCCCATACAAAGTACATACCACCTTCCTTTGAACTTCAATAGTCCATCCTCCATAAGGGAGTAGTTCTTGCTCAGTGCCCCTTTAGGCTCTTGCTGCAAGCATTCTTTGACTTGATAGTAGTCATCTTGTTGCATTGCCTCTTTAATCTTGTCTTGAATGTCAACTTCACAAGAACTTATAGTTGTTACATGCACTACCTATAGCCTTCTGTTGAGTGCATCAGCGACTTTGTTCTCCTTGCCTTTGATGTACTTAATCTCAAAATCAAATTCACTATTCAAGGCTAACCACTTTGCTTGTCTCACATTTAGCTTGGGTTGAACAAACAAGTGCCTCAGCCCTTCGTGGTTTGACATCAATACAAATTTTCTTCCAAGGAAATAATACCTCCACATTTTCAGTGCATGGACTATTGTTGCCAATTCTAAATTCAACTTTATGGACTCACAGCAAACCACCTATCCTTCTTACATGGGGTCTCCACCAAGTCCTTCCTTGCAGGCATCTATGCACACCGCAAAGTCCTTCTCTGGATCTATTATCCTTACTATTGATGCATGTGTGAGCAAATATTTCAGTTGCTCAAAGTTGGCTTCACATTCCGGTGTCCATTGAAGTTTTACTCCCATCCTTTGCAGCGTTGTGATTGGATGTCCAATCCTTGAGAAATTGCAAATTAATATGCGGTAATAACCAACCAATCCCATGAAAGATCTAACTTCAAACACGTTTTGAAGAGTAGGCCATTCGATAATGGCTTTAATATTTTATGGATCTACTGCTACTCCTTCCTTTGAGACAATGTGTCCCAAATACTGAACTTGGGCCTGAAAGAATTCGCACTTGCTAAGTTTTGCGTAGAGCTAGTGCTCTTTTAGCGATTGCAACACCATTGCTAGATGTTCCTCATCCTCCTCCTTGGTTCTAGAATAAACCAGTATATCATCTACGAAGACCAACACGAACTTGTCCAAGTATGGACTAAGGACGTTGTTGGAGCGTTTGTGAGCCCAAATGGCACAACTATGAATTTGTAGTGCATGTACCTGCTTCTAAATGTCGTTTTATGAATATCTTCATCTTTGATGCGTACCTTATGGTACCCAGACCTCAAATCAATCTTTGAGAAGACCGCAGCTCCCCTTAGTTGATCAAACAGATCATAAATCCTTGGCAAAGGATATTTGTTCTTGATTGTAGCTTTATTAAGCTATTTGTAATCAATACAAGCCTCAATGTGCCATCCTTCTCCATGAACAACACTGCAGCTCCCTAGGGTGATGCACTGGGTCTAATCTATCCCTTATCCAGCATTTCTTTCAATTGTAATTTCAGCGCTACCAGCTTTGGCCTACTCATTCAATACGGAGCCTTTGACATTAGCGTTAATCCTAGCAATAGTTTAATTGAGAAGTCAATTTTTCTTCTTGGTGGCAATCCTTGGATCTCTTCAGGGAATACATCATTTAATTGTTTCAAGATAGGATGCTCTCCCCAACTGTTGATTCTATCTTCAAAGTCATTGGTCACTTAGACAACGAAAAGTTCACACCCCGTTTTTTTGCATTGCTTCAATTGCAACACAGTGATTTGTTGAATTGTCACCGACTTCATTTTTCCTTGCAGTGTCATCGCTTCCCATTTGTTGCTAAGGCATTCAATTGATTTGTTGAAGCAATCAACTTTGGTTCTATGGCCTGCCAACCAGTCCATACTGACTAATACATCGTATGAACCCAATGGTAAGAGATTTAGATTTGCATTCATGGGCAGGCTGCCTATCTCAACTAGGCATGATTTCACCACATGTTCAACCCATTTCTTAGTCCCTGTGGCCAATTGGACTAGCCACGACTTGTCATGGATGCTCTCTGCAACGCACACCTCTCTGAAATCTTGGAGCTAACATAATTGAAATTAGAACCTAGGTCTATCAGAAATGACACTGGCTAGTTATGAATCGTATCTTCCATCTTGATCACGGATGCTTGGTGATTAGCTTACTTGCTGTCCAATGCAGCGTAAATCTATGGCACACTCTAAGCCACATCCTTCACGTTCTCTGCTTCTCGCATATTGGATCATTTCGTTGTCGCTTAGGACAATCCCTCTGTCGATGGGTCTCTCCACATGTCCAACACTGCATAGATCCTCCTCTAAACCTCTCGGCTTCAGCTTCTACGGCCTTAGTGAATCGATTCTTATCAGCAATAGTATTCTTTTGTTGATACCCATCCTTGGCGGAAGTGGCTTAATTCACATTGCCTCTCGCAGACTTTGGTCCTTTCCTTTTAAAACTGGGTTTTCAATTTGTTTTCCAATCAATCCTAAACACAAGTTGGTGCTTTGATTGCTCATAAAAATACTTCATTTTCCTGATGGCATCCTCCAATGTTTTAAGCTCATTGAATTCTATTATGTCCCTGGAATCTTTGTCTTCTCATTCTTAATGTAAAGTAAGTATCTCAGCAACTCAAAAAATCCAGTTGTATATTCATCAGTTGACAACTGCCCAAGTTTGTGTTCATAGAATTCCTTGGCCTTGTGATTATAGTACCTTTGAAATCTCCTCCAAGACAGCTCCTCCCTGATATCTTTTACATTCCTCAAATCTTCCCACCAGATATTAGCCTTGCTCATCAGGCTGAAGATGGCTACTCTTGCCTTCATGTTCTCAAAGTAATCATGTACCCTGAAATACTTCATCCCTAATAGCCATGCCTCTACTTCTTCATCCTTCTTCACTTCTCCATCGAATGTGGGAGGTTTTTCCTTCTTAAATTCTTCTAGCACGAAGACCCTTCCTTTCCTTCTCTACTGGTGATATCTTTTAATTGTTGCACTAGATAGTTGCTCATGATTGCCTAACCTTCATTCTAGAGTACTTATTGGAGTTTCACCTCTCAATGCATCCTCACTTGCTTATGTCTTTTCTTGGATCTATTGCCTTCTGCACCATCAGTTTTCAATTTATGTCTTCCAAGTCCTGATGGACTTTGTCTGCTTTTATCCTTTCCTAGGTATCTAGCACCTATATCATGTTGCCTCTACCTTTGAAAATATAACAAGCTCTACAATATGATGCCATTTACTTCTGCTTGCTTCTCCTTAGCCACTACAAGCCTTTCATTGTCATCCTTGTAACTTCTCAAATCAGCCCTTATGCTTCTAATGGTGTCCATCTAGTCGAGGGAGTCTTCCTCTATTCTGTTTCCAATTGACTCTTCTTCATAACACTTGTGGCATTTATTAGGGTTGTGTCGCACCATTTTGTTGCTCATTCCTAGTGTCTTCTTATGTGCTCTCATACACACATAACTATTATCCAATCCATAATACAAATAAAACATGTTCATCATCACCTTGGCAAATTTGTTGTAAGCATATGGCTGTGAGGGAATCTGAAACACCAAATTTCAAGTTAGTAGACAATTCATAATCAAATGATACAAGCAGCACACATTGCGCACCGCAAACAATCACTATAAATCACTATACTCTATAACAAAGCTCCAAATCTATGTATGTATGAGCCCATCCAGGACCAATGTTGAACCACTCTGTAATGCTCCCTCCCACCCCCTAAGACTAATCCCAGCTGAATGGGAGGTGTTACTTTCAATTAATCTAACATCTATTGCCTCCTCATGGAAATGGGGTTACAAAATTTCTCCCTCGCCAAAGTTAGTGGATTTAACTTCAACCCACACCATCACATTCAGCTCGTCAAGAGCTTTCAGGCAATATAAGCTTTATCTCAATCTGACACCCAGATTGAAAGTTATGCTTGTTTGTAATTTGGGCCCCTTCACCTTTGCCACATCAACAAGGTCTGCCACATGGCAACCAAGTAGTGCCTTTGTGGACCTATCACATCTCTCGTGGCCAATGTGGTTCCTACCACGTCATCACACCAAAGTGCCTTCGCACTTTACCTCCTAGGCATACTATATTCCAAAGCCCTATGACGGGACATCAACATTCACATCAAGTAATGGGAACATTCTCGTCCCATGCCTTCCGTCAATCTATAACTTTACCGCTCCAGTGCACACAACTCTGGCCTCTGCAACGCACCATCAATATTTGCATTAACGAAGAAAAACTTCATTAAGCGCCATCTGCTTATTCCGTAGGGCCCATCATTTCCGCAGCCCACTACGAAATGACAACACTAACTCTCCTCTGCGGATCCATGGTCTGCAATGACATTAGCGTGACGTCATCCTAGTCACGTGATATTCCCAGAAGGTGCCACTTCAGCTTACATCTTGGGTCCCACCCCTCCATGTAAGGTAGTAGTTTCTCGTCTATGGACAAAGAGGAATCTATGTCACGTCCTCTATTTACCACACCAACATTCCCAGCGTGAAAAAAATTACTCATCACACCTATGCAGCACAACGGCAATATTGGCGACAACTAACGGGAAGTTTCTCATCCTGTGCTCTCTATCATTTGCGCCTCCTTCCATAAACCCTTGGCTCACCGGAGCAGCACGACATATATATTATAAGGCGAATAACGAGAGTTTTCCTGTTATGCACTCCATTTAACTTAGCACCTTTGTAGAGCATGGCTCTTCCCTTGGAAACTTGTCATGGCTCGTTCAACTCAAATACATGCTACCTCTAAGTGAGCCCAAATATGAAGTCTTGAGGCCTTCAAGGCCTGCATGGCCATTCCCAGCACATATAACACAAGAGAGCAGTATTAGACTGCATCCAGAAGTGATACAGCAGCCACCATACATACCGAAACCCACAGTCTCTCTCATGCTATAGGCAACATCTAATCAGCATAGCTCATTGTCTCTGAGGCATGGAGACTATCTCTCCATTATAACATACAGCTGATGGAGTTAAACCATCACGACTGTCCCACAGGATTTATTAAATAAATATTCACAGCATTATCCACAGGGCATCATCAGCCTTTACGTTACAACTATGTAAGTCATTCGTACATGACATAAAATGGAAACCACACAGCCATTCTATTGGTCATATCACAATCAAACATGAACATATAAATAACTTGCCATTCGGGAGCATATCAACGTCGAAGAGATCTGCAAGTCCCTTGCAACCATAATAACCATTCACAAACCATCACATTGTAACACACAAGAATTATATGTTCCCCAGCAATAGTGTTGAAATACCCATTACCACAGAATAACAGAAATCATCATTGATATTGCATAAACATACACAAGTTACAGGTAAACAACTTATCTTAATAGCTAGATGACTGGCGATTGAGAGAGGGACTTCAACTCTCCTCCCAATCATAGATCAATTGCACTGCATTACTTTCTTGCAATTAACCACCCTCGAACCAGATTCTGAGCCTGAGGAATAAAGCACTCAAGGAAAATTCACAACAATCATTCACAACACATGGGAATCCAAAGCACACAATGCCTCCACCCAAATAGTCACTTCTCGGAATCCGAAGTCCACAATGCCTCCACATACAATCCGGTAGGAATCCAAAGCACACAGTGTCTCTACCCAACAATCACTTACAGGAATCCAGGGTCCATTGTCTCCACCCGATTTCACCACAGGAATCCATAGCACACCACGCCTCCACCTAATAGCTTCCACGGGAATCCAAATCACACCCTCAGCATCTCCACCTGTGAAAACCATGAGAAGTCCCAAAGTGACCAGTGTCTCCACCTGCTATGCAGGAATCCAGAATCCAATACAACCCCACCTTCTCAATATCACAATTTCGCTTTTCTACAATGTTTCCCAACTGGCTCTCAAGCCTAAGCATATGCCGAGTCTCGTCCAGTGCTTTCACGCACCGCTGCTGCACAATTCTCTCACTGTCGTAACAATTTCGAGCATGAGTCTTCTTCATGCACGTCTTCACTGCCTGTGCTTGCTCTTCTCGTCTCTATGAATAATGCTTGAATGCTCCCAATTCCCTCTTCATGAGAGTGTTCTCGCTTTTCCCCATGCCTTCCCTAATTTTCCTTCATGTGTTAACCAATGTCCGCCATCCCACAAGACTAGCTCATCCTTTTTCTCTGAGACACCCATACACCAGAGTAATTTCTTGTGCAGCATGACAAGGATGTGGTTGAGGGTCAATTGCAGCATTTAAACTTTAAAGCTTGGCTACCTCCCCAAGCCATTCCCAGCAGCTTCTCCTCCCAAAGCTTTGAATCTGTGTCCTCTTTCTCATTCCAATCATTTTCATATTATAACAATTAATTATAATCACACATGAAAATATTCACATAAGGGGCAACCAAAAAGGGCTGTCACATATCTCTTCATTGTTTCCTGCTAAAATGATCTAACCTGTTGGTATGTGCTGTCTATACTAATTGAATTTTGCCTACAGCATTATGGTGTTTGCAGATCTGAAATTCTGTCAGATGTTTCAAAAGGTTTAAGATTCAGCTGTAGCACTGAAGTTCTGTGATTGCAAATCTGATGTCATGAAGTGAAATTTCACAATACCCATGCACTATATGGATGGATCGGACAAAGAACCTCATTTTCTGAAGAGTGAACAAGAATAAATAATGAATGATTTAAAAGAAAGGTAGCTTACTAGAAATGATGTTATAATGAGATCACCTTGATCCCACTGCCTTTAGACCAGAGTAACTGCACAGTTCATTGTTCATCATGCTTTACCCATAAGCATAGATTAGCCAAGAGATAACGTACAGATGGTTTTGTGTAAACTGTGGAAGAATGGAAAACATTATACATATTTTCTAGTACAGTGACCTTGCTAGTTCCTTATGGAAGGACATCTACTGCCATTTTTCTTGATTGCTTTTCTAGCCCTTGTCATGGGAAGGCTACACTTCTTGGTCATTTAGCCTTGTGCAATATAATCTTTTAGTCCTGGTCTATGCTTAGATGAACCAGCAATTCAAATAGCTGCTAAAAGTCCTTCAACATTCTCCAAAAGAGTATAACAGAAACGCTCACTGTTGGGCTCAATCAGACATGTTGCCTTTTCTGGTCTGGTTTGGAAGAGGGAACAAAGATCTGAACTGCAGTTGATGTATTGCAATTTAAACTCGGGGTTTTGGGAGAAGCAAAGAAAATGAAAAAGAAAGAAAGAGAACCAAGAATGATTAAAACAATCCAAGAATCATTTGAACCACCAAGCACCATTTTGCAAAAGGAGACGTTGAAGTGAAAGGACTTATGAAAAAGTTTCACCATGAATACTAGAACTACTTGTACAAAATTTCCAAACAACAAAAATCTGGAGAAAATATCTGAATCAATTTCCTAGTGGAAACGCTGCTAAGAAAGGAGCCCATAAATTAATACAAGACCTACAGATTAGAACAAGAAAATAACAAAGACTATCTTAACAAACAACATTCTTTTCAAAATATATCAATACTGAATATATAAACTATCATCCTGCAGATGAAACTTGAAAGTCAAAGGGAGACCAATTCCATTATATTATTCTAAAATCAGAGTGGCTTACAGGAAAATATATATACAACTCTGTTTTTATCCCACAAAAAAAGGATGATTGGCAAACCCTCAAAACATACCACTGCTCTGAGGACCCATGATGGAAACAACAGCATATGAAAGGCCACATCCTGACAGCTCCACATCCTTCATGAAAATATTAAGCTCAGCTTCCTTGAAGACACCTTGTCCATCAATAAGCTGAACAGAGCAGCATGGTTTCTCAGACATATCTACAAAATGCACAATTCAAAAGATAGCTAAGACAAGTTATTTGATACATAAAAATTTTGTTATAATTCTTTTTTTTTTCTCTATTGTTAAAAAAGATATGACGAGATCACTAGACTAAGATTCATTTCATGCATACATAAACCAAAAAATAAATCACTTGAGTTGTGTCAACTATGCAAACACAATTCCAATTTTTTTAGGCATGCCACTTAACTTGCAGAAATCACATACACAGTTTATAGATCACGGAGAACAAAGATCATAACATCATAATCTGATAGAGGAAATCAAATCATCTATAGAATCTCAGTAAGCAATTACACACAAAATATAAAACTTCAAATATTCAAAAGTTAGGGTGCTATACTTCACAATTTTTTCTTTTCTTGCAAACCAGCTCTCACAAGCAAGGCTGTTGAAAGCAGGGAGCAGAAGTAGGAAGCACAATTTTCAAAAAGATTTCACGGGCAGAGTGTTGTGGGAGTGTTTAAACAATAGATACTTTAATATATTTTGATGCATATATATTCAAAAACAACATGCATAATGTCAAATCAACTGCATAAAACATAGATTTAACCAATGGATTAACAATGATTATTAAAGCATCAACCATTTAGTACACATACAGTATCAATCATCTAGCACTTACAACATTGTCATCCGATGATCAATCCTCAACCACAACATCAACCTTCAAGTTTCAACATCTAAAATTTGTCATCAACAAAATGAAACAAAGCATCATATTCATTACCAAAGTGTTGTAAGATTTACTCAACAGTTCAAAAGTAGATTCAAAGTTCAAACTTAAACTGTCATGTAACGTTTACAAAATAGGCCATATAAACAACAAAGTACTAAGTTCTAGAGACTACTACTAAACAAGGAAAAGAAAAAGAGACCTAGTATCTACTAAGCTTTTCTCTTTCCATGAGAAACTCCTAGTTTCTTTTCCCACTATCTATGAAGAAGAAGAGCAAGAGTAGGCAGAATTTTGTGGAACATGACCCACAACGACACCAGCCCAATGTGATGTTGGCCATTGTGAAGCTAAAGGAAAATCTCTTGCATCTAGAAGCCTGCTAGTGGATAGAGATGGCATGTTTGCTCCAAGAATATGATAACCATTATAATTACCCAAAAGTTGAACATCCAAGCACTCTAAAACTATGTCTCCATCCCACAGATTGACCTCCTCTAGATTGTTGTGCCAAGTCACATATATTCTATCATTCTTCATTGCCTCAAAAATAATAGAACATCAAGTTGTAATGCACATACACCAAGCTTTCCGCCCAGTCTATATTCTAGTTATTTCTCTCCAACACCTCTTTGCAAGGAAGGGTCAACAACCTGTGAAAGCACTACACTCACCAGCAATTTATGCAAGATGTGTAGTAGACGAGCTATACATGTTCCACCATTCAATAGGATTCAACCTATCTCAATCTTTAGTTACATGCAAGTTAGAAAAGACTGCATGTTCACTGATGTACTTGCTCCACTAACTTCGTGCTTGAGCACATACCTATTTATCAGGGACCAACCTGTCCAATGCAAGTATATGCCCATTCGTACCTCTAGATCTGTGTGGTTTTCTCCTAACGTAACCCCCCCAAGTGTTGGTTAGGCCAAACACAATGGGGACTAATATTTGGGTGCAAGGACATGTTGATTGTTGAGTTGCACTTAGCATATATGAAGATTCCATAACCCATGAGACAGAATATACATCAAAAATTTTCAGAAGTTCAAAAGTCAGCAGGGCATTCCAACCGTTCTCTCTCCTCTTTCTTCTTTAGTCCTCAAATTCTTCAACCATGCGGGGAATTGTAAAATGTCGCTAGCATGATGAATAAAGCTATGTAACAGGCCTAAGAGACTTGGTACTTGATCAGCAAGTGAGTACACAATACAGTGTTTTTTTCACTTGGCTAATTATTCCCATTTTTTAACGGCGATTAATTAACTGAGTTTTTTTCACTCACGCATACCCCCAAAGCTGGGGTGACGCCTTGAAGATTGAGCCCCTCATCGATCTTAATGTCTATGGTTGATGTGTATTACCATGCTAGGTCATCTCTGAAATTTCATGGAATTTGACTAAGTCAAGATAGGAATTTTAAATAATTAAAAATTACCCGCAGGACAGGATTTTTTAATTATTTTTTATGTAAAATGTAATAAAGTGATGCTAGAAGATGATGAGGGTGTACGAGTACTCAAAATTCATCCTCTCCACCTGAACAATCTTCTAGAACACACTTTGAGGGGTAAAAACTCACTTCTAACCCCTCAAAACCCAGTTCTCCTAAGTCTAGTAGGAAAATTGGAAATAAATTGCCAAAAAAATAATAAGTGGAGAAAATAAAAAATATTTCCACATGACAAATGAAGTGGAAATGAGTTCGAAAATCAAATAAAGTCAAAGATCAATCAAAGGACAAGTTACATGGTGATATGGCACATGATTCATCGCAAGAGTTATTGCACTTGAGGAAGTCAAGTTTGTGGGCCACATTGAGAGATCAATTTGGTGACATGGCAACGCGAATTTCCTTATGAGATCAACATAGGTATTAAGGGATCAATTGAGTATTTGATTGAGATATTAGTGGAGTCTTGTCTCCACTCCACCAACATTTCACACTTGTACACATTACTCTTCACTTAAGCCTACATGCAGAGATACGTTGGCAGCTGCACGCGATCTTCTTGGGAGTTCATTGGCACTTGATGGCAAGGTGTCACAACTCGGTTTTGGCTTGGTTTCTTGTTGGAGATTTATATGGGAGTTTGCCTCCCCTCACCCACTTGATCACACACATGGCAGCCTCAAGGAACTCGCATTTGTTGGAGAAGGGAATCAAAGGACAAGTTACCTGGTGATATGGCACATGAGTCATTACAGGATTTATTGCACTTGAGGAAGTCGAGTTTGTGGGCCAGATTGAGAGATCGATTTCGTGACATGGCAGCCCGAATTTCCTTAAGAGATTAGCGCAGGTATTAAGGGATCAATTGAGGATTTGAATGAGATATTAGTGGAGTCTTGTCTCCACTCCACCAACATTTCACATTTGTCCACATTGCTCTTCACTCAAGCCTACACGCAGAGATACACTGGCAGCTACACGCAGTCTTCTTGGGAGTTCATTTGCACTTGATGACAAGGTGTCACAACTCGGTTTTGGCTTGGTTTCTTGTTGGAGATTTGTATGGGAGTTTGCCTCCCCTCACCCACTTGATCACACACATGTCAGCCTCAAGGAACTCGCATTTGTTGGAGAAGGGAATACGCTATCCATTGATGCCACATACCAACAATTTGATCCACACTTGTCTTGGCAGCTCTACACTTGCGATTTGATTTCCCTCATTGGGATTGTCATCTTCTCCACTTGTCATTGGACTTCTCCATTGTGAAAATTCCAAAACTAAAATCCTATTGCAGAAACTAGTATTAATTCTTGTAACTGATAAATTAATTATTCAGTTTATTGCTACAGAAACATCGAATTAAACACATTGCAACCTTCACCTATAAAATTCTGCAGAAAATAAATAGCGTTGGAACTGAGAAAATCTAGCGCACACACAATAAAATTGACACTATTATTTTTGGACAAATGTCCCCGGAAAAACCCAACTTGGTAAAACCAATGTAGCAGTTGAGGGTTTTATTATTGTGCAGCAATGAGAAATTCTGAGTACAATAATCTTGATGTCAAAATATGGCTATCCCGCAGAGAAAATATTGGGAAAAATATCTAGAGGGACATTACCCTCAATCTGGGCAATTTTGGCATTAGACTACCTCTAAAAAGCAAGTCGTCCAACTAGGTCTGCACAGGCCCTGCGTCAACCTGAAGTTGCCCGCCACATGTGCTGCCTAAATCGTCTGCTAATCAAGCCATCCTGCCTGTTGCTGACTGAGAAAACGCTCCTCCAACACTCAAGAACCTTTTCCCGGCGTCTGGAACTGAAGAAATTTGTCCTCTTTAGCAAATTGAACTGCCCTTTGAGGCTTCTGCACTAGGATTGCGCAGCCTCCTGGAGAAACTTTGGCCTCTGCCAAACTTCCTTCAGCCTCACTATCCCTGCCCCTCACTGTCTCTGCATTGATCTTTGGCTTTCTGGCAACTGCTGCTACTCTCTGGAAATCGAACTGCCAAGGAAATCAAACTTCTCAAGGGCATTCTCCATCACCAATCGATCCCTTCTTATATCTTCTTGTTGGGACTCCAACAGCCAAGATTAAATCTTAATTGATGGCTCAGATCATTTCTGAATCGATCCGTGTGAGTTTCTTGACTATTCTCACCTTGAATTAATTAATTCTGGTTAATTAACCAATTTTCCTAAGTTTAGACTTGGAAAACATTATAAAGTAGGTTAATAATCTAATTAAGTCATCTCTAGGTGGAATTTCCATAAACGATTTTTGGGTTTTGGAGATCTCATGCATTCTAGCCTCTCCACAAAATTTCGTGGCTAGAACACATCCCATGCGACATAAACTAACACTCCTCCTTAGCAAGGATTGTGTTCTCTCTAGTGTTGTGTAAAAATTTCTCATTTCCCACCCCGGTTTTCAATTTCACCTTATTTCTCCAAAATAGTTAAATGCCCTTTCCCATATCCATACATTCAACAACTGAAAAATAAATTTTGCTAAAAATACAAATTCTGGAAAAATTACAAAATGCTGGAAAATGCATAAATAAATATCAGCACATACAAACAGCCATTTAACTCATTTAAACACTGTGATTTTTGGTCAAGGTGACCCTGGAAAAACCCCCTACAACTCTTGGGGAAAACCAGTTCGAAAGTTCCTTCTTATTTTTGGAAAAAATGCTTTTACAGTAAGAGAAATATTCAGCAAAAAAATCAGCAAGCAAACTTTTACAACTTATCTCGTTTTTCGTGCCTCACAGTCAACTAGAAAACTTGCAAACAACAAAACAGAACAACAATACTGCTATACGGCCTCCTCCAAATCTGCTATACAGCCTCCCTGCTGTACGGCCTCCACAAAAACTGTTGTACGGCCTCCTTAAAAACTATTGTACGACCTCCTCAAAATCTGTTGTACGGCCTCCTCCAAAACTGCCTTTCACTGTGTGCTAACTCAGCTGTACGGACTTGCTGAAACGATGCCTTGGAATGTGTGCCAAGCTGCTGCCTCCTTCTCACTGTCCAGAAATCTCCCTTGCTCTCTTGCTCTCCTTCTCTCAATCTGCTCATGAAAGAATGAATGACCTTTTCCTCCTTTTCCTCCTTTAATCTAACCCTAAGTGACTTTTGGGGAATCCCTAAATCCAATGGCTGAAATAGATTGAAATCTAGGGCTGAGATTAAATGCTCATTTAAATCTCAATTTCTATTTTTTAATTCACCCCACTTTAATAAAAACCCACTTAGTCATTTATTTCCAAAGTCACTTTTCCTTTCTAATTTTACATTGACTTTATTAAAGTCACTTTAAAATTAGACTTTAGTAACTTTATCACTTAAAGACACATTAAAATTAGATTTGACTTTATAAAAATTATAAAGTCACTTTAGGAGAAAAATTAAATTCTTTTGGACACTTTTCCCTAGGCCAAAGATCAAAGCCTTAGGGAACCACTTGTCCTCAGGTACCAAATTTCAACACTCCCTCTTACCAAGGAAGGTGTTCCTCACCACACCCATCTTGTCTCTGATGTATTCATGCCTGCCCCGTGGTAAGGCTTTGGTAAGAATATCTGCAACCTGCTCATCAGTGGGAATATACTCAAGCTTCACAGCTCCCTTCTGAACATAGTCTCTGATGAAATGATATTTGATCCCAATATGCTTTGACCTGTCATGAAATACTGGATTCTCCGTGAGTTTAATGCAACTCTGATTATCACATTAAATCACTGAAGGTCTCAACAGTTGACCAAATAAGCCAAACAACATCTTGCGAAGCCAGATGGCCTCACAACTAGCTAGACTGGCTGCCATATACTCTGCTTCCGCTGAACTCAATGCTACTGACTGCTGCTTCGGCTGAACCATGACACTACTGCTGAACCCAACCCAAAACAACACCCTGAAGTGCTCTTCCTATCAGAAGCACAACCTGCCTAATCAGAATCAGTATAACCTGCCAATCTCACTCCATCCCCCTACCTGTAGTCCAGACCATAATCCACTGTCCCCTGCAAGTACCGCAAAATGTGTTTTGCAGCCACCCAATGAACCTTCCTAGGCTCACACATAAACTGACTCAACGTGTTGACTACAAAACAAATATCTGGTCTAGTGTTGACCAAATACATCAAGGAACCAATCAGCTCCCTGTACAATGTGGGATCCACCAACTCGGAATCTGAAGCATGAAGCTTCTTCCAATTGGTGATCATCGGTGTCGACATGGGTCTACAATCCTCCATGCGGAATCTGCTAAGGATGTCCACAATATACTTCACCTGCCCCAGGAAGAAATGCCCCTCCTCCTGCCACACCTCCAAACCCAAAAAGTAATGCATCAAGCCGATGTCCTTCATCTCAAACTCCGTCGCAAGATCTCTCTTGCAGTGCTCTATGAGTCTCTCTGCACCTGTAATGACCAAGTCATCCACATACAGCACCAGAATGAGAGGCTCCTCACCTATCACAATAAAGTAAAGGTTCGGATCTGCCTCACTCTTTGTGAAACCCATCCCCTGCAAATATGTATCTATCCTGGAGTACCAAGCTCTGGGAGCTTGCTTCAGGCCATAAAGGGCCTTCTTCAGTGTGCACACATGGGACTCCTTCCCATGCACCTCAAAGCCCTGTGGCTGCTCAATGTACACCTCCTCCTGTATGAAGCCATTGAGAAATGCAGTCTTCACATCCATCTGGTAGATCTTCCAACCCATCTCTGCTGCTATTGATATAATGGAGCGGATCAAAGTATATCGAGCCACGGGAGCGAAGGTCTCCTCATAATCAACTCCCTCTACCTGGGAGAACCCTCTAGCCACAAACCTTGCTTTGAATTTCTCAATGCTGCCATCTGCAGCATGCTTTGCCTTGTAAAGCCATCTGGAAGTAACCACGAATTTGCCCTCAGGCCTTGGCACCACCTCCCAAACATCATTCTTCATGATAGAAGAATACTCCTCTTGCATGGCCTCTCTCCAAACCTGCTGGCTAGCTGCCTCCTCATAGCTAGAAGGCTCGGAGTCAAGGATGCTGGTAGCCATTGCCATATAGCTACAAAACTTCTCAGGTGGTCTACTCTCTCTGACCGGCCTCTTTGACTCAGCAACAGATGTGGCATCTCTCAAGGTGTCCTGAAGCCACTTGGGCTTCCTCTTCCCTAAGCGTACTTCTCCCATTGAAGAATGAAACTCCTCCTCATCATCATCATCAAGAGTCTGAACTCCTCACTGTCTGTTTGTTGTCCTCCTGCCTGCACCTGAACCTATAGAAGCTGAGGTACCGTGTGAACTGTCCATCAGTGGACTCCCTAGTGAACTGCTCTATGAACTGCTCTGAATGCTGCCCAGAGCACCACCCCTCTGGCTCGACGAGCCACTGCTCACTGACGGACCTGACATCCTCATAGATGTACCTCCCGATCCTCCTGATCCCTGCCCACTGGATCCCTACGACTGACTCAACTGCTGCTGAGGGTTGGCTGATCCAGAGACTCTAACTCCCTTGCCCTCCTAAAGGCCCTATCCTCCTCGAACTTCACATCCCGCCTGACAACAACTTTCCTCTGTGCAGGAATGTAAATCCGAAAGGCCTTTGAGGTCTCACTGTAGCCCACAAAGATACCCTTCTCTGCGGTGGGCTCTAGTTTGGTCCTCTTCTCCTTGGGTATGTAGGAGTATGTAATGCATCCAAAGATACAAAGATGACCAATATCAGGCTTCTTCCCAGAAAAATCCTCCTCCAGAGTCATGTGCCTCAAGGCACAATGCGGACTCCTGTTCTGCAAATAAACAGCTGTGTTGCAGGCCTCTGCCCACAAGAACAATGGCAACCCCTGATCATGTAACACGGTTTTTGCAGATGGATCTGTTCTTCCTCTCCGCAACCCCGTTCTGTTGGGGGTTGTAAGGAACAGTGAACTCCCTCCTAATGCCTGCCTCCGCACAATAGTCAACAAACTCTCCAAGGGTGTACTCTCCCCCATTGTCCGACCTCAAGGACTTGATCTTCTGACCTGTCTGTGTCTCCACAAGAGCTCTAAACTCCTGAAACCACTTGAAGACCTCACTCTTGGTCTTCAAGAAATAAATCCAGGTCCTGCTAGAGTGATCATCAATGAATAAAGCATAATACTCATATCCACTCAAGGAAACATGAGACATCCAACAGCTCACATAGGAATGAATCAAATCAAGTATCCCAGTCACTCTGCTGTCACTGCTGGGAAAAGGGGATTTGGCAAACTTGCCCATCGCACATCCTCTGCAACTATCAAAGTGATCAGTACTGAGATCTGGCACACCTGTAGTGATCTCCCGCAAGGTCCTCAAGGCTCCATGATACATATGCCCCATCCTACAGCGTCAAATCTCACACAGCTCAGAGCTGCTAGCTCTGCTGTTGGTACTACTGCTCAATGCCAAAAGGGACTGGAAAGCAAACTTGTACACCTTTGAATGGCGTACACCTATCACTCTAGCTGAATCCGCTGGAGTGCCCCTGGGATACATCAACATCTGTCCTCCCCTGAACAGTACCTCATATCCTCTGTCCTCCAAAGCTGAGACAAATATGAGGTTCTTCTTCATCCCTGGCACATAAAAAACATCTGACACCTTCAAGGGAGGTTTGGACTCCCTCTGAAATATCAGTTTCCCCACACCGACTACTCTAACAACTCTGTCATCACCGAGTACTACCTCTATATCAGTGCCACTCTCTGAAAGCTCTAAGAAGTACTCCCGGACTCCTGTCATGTGACATGAAGCCCCACTGTCCACATCCCAGATACCCGAAGATGCTCCGCTAATCGAGGGAAAAGCATGCTCCCTCTGAGCCTGTGTGGTAGGTAATCCTGCACTAGAGGACTCACACGCAGTGAACCCAAACTCCCGGTCAAAACGAACTGCAAAGTCCTCAACCTCTGTGGAAGTTGCCACGCTCTGGTTCTTCCCCTTCTTCTTCTCCGGACACACAACTGCATAGTGTCCCATCTTTTGACAATTCCAACACTTTACCTTGGAATAGTCCTTCTGTGTGTTACCCTGTTTACCTTTACCTTTGTCTTTGCCCCCACCATTACTTGTGGAAGCCTCTACTTCTTCCCTTTGCCTTTCTTGCCTCCTGCCGACAGTGCTACATCTTCATCCTGCTCAACTGGCTTGGCTGCCCCAAGCTGACCTTTCCTGATCTCTGTTTGAATGCAATCATCCCAAAACCTCTCCCATGTGGGAAGGGTCTCACGTGCACAAACCCTATCAGCAAAGTTCATCCATGAACGGGGGAGGCCATTCACTGCAATCCGCACCAACTTAGTGGGTGGAATGTCCTCTCCAACTGCTTCCAACTCATCTCTCACATTAGTAATCTTTGTGAGATATCCAGCTGCACTATCATTACCCATCTTAATAGTCTTCAGCTTCTCCTTCAAGACCATTTTCCGGTTCTCATTGGTACTCTGGTAGAGATTGGACAATGTTGTCCACATCTCATGGGCATTTCTCTTTCCTCTCACATGAGGAATGCAATGGTCTTTGACTCCGTCTAGAATCAGTCTCTTACCCTTGTTGTTCTTTCTATTATAAGCAGCCAACTGAGTAGTATCAGTAGGCACAACAACATGGTTCTGTGTGGTATGCACCATGATGTCCCAGACTTCTGCCTCCTCAAAGATGCTCTGCATTCTCTCCTTCCAAACGCTGCAATTTGTATGCCCATCCAACCTATCCTCCACCCTCAATCCCAATGACATCCTGTTGTCCTAAAACAGAAAAATAGCACTGTTGTAGTAAAGATAAAACTGCTATTTGTGAAAAATCAGCTTGCTGGAAATTTCTAAGTGAAAAATCAGCAGGCTGTAATTTTCCTCCTTGCTGTCCCAAACTACACTTCAGCACTCAAGCTCTGATACCATGTAAAAATTTCTCATTTCCCACCCCGGTTTTCAGTTTCACCTTATCTCTCCAAAATAGTGAAATGCCCTTTCCCATATCCATACATACTGGAAAATAAATTTTGCTGAAAACACAAATTCTGGAAAAATTACAGAATGCTGGAAAATGCAGAAATAAGTATCAGCACATACAAACAGCCATTTAACTCATTTAAACACAGTGATTTTTTATCAAGGTGACCCTGGAAAACCCCCTACAACTCTTGGGGAAAGCCAGTTCGAAAGCTCCTTATTTCTGGAAAAAATGCTTTTACAGTAAGAGAAATATTCAGCAAAAAAATCAGCAAGCAAACTTTTACAACTTATCTCGTTTTTTGTGCCTCACAGCCAACTAGAAAACTTGCAAACAGTGATACTGTTGTATGGCCTCCTCCAAATCTGCTGTACAGCCTCCCTGTTGTACGGCTTCCACAAAAACTGTTGTACGACCTCCTTGAAAACTGTTGTACGGCCTCCTCAAAATCTGTTGTACGGCCTCCTCCAAAATTGCCTTTCACTATGTGCTAACTCAGTTGTACGGACTTGCCGAAACGCTGCCTTGGAATGTGTGCCAAGTTGCTGCCTCCTTCTCCTCACTATCCAAAAATCTCTCTTGCTCTCCTTCTCTCAATCTGCTCATGAAAGAATGAATGACTTTTTCCTCCTTTTCCTCCTTTAATCTAACCCTAAGTGACTTTCGGGGAATCCCTAAATCCAATGGCTGAAATAGATTGAGATCTAGGGCTGAGATTAAATGCTCATTTAAACCTCACTTTCTATTTTTTAATTCACCCCACTTTAATAAAGACCCACTTAGTCATTTATTTCCAAAGTCACTTTTCCTTTCTAATTTTATATTGACTTTATTAAAGTCACTTTAAAATTAGACTTTAGTAACTTTATCACTTAAAGTCACTTTAAAATTAGATTTGACTTTATAAAAATTATAAAGCCACTTTAGGAGAAAAATTAAATTCTTTTGGACACTTTTCCCTAGGCCAAAGATCAAAGCCTTAGGGAACCACCTGTCCTCCGGTACCAAATTTCAACATGTTGCACATCCTGCCACCACCTTGTCTTTCTATCACCTCCTGTCATGCTGTTGATGTCTGGTTGTTGCTGCCCACCAACTACTATGCAACTTTAATGTTGCATATGTGCTACCGCTGACAATGTCATATTGTTGTTGACATTGCATCTGCATTGCAACTACCTCTCATCTATTGTTGCTGCAACTACAACTAAGAAACATCCAAAATATTGAATCATTTGTGTTCAATATGATGCAGCTATCTCCCGAGTCTTTGACTGCTACTAGCATCTGCATTGTCACTGAAGACTTTATGTTGTTGCCAACTCTACACTGAGCCACCTACTTTGTTGTTAACACTGCATTGCGCTCCTCAGCATCCAACTCCTACTAGTCTGCAACTATAACTATGGTACCGACTGTATCAACTACCACTGATCCATCCTGCTATTAAATAATGTGGGCCCCTGTAGCCAGGTAATGATCCATGAGGTGGACTCTTCAAGGACCCTGCGCAATCTTTGTAGCTCTCTGGAGTACAGCACCAGATCTCCCCACCTCACTCCTAGAGGTATATCTGTGAGCATCGCGAAGTCTTCCTCCAACCTGGAAGACAACTCGTCGATCTCGGCTGATGCTGCCTGTTGGTCCTGCTTGTCCTACTTCCCGAGAGGACAATGAGTACTGTAATGGCCAAACTCGCCACACATGAAGCACTTGACCTTTGACAGGTCTTTCTTCTTCTTTTGCTCCCCCTATCCCTGATTGGGACCCTTTGATGCTGAGGACACATTCTCCTCCTCTTTCACACCCTTTGATTTGCTACTATTGCTGCCAATGATGGAGCTCTTTAGCAGAGCTCACCTCAACTCCTCCTGCTGCAAGTCAAACCACATCCTATCCCATCCTAGTTGCATGTCTCTGCCTAATACGTTTTGGACGAAAACCTGCCAATCCTCGAAGACACTGTTTAGTGCCAACCGCACTAGCTCTTATGGTTGAGGTGCTGCCCCAACAGTTGCAAATTGATCTCGAACCTCCTGTATCTTGGCGAGAAAGGGATCTATGCCTTCTCCCTTTTGCATCCTGATGCATCTCAACTTTTCTTCTAGGAAGAGATTTCGTTGCTCGAAAGTACCCTGGTATAGCGTGGAGACAGAATCCAACATCTCTTTGCCCATTCCTTTGGTAGTTGTATGTGAGATTATATAATCTCGGACTCCATCCAAGATCAACTGCTTCGCCCTTGCCATCTCCTTCCAGTATTCCTTAAGTTGATCTACATCTTGGGGGACTGGCAGCATATTATCTATGTAGGCTTTCATGCCATATTCATCTAGAAGGAAGGACATCCTAGCCTTCTAGACAACATAGTTGGAAGCTCCACCCAACCTATCCTGATCTCTAAACCCTGTTGTGGCCATTTCTAATATGTCGAAAACTCCCTCTTTCCCTCTGCTTGGCCACTGTTATGTTCCTCGCACTCCCTCCTAGAATGCGCATGTCTGCTCGCTGCTACTGTGAATCTGTCTGGAAAAATCGAACTTCTAAAACTCGAAGTTCTTTGAGAGAAATTTTCCCTATGTGTGGGCAATTTCTCTTCTACCTGACGTTGATTCTGCTGCTACAAAACCCTATGCTTCCATCCAAGGAATCTGCTCAGCGAAAATCTGAGCTTGCAGCAACTCCCTCTAACTGTTGGAATCACTAACCCAAGCAACTCGCCTGTTCTGCAACCCTGCAACTGAAAATCAAATTCTTGGCTCAACAATTCAGCCTACCAGTCTGAGCACTACACTGCCTCTAAGAATTTCGGCCTTCTTCTCCCTTTGAGCTGCGAAATTCTTTCCTCCGCTTCTAAGCTTCCTGGCTGATCACTCACGCTCAGATACCATGTGAAATTATGATGTAGCTTTGCAATTGCTCATGAAGTTTTAATCAAAATCACAAGACACAAACCTACTCCACTGCTCTGCAGAATTCAATTCACAATTTAAAACATCGATCACAAACATGCAATGAGAAATAACACACATGCAAATAGTATTTTTCCCGAGGAAAGCAAACTGCTAAAAACCCCAATGTATGCTTGCATTAATTTGATGAATAGAGATGTATTACAATTGCTAGCTCAATCTGAGCTCAACCCGCGAGTGAATAACCTATCTCTCTGCTCACTGAGAATCTCTGACCTATACTTCATCAGTTACTGCCTTGATTGAGCCCATATTTACTTGCACAATTCCTTAGGAAATAGGCCCCTATTAATTAGGAATTTCCTCCAAAATGCTTGCGCAATTGCTCAGGGTTGATCACCTAAACAATACAATAGCTATACACTCGACCTAGTATAATTAATTTTACACTGCCTTGTTAACTCCACCACAACTGAGCAACTCGTATTGTTTGCATGCATGAGCTAATTATTAGTTGATTGATCAGTTAACTAGATGACCTCTGAGTTAAACTAATGTCCCACTGCTTAACTAACCACTCGCTAGTTCTATTAACAATTAGAACTAGTTTAACTAATTAGTAATTACAACTGAAATTAACTCAACCTAGGATTCTAAAATTTAGTAATCACTACATACATCTGAACTTCATGCCCCTAACTCGAATTAACTGAATTAATTGAGTGATAAGAACCATGTCACCTCAGTTAACTCCTCCAAGTTTTCTGCTAGTGGAATTTCGAATTTTTTCAATTTAATCAAAGGCAAAATCAAATTGAGACTTTCTTGCTGGGTTTTTCAACACCCTCTCAGCAAGAAAGGGATTATCAACCACCCTTATCTTGCACCTGTAGAATGTACTACATGCAACACCTCTCACTGTTGTCGTTGCTACTCCAACATCTGCAACTGAGAAGCATCCAAAAACAATGAATCAACTATCTCTGCAATTGTCTAATGGGAAAATTGTGTTGTTGTGGACTATGCTACGATCTTTGGATTTCCGGCCCATGTCACAAGGTTCATCGAACTTTAACCTTCAGGTTCGAATTTTGGTGAACCTTGAAAAAAAATTGAGGTTCGACGAACCTCATCGAACCTCATAGCCATTGACCAAGTCCATAAGATCAAAACTCATAACTTAATTGCACAACTCAACCTTGTAATTTATCCTTGCAGTTTCCATGTTAGTAATAGCATTTTTGATGTTTACTCATGTTGATTTCTTACTATATTATCCTATAATTCATTTTAAATTAATATAGATATATAGACAAACCTAATGGCGAACCTCATCCGAACATCATCAAAAAATTCGAACTCAAACCAAACCTAATCATTTGTCGAACCCGAACCATGTGACATTGGTTCTAGCAACTATTGTTGCTCTCTGGAAATCGAACTGCCAAGGAAATCAAACTTCTCAAGTGTGTTCTCCATCACCACATCGATCCCTTCTTATATCTTCTTGTTGGAACTCCAACGGCCAAGATTAAATCTTAATCGATGGCTCAGATCATTTCTGGAACAATCCATGTGAGTTTCTCGACTATTCTCACCTTGACTTAATTATTTTTTATTAATTAACTAGTTTTTCTAAGTTTAGACTCGAGAAACATTTAAAAATAGGTTAATAATCTAATTAAATCATCTCTAGGTGGAATTTCCAAAAACGATTTCTGGGTTTTGGAGATCTCATGCATTCTAGCCTCTCCCCAAATTTAGAACACATTTGATGCTACAGAAACTAACATCCATTGGGATCTTCTACCATTTTTTTTTATAAATCCACCATGAGAGCTCCAATTTGCCCATGGTTGGAAGCTTGATGCATGTTGTTACTATACTCAAATTTCTATTGCAATAAAAGGAAAGTCTTTAGGGGATAATTGTTGGTCTTATGATGCTATGCTTTGTGGATGAGGTAAAATGTACCATTGATTTTGTTCTTAATGCTATGATTTTGCTTTATTGAGTTTATATTGCATAATTAGTTGATTTTGTGTATTTCCTAAGCACAATATTGTCTAGGGAAGGTAGATATGCAACTACTTGCAATCTCCCTTAAGTTTGCCATACCTTGAGCACTTGTTTGCAATTTGTTGTCCTTGGTTAAACAACAAATTCAACTTTGCCTCTATATGACAAGTCTCCTTTGCACTAACAATTGGTTTTACAAGTGTTTATTGTGTTCAAGACAAGTTACCAAGTCCCTTTGGAGATTGGGGACATCTTCAGTTGGACCATCCATCTCCAAAGACCTCAAAGAGCTCACAAGTCACTCAAGCTAGCATTTTCCAAGGACATCATTTGACAAATGATAAGGGGGTTTCTATAAGCCTTACATTCCTCCTTCCGTCAAATTCGAAATTCACGTTTATTGGTTACTTTAAATTGTGTTATTATTGTTTATCAAACTTTGAGGCCTAGAGTGTTAGGCTTAGACCCAACCTTCACTCATTAAATCAGCTCATGTGAGTTGATTTAGTGAGTGATTTGTTGTAATACAAGTACATTTGCTTTAGTTTTTGGTCCATAGCTTATTTTCATATCATGCATTTGATTTCCTCTTGTATATTTCAGCTCTATATCTCTCTCGCATTCTACCTTGTTTTATCAATTTTGCATAGGGATTGGAGGTGATTTCGAATTGGAAAAGAGCTTGGACGCAATTCAAGTTTGAGGAGGAGGATCAAAGCGCATGCCTTGGAGTCCTTCCACCCTTTTTCTGAAACCTTCAAGATCAAAACCCTTTCCTCTCTATTCACCCATTTCTTCTTCTAGATCCTCATATGCTTGAAGAATTATAACTCTTGTATTTCATTATTCACTTAAGGCTTTTCAAGCCTTTTCTTTGTAAAATTTCTCAAGTAGTTCTCTTCATTTTTCATATTGTAATTATTTGGGGAAAAGAGTATCCTTGATCATCAAGAATATTGTAAGCTCTACCCAAAGCCCTCATTTCTATAAGTGGGCTCTCATCACTAATAATAAAGGTAATCATTCTTCTTTGGAAGCTTGGAGAATTACCCTTTTCATCCCATCCTCCTCTCTTTTGAGGGAAGGAAATCTTATGTGCTTGTTGTGACTTTCCATTTCTATCATTTCCATTTGCATGCAAGTAGATTAGCTTCATTTCCATCTTGTTTCATTCTAATGCTAATGTTCTAATTGCATGCAAAGTTTCTCCATCTACTAATACATTTTTTTATATTGAGTTGAGTGGTTATTTCAATTTCCATTTCATTTATCTATCTCTATTTGCTAATTATTCATTTTGCATGTTAACTTTCTCAACAAATCTTTCCATGCTAACGTTCTCTTACTTGTTAGTTTAGTTTCATGCAATTTTCATTTCGAGCTAAGCGGTTATTTCATGCTTCATTTCATTTAGCATCTAGTTTTCACTTAATCATTCACTTGTGTATGCTCTCAACAAATTTGCTTTTATTTACATGCAAGTGATATTTAATTGGTTAGTTTAGTTTCATTTACTTCTTACAACAATCTAATTTCCAATTTACTTGATTTAGATTTGCTTATATAGCTCATTCACAACTTGTCTCACTCAACTTATTTCATTCGCTCATTGCAATTTGCTACATCATTTTGAACATCATTTACAATTGCAAGTTGTCATTTTGCTCATTAAAATTAACCTCCAACATAAGTTGGTTGTATAGAGACTAGGACCCCTTCCTCAATACTCTTTTCCCAAGTTTGTGAGAAAGGTAAACATGTGACTGGGCATTTCAAGGTCGGCTTGTCCAGCATTGGAGTGTCGGCACGTGGGTTGACATGAGGGACTAGGTGGATACTCACTAATGAACCTAAGTTTCTCCGCGTGAGACCCCTTGCAACTATCCCTATCCTTACAAAGGTGAAAGTTTAAAGAGGAAGTTTCACCTTAGAATAGGTAGAATAGGCCTAATAAATAATCCAAGAGAATTCCTACATCACTTTACTTTCCTTGCAACACATTTCATGTTTATGTTATATTGAAGATCAGATCAAGTTTTATCTGCAAGTATCATTTACATTTCAAGAAGCATTTCACATTTTGCAAGTATTGTGGGTTTACTTTTGCAAGAATTTGTATTCTTGTACTTGGGGAATTTCATTTGACTTTCACTTGTGTGTCTTGAAGCATTGAGAATTTATTTACTTATCTTGGAATATCTTTCATTGGTGCAACTTTCTCTTCAAGTATATTTCATTGAACACACTTTACATTACAAGTACAATTGTATCTTTACTTGCTCTCTTTTGTTACATGTTCTTACTTTGGAAGTCAATTTCCCTTGAGCATTTATCATTTTGCAAGTTACTTATTTGGCACTGGTCTTCTTATTTCAATTATTGCGAAGGATCTATCTTGTTGATATTGTTGCTTATCTATTTGCTTTACATGCTCATGGTCATATCATTTACTTGTTGAAGTACTTGCATGCCTTAATTTTATGGTTGATGTATCTCTTGGTTAAATAATCTTTCATTTCCTAGAACTTGTTTAGCATCACTAACCAAGACCCCCCCCTTGGCTTCATCTAGGAGAGAGACTAGACAGAGGAGTTGGTAATTGGGTGACAACCCAAACTCACAGCTTACCCCCAAGGCCACACCAAGTAGAGTTAGGGATTTTCTCCATGCTAACCTTAAGTGTGGAATCAAGCGGCAACAGGACATATACCACGGCATGGAGTGGAACATTCAAATTATCCCACATTTTGACCATATGTTTATGAATATGACCATACAATATTGCATCTCTCAACTCGACAATATCTTTCATTTGGCCTAAAATGTTGTCCATCTACTCATACACCTCCACAATCACTAGTTGATATGTATTTGGCATTTGCACACTGAACCATGCTGAACAGGCTTGGTGACCTGGAAAACAAACCTAACCTGTTGCCAAAACTGACCATCAACCATTTTGTCCTCCACCTCCTAAAAATCATGTCTATCAAAAAGAAATGCAGCCTTATCTTTCAAAAGTCGCTTGAACATTACGTAATAACTAGCAAATCTAATATTTGCATCTTTAGTAGCTCTAGCTTAGAGTGATCATTAAAAATGTGGTGGGCCATGCTATAATTTGGCAATAAATTTTATCATTTTCTTACCTCTCTCGTACAATGCAACAATCCATTTATAATCTCTTGAGGTATAAAAAACAAAACTAATTTCACTGTAAATTTTTCAAGCTTCACGAGAAATTTGATCCCTCTCGCAGTTTGCTAGATCTGTGGTAACAGGACAGCAATGACCTAGGCTTGAAAAATTTACAGCGAATTAGCTTATTGTCACATAAAGTAAGTGAAAAAAAATAAAATTTTACAGTTAAAATATTAAGTAATTGAAAAAATTTAAATTTTATGGTTGAAATATTTCAAGTAGACTCACTATTCTACATTTCAAGTATCGGCACTTGCTAGATCCGTGGTAACAGGACAGCAGTCACTTAGGCTTGAAAAGTTTACAGTAAATTAGTTTTATTTTTTTACACCTCAAGCTATATGTTATATAAAGTATTTGAAAAAAATAAAATTTTATGGCTAAAATATTAAGTAATTGAAAAAAAATAAAATTTTGTGGTTAAAATATTTCGAGTAATCTCACTATTCCACATTTCAAGTATCGGCACTTGCGAGATCCCTGCTAACAGGACAGCAATCACTTAGGCTTGAAAAATTTACAGTGGATTAGTTTTTTTTTACACCTCTAGAGATTTTTTGGTTAAAATATTTCAAGTAGTCTCACTATTCTACATTCTACGGATCAGCGCTTGTTAGATCCGTGGTAACAGGACAGCAGTAACTTTGGCTTGAAAAAATTACAGTGAATTCGTTTCGTTATTTTACACCTCGAGATTTGGTCCCTCTCCACGCTTGCTAGATCCATGGTGACAGGACAGCAGTCACTTAGGCTTAAAAAATTCACTGAATTAGGTTCTTGTATTTTTTCCTGTAGGAGATTTCAATTCAGAATTGATGAGAAAGCAGTAACAGGTTCTCACAATCCCTCCATTAGAAAATCTAACATGGTATCAAAACCTAGTTTTTGAAATCTTCTAGCTTCCATGTATGGATGGGCAAGCTATCTGGGGTAGAGAGAGGGTTTTAATGGAAAATATGTCCAAGCTTCACTAATTGAAGCAGAATTGTGCCAGTGATCAGTATGGACCTCAAAAGGGTTATGGGGTGAGAAGCCCTTGTTGATCCAATGATTGTAGAGTGCAGCTTGATTGAAGAAGTTGCAACAATGGCAACTCCCAATATGTGAGTCACCTGTTGCAATGAGCCTCCAATTTTGTGCCATGGAAGTTGAGATTGCATAACCCCCTGGAAATGGCAAATTTGTGTAGTACATAAAGTGGCTATGACAAATCCCAAAGTTCTAATAGAACACAACAAGAAGGCAGTGGCAACAAAGTGAATCCTTGTAATGTCCCCAAGAAATTAATTAACCCAAGGGATGAAGTAGCCTATCGATCCCCGTAGGCTATAGTCCTCGATAAAGGGGAAAACCCCAAAATACAAAATGTTTTGGGGCAGCTGGGGCAAAAAGCCTGAAGTGGGGGCCTGGTGTGAACATCACTCAATTAATTAAAGAGAAACCCCCCCACACCCCCCCCCATGGAAATCTATAAATACAAGAGGTTTAGAAGCACTTGAGGCATGACTTGGATTGGATTTCTTTATCTTTGTTTTGTTGAGCCTAAGGCTCTGGGGGTTTAAGACCTCATTCCCTCTTTGGATTAATTTCGGTGGAGGTGATCCCACCTTACCTAGTCACCGTTCTCTTGTTCTGGCGTAGGTTGTTGCCAGTTGGGAATAACTCTAGTTTGGTTTGTGGATTTGGCACTTCTGTTTGTTCTGGTATATCGAATTTCATTATCCAAGGAGCAGCAAGGTTGTTGTGGAAGTTTTGAAGCAAGACGGATCCTTGTGGCAGGCCGAGAACTACCTTAAGCAGGGGAACATTATTCCTAAGTTCTAAGGTCGAAATCTCTAAGATAGCCAAACAGGATGAAACCCCTTCTAAGGCTAATTTATGTTCAGACCAAGTTACCTAAGGCAGCGAAGTATTTTCTGCGGGTGAACATAACAAATCAAAGTCTCCTGGAACCGGATCCTTATACTATGGCAGAAGTTAAGCCATCAGAGGGCGGCTGAATTATACCTAAGGTTGGACATTACCTAATCAAGCCTAAAAATCATTTAGTACCGGTGGTCATAACTTGTACCAGGGCCAAAGTAACCACAGGATCTTTTATACGTTTGAACGGGGGTTTACTGAGGCAGTCGAGACCATCACTAGTCACAAATCATGGTCTAAGGCACATAAATTCATCAGAGACAGGCAACCGAGCTTCTGAAGCAGATTAAGGAGGAACTTTCTAGCCACATATCAGAATCCTGAGGAAAGTCTCTGAACTTTTGTTCAATAGCCTAAGATTGTGTTGAATTAGCAGCCTGTAGCAGTCCAAGGATCCTACAGAATTCGAAATTCCTGAAGCGAGCTTGGTGCAGACCCTGAGGCAGGATTGTGAAATGATTAGAAGTTGTCCACAGGTCTTTGGAACTAGGCGTTAGCAACCTGTAGCATATATACTTTGAGAATATTTAGTTTCCTGATCAGAACCTACAAGAATACTCGTTGTGCTCAGGTGGAATCAGTCATTAGTGTCTAAGCATTCATTATTTTCTGTGGTACTTGGAATTCTCTGTTGGTTTGCTAAATTTCATTAGATGAATAGTGACATTGTTACTAAATGAACAGTGATACGGTTGTTGACAAATATGTAATGATACTTAGTGTGGATCATATCTTATTATGCTATTGAATGAGTTGATGGTTTATTTATTGAATGAGCAAAAGAAATTTCATTAAAAACCCTAGATACCTGAAACCCTAGGTAAAAAATTACCCTAGGATACTACAGTGGTATCAAAGTTGGAATCCTGCCAGCTTGTGAGGGTGTCAACATTGTATGTTTCTAGGGGATACAAGTAACACTACAGTTAGAAAGAATAAGGTTAACCGCAGCGCAGCAATTGGGGATAGGGAATATAAAGGAGGACCAGATTCCAAGGATCTCTTACTGATTCATGGTCAAACAAAAATAACAAACTTGATATTACAAGGGCAACAACAAGGACAACAGTTAATTCAGGGGCAACGAGAAACCGCTGAGGTACTAGATCAAGGATGGCAACAATCACCCAGCTAATGGCACAGCTAATAGGAAATTCTAACGTTGTTGTTAATAATGATAACAGAGAAAACTTTGGTAATAGGGTTGGTACTGAAGGAAGAGGCAGCCATAACCCCGTTTTCTCTAATGTTGTTCCTCAAACACACAACAAGACAAACAGTGGAAGGAACCTCAGACCCTTACTCCCTCAATTTTTAAACCAACAGCAGACAGTGACCCAAGAAGCAGCAAAGCAAAATAGGCTCTTTGATGAATACTTTCGGGAGTATGCAGAACCAGAATAGAACACTCGAGCAGCCCTAACCTTCAGGGAATAAAGCAACATCAGATATCAGCATAGGCCCAGGGAACAATGGAATCCGGATTTGTCGCACAAGGTAGGGAAGCTTCCCATCCCCTCTTTTGATGGGTCATCAAAATCCTCAGCGAGGGATTGGGTGCAAAAATTGGACACCTATTTCCGACTTAATCCCATGCAGGAAACAGATATTATTCAATTTGCCACGCTACATCTAGAAGGAGATGCACATGATTGGTGGTATCATGGATTGATACGTTAGGACATGCAAACGTCATTTCTTATGTAGACTTTATGCAAAGGTTGATAAATAGATTTGATCGGAAGAACCCGAATCACACAACTCAAGCAGACCATATCACATGAGGAGTATATCACAGAATTCGATCAAACTGCAGTAATGGTCACAGCAGTGAAACAGGAATCGGCGATTTAGCCGATTAATCGCGATTCCCGCTCGGCTCGGTATGGAAACGATCAGATCCGAATCTTCCGGAGTCAAATCGCGTTGACCGAGTTTGACTCGTGGTCAACGCGATTTTGACTCGCGCGTCTACCCGACTCTGCGTTTTTTTCCGAGTCCCGCCAAAATTTTTGGGTTTACGTTTATCGGGTTTCTGTGGCGTTTACGGTTTATCACTTTATCGACCAGCGTTTCTGTTTGTGGCGTTTACGGTTTATCCGTTTATTCATACTCCCGCGTCCAGCGTCACTCCAAGATTACGCGATGTAGTTAATTTGAGAGATTACTACTAGAGTCATAATATTCTAGGCATGAAATTTATAATATTATAAAACGAATTCTTGATGTAAAATAATAAGAAGAGTTCGTCACATAAAGAAAATTTCGATTCTCCTATTCTTTAATAGATAGATCCATGCGATAGATGTACTTGGTTTCATAATGGTTATGAAAGAGTTGTTTATTCCATGAGCTGGCCCCCAAAAAATTGCGGATTCCATGAGCTGGAACATGTACAGGGAAGGCTTAAATTTGAGTGGGACACTATCGATGGCTCGGGGTGGGCAGTGGGCACCGCCTTAAATAAAGGTTTGATCGGGTTTGTTTGACTTCCTTTAAATAGATGTGAGCCATAAGCAACAGGTAGTAATTATTTAGTTTGCTGGGCTGTAGTTAATTTACAGTGGTTGTATATTTTTTCAATATAGTAGTAATGCACAGTGGTAGTGATATATCTCTTTAACTAAATTTATACCATAAATGTATTAGCTTAAATTTAACTATATACATATACAACCAGCGTTTCTGTTTATGAAGAGAAGAAGAGATGAAAGAGATACATATAATTTAATATTTTTAATTATCAAAAATTTTATTAAGCTCGTTTTAAATTATAATGATTTCTATTTAATTTTTAATATTTTTATTATTAAAAATATTTTTATTTGATTTTTTGTTTTTTTAATTATTAAAAATGTGTATATGGTTTTAAATTATAAATATTTTTCTTTAATTTTTGATATTATATTTTATTTTTAATTGTAAAATCGATTTTTATTATATTTACCATTTTTTATATATTTAAATTGATCAGAAACTTGATTGAATTTTGAAAAAGGAAAAACTTAGGCAGGTAACATCACAGTTATTAAAATATATATATATATATATATTTTAATAACTATGATGTTACCTGCCTAAGTTTTTCCTTTTTCAATGCAATGTTACTAGACTCGGAATCAGATCATGTGTGGACTCATAACACACATGAGATACTTATTTATTCATGATATTTTGGACATCTATTGATATTATGCATTGTTTGGACATACCTTTACCCAATATTAACGAAAAATGGTTTTTTTAATTCAATATATGTGTATATTTTTATTTAATGAATTCAACGATTTTTTCCCGATTTTTTCCCGATTTTTTCCCGATCCGATTAAAACTCTTCGCTCTTTTGCCTCGCCGATTTATTGCCGATTCCGAGTCTGGTAACATTGGGTCACAGACATTGCTGAAGAAAGACTGATCATGCTCTTCACAAAAAGATTAGCCAAACCCCTACAAGGTTGGGTTAAGGCTTTCAACCCCACAACCCTATAGGATGCCATCAAGAAGACTCGAGATATGGGAGGTGCAGCACCAAAGGTGAAAGCTCCACCCATGCCACCAGTCATTCCAAAAGACAAGGGCAAGAAGATATCTCTGGACAACGAAACCAAGAAGGATCGACTAGATGAAGAGACTCGAAATGAGCTTAGAAGAAAGAAGCTTTGTTTCACTTGCAAAGAGCCATGGGAACCAGGTCACCGGTGTTTGGGAAAAGGTAAGATTCACTACATTGAAGTACTCCCCGAGAGCGACAGTGAGAGTGATACAATGCAGCCACCAAGCAAGGAGCTTAGCATATATGAAGAAGCACCGCCCCAAAAGCAGTGAGGAAGCCACTTCCGAGAATTGAAGGAGGTACTATCACCACTCTCTCAGGAGTACCTAAATATCACACATTCAAAATCAAGGGCGCTATACAAGGGCAACATGTCATAGCATTGATAGATGGTGGAGCAACATACAACTTTATCGATGCAGCCGTAGTGGTAAGGAGAGGCATCCCCATCCAAGAATTTGAGGGCTTCGAAGTGAGGGCAATTGATGGGTATCATATGACATGCACCTAGGTAGTTCCACAATTGAGTGTCACTCTTGGTAAGTATACGCTCACTGATGATTTTTACGTAATAGAATTAGCAAATACTAACATGGTGCTAGGAGTTCAGTGGTTGTACTCGCTAGGAAGAATTCTGATGAACTACCAAATGATGGAAATGGAATTCTGATACCAATGGTGGTCCCTGAATTGTCACAACTCAGCAAATGGAGGTCATACCCAAACAAGGCAAAGTCATTTGCATGTCAACTCATAGAACTACACAATTTAATGAGGTCGGGTATGAAGAGACCGTGGAACATGACACATTCTTGAGAGATTGGAGAGCCCATCTCTTATAGAATACTCCAAGAATAGATTTGCTTGTGAAGTATTGGATGGGCTCGTTCATGATGACAGGTACAAGGTGGAGAACGAGATTATCTTCTATAATGATGAGGTTTTCTTTGTTGCTGAATCTACTCTCAGGGAAAGGCTCATCAGAACTACACATAACAAACCAGCCAAGAAGTATTCATCCTTAGCCCAAGAACTATACAACATCGTGTGTAGATCAGACTATTGGTGCAAACAGGGGCCACGAAGGAGAGTAATAGATCTTCCAAAAGGTTTAAGAAAAGAGGCACAGGTCGCACTAGTTATAAGGGAAACATCAAGGGGCGTGAAAAAGGGTACACAGTAGCACAACTGCTTCTTGGGATGGTCGTAGTTACAGGAAGAAAGGAATTAAACCATGGCAATGAGAAGATTTACAGTCGACCTCCAAATCAGGTAGACATTATGAAGGCTGCCAAAATACTCTTGTCAAAGGCAAAAGGTTGCAAGATTTCAAGAGGAATTGTTGCCACTAAATGTCTACTATTTGATAGGATGTTTTCCCTCACAAGGCTGAAATTTTCAATATCCAACCACGCTTAAAAGATAGCAACCAGGAAGTTGGGAATAAGACACCTTCAAAGGGGCAAGCAGAAAAATATGGAAAGCACGTGAAAAGAATTTCAAAAGGTTCACTATTTAAGAAAGGATCCACCACCAACAAACCATTCCTAAACATTTACAACTGCATCTTCTGCACACATTTCACTAATGATGCAACAAGTGGAAATAGCAGTTATGGCATAATGATAATCACTGTTAGCACATTAATTATGTGGTAAAGGAAGAGAGTTACAATGGCTAAAGAAGAGTTTCTGAAAAGACAAAACTTGTTGCACCCAAATCTGTCATTGCTTGGCAACAAGCAATGTCGGGAAGGGGTTATTGCAATGTCCCAGAGGGATTAATTAACCCAAGGGACGAAGTAGTCTATCGATCCCCGTAGTCTATAGTCTTTGATGAAGGGGAAAACCCCAAAATACCCAATATTGGGCAAGTTTTGCGACAACTGAGGCAAAATGCCCAAAGTTGGGACTTGGTGTGAACATCACACAATTAATTAAAGAGAAAACCCCTCTCATGGAAATCTATAAATACAAGAGGCTTGGAAGCACTTGAGGCATGACTTGGATTGGATTTCTTTATCTTTGTTTTGTTAAGCCTAAGGCTTTGAGGGTTTAGGATCTCATTCTCTCTTTGGACTAGTTTTGGTGGAGGTGATCCCACCCTACCTAATCACCGTTCTCTTGTTCTAGCACAAGATGTTGGGAATAACTCTAGATTGATCTGTGGATTTGGCACGTCTTTTCATTCTGGCACGAGGAATTTAATTATCCAAGGAGCAGCAAGGTTGTTGTGCAAGATCTGAAGCAAAACAAATGCTTGTGGCAGGTTGAGAACTACCTTAGGCAGGGAAACATTATTCCTAAGATTTGAGGTTGAAATCTCTGAGATATCCAAACTGGACGAAACCCTTTATGGGGCTTATTTATGTTCAAAATGTTAAAATTTGGGTACCAGACGACAAGTGGTTCCCTAAGGCTTTGATCTTTGGCCTAGGGAAAAGTGTCCAAATTTATTTGTACTTTTTCTCTTAAAGTAACTTTATAAGTGGTAAAGTCAATTTAATTTAAAGGTGACTTTATGAGTAGTAAAGTTACATTCTAATTTAAAAGTGACTTTATAAGTGGTAAAGTTACATTCTAATTTAAAGGTGACTTTATTAAACTCAATGAAAAATTAGAAAGTGAAAAAGTGACTATGGAAATAAAAGGCTAAGTGGGTCTTTATTTAAGTGGGTGAGTTAAAAAATAGAAAGTGAGAATTAAGTGCACATTTATTCTCATCCCTAGATCTAAATGAATTTCAGCCATTAGATCTTAGGGTAACCCAAAAGGTCATTTAGAGAATGAATGGAGAAGAGAAGAGAAAAAGATCATTCATTCTTTCATGAGCATTTGAGAGAAAGAGAAGAGAGAGCAAGGAGAAAATTTATTAGTGAGGAAGTGAAGAAGAGTAGCAAGAAGACATTTCAGCAAATCTGGGCAGTAGCATTTATTGGCACGCATCCCAAGGAAAAATTGTAAAGCATGAGAAAGGCACAGAAATCGAGGAAAAGGGACAAGAAGTTCTAGGCACATTTTTCAAAGCTGATCATACAGCATTTAATGTTTTTTTATTGTTGTAAAAATTTCTGTTTTGGTTGTTTGCTGATTGGCACGATTTTCGAGGTGGAGTTCAAGCACGGAAATCGAGATAAGTTGTAATTTGTGATTGCTAAAATTTTTTTACTATGTATTTCAGTTTCTCTGTAAAAGCATTTTTTAGAAATAAAGAAGAGCTCTCAAACTGGTTTTCCCCAAGAGTTGTAGGGTGTTTTTCCACGGTCACATTGACCAAAAATCACTGTTATTTTCTATGCGTGGCTGTCATAATTTTGCTGTGTTTTATTTCTGCAATTTCAGCAGTTGTGAAATCTCTAAATTTGTGTTTTCAGAAAAATATTATCATTTCAAGAATTTAGAATTTTTATCATGCTTGGATTTAAAACTAAATGCATGGAGTGATAAGGAAAATTGATAACCATCGTGGGGGTTGAAATTTCTTCATGGTATCGGAGCTTGGTTGGCTGAAATGTGCAATTTGGGACAGCAAAGTGAAAATTACAGCAAGTTGATTTTTACACGGAAAACAAAAACCTTTACCACAGATTTCAAATTTTCAGTTTGGTAGGACAGTGAAACATGTCGAGAGTTGAAGACAGGTTGGCAGAACAGCTACAGTGCATAGAAGGAGAGAATCCAAAGCATTTTTGAGGAAGCATAACTCTTGGGCATTATGGTAAATACCACACAGAACCCAGTAGTAGTGCCTGCTGACCCTGTACAATTGGCAAAGTTTAACAACAAGAATGCTAAGGCAAAAAGATTGATTCTGGAAGGAATCAAAGATCATGTCATTCCTCATGTGAGAGGAAAGACTTATGCACATGAGATATGGACAGCCTTGACCAGTCTTTACCAGAGCTCAAATGAAAACAAAAAAATGGTCCTAAAAGAGAAATTGAAGGCCATTAAAATGGCTAAGACTGACAGTGCTACAGCATACCTCACAATGATCACTTCAGTGAGAGACGAGTTGGCAGCCGTAGGTGAGATCATTGCACCCACTGAGTTGGTGAGAATTACTTTGAATGGTCTTCCCAAGACTTGGGAGAATTTTGTGGATGGCATTGTTGCACAGGAAAACCTTCCCGATTGGGAGAGGTTGTGGGATGATTACATTCAGAATGAGATCAGAAAGAACCATCTTGGGGCAGCCAAACAGGTGGAGGAGGATGACAATGTGGCATTGTTAGCAAGAGGCAAGAAGGGCAGAGCAAAGAAGTAAGCTTCCAACAGTGGAAGCAAAAGCAAAGGTAAAGGCAAGCAGCAGAACAAGGAGAAGGACTATTCCAAAGTCAAATGTTGGAATTGTCAAAAGTTGGGACACTATGTTGTTGTGTGTCCAGAGAAGAAGAACAAGAAAGGGAAAGACAAACCCATGGCAGCTTCTGCAGAGATAGAGAGCTTCTCAAAGAGATTTGATCGGGAGTTTGGGTTCATAGCTTGTGAGGCCACTAGTGCAGGATCACCTGCCATACAAGTTCAGAGAGAGTGTGCATTCCCCGCTACTAGCAGAGCATCTTCTAGCATTTGGTATGTTGACAGTGGCGCTTCCCGCCACATGACAGGAGTCAGAGACTACTTCTCAGAGCTTTCAGAGGGTGATACTGATATGGAGGTAGTACTTAGTGATGACAACATTGTTAGAGCAGTTGGTGTGGGGACATTGACATTTGATAGGGGACCCAAACCTCCCTTGAAAGTATCAGTTGTTCTATATGTGCCTGGAATGAAGAAGAACCTGATATCTGTCTCAGTAGTTGAGGATAGAGGGTATGATGTGTTGTTCAAGAGAGGGCAGGTGCTTATTTATCCTAGGGGAACTCTAGCTTCTTCATCTAGAGAGATTGGTGTGCGCCATGCCAAGGTGTACAAGTTCTCATTCCAGCCCCTGACGACATTGAGTAGCAGCACCCGAGACAGGACCGATAGCAGATCTAGCAATTTAGAGATGTGCGAGATTTGGCACCGCAGGATGGGGCACATGTAACATGGGGCCTTGAGTACATTGCGGGAGATCACAACTGGTGTGCCAGATTTTAGTTCTGATCACCTTGATGTATGCAGAGGATGTGCTATGGGGAAGTTTGTAGATCCCCTTTTCTCAGCAGTGGCAGCAGAGCGACTAGGATCCTTGACTTGATACATATCGATGTGAGTGGTTGGATGTCTCATGTATCATTAAGTGGCTATGAGTACTATGTTTTATTCATTGATGACCACTCCAGAAAGACCTGGATTTATTTCTTGAAGACCAAGAGTGAGGTCTTCAAGCGATTTCAAGAGTTCAAAGCTCTTGTGGAGACCCAGACAAGTAGGAAGATCAAGGTCATCAGGTCGGACAATGAAGGGGAGTATACCCTTGGTGAGTTTGTTGATTTTTGTGTTGAGGCAGGCATTAGAAGGGAGTTCACAGTTCCTTACAATCCCCAACAGAATGGGGTTGCAGAGAGGAAGAACAGATCCATTGCAAGGGTTTCCAAAGCCATGCTTCATGATCAGGGGTTACCTTTATTTTTGTGGGCAGAGGCCTGCAACACTGTTGTGTACTTGCATAACAAGAGTCCACATCGTGCCTTGGGGAATGTGACTCCAGAAGAGGCTTTTTCTAGGAAGAACCCTGATGTTGGGCACTTTCGTATCTTTGGGTGCCTTACATATTCTTATGTCCCCAAGGAGAACAGGACCAAGCTAGAGCCCACTGCAGACAAGGGCATCTTTGTGGGTTATAGTGAGACCTCGAAAGCTTATCGGATTTATATTCCTGAGCAGAGGAAAGTGGTTGTCAGGCGGGATGTGAAGTTCGAGGAGGAGAGAGCTTTCAAGAGGTCACGAGAGTTAGAGTGTCTAGAGTCACCAGACCCTCAGCAGCAGTTGAATCAGTCACAGGGATCCAATGGTCAGGGATCATAAGGTACATCAATTACAATGTCAAGTTCATCAATGAGCAATGGCTCTTAGAGTCAAGTGCGTGGTTCCTCAGGCAGCATGCAGGGCAGTCCGCAGAGCAGTTCACAGGGTAGTCCACTAATGGATAGTTCGCACGGTACTTCAGCATCTACAGGCACAGATTCAGGCATGAGGTCAGTTGACAAGCCTTCAGGAGTTCAGGCTTCTGATGATGATGAGGATTCTTTCACTCCGGTGGGAGAAGTATGCTCAGGGAAGAGGAAGCCCAAGTGGCTTCAAGATACCTTGCGCGAGGCCACATCAGTTGTTGGGCCAAAGAGACAGGTTAGAGAGAGTAAACCACCTGAGCGGTTCTGTAGTTACATGGCATTGGTAACAAGCATTGTTGACTCTGAACCTTCTAGTTATGAGGAGGCAGCCAGCCAGTAGGTCTGGAGAGAGGCCATGATGGAGGAGTATTCTTCTATTATGAAGAACGATGTTTGGGAGTCAGTGCCGAGGCCTGAAGGTAAAACAGTTGTTACTTCCAGATGGCTCTACAAGATAAAGCATGTTGCAGATGGCAGCATCAAGAAGTTCAAGGCTCTATTTGTGGCGAGAGGGTTCTCACAGGTAGAGGGAGTTGACTATGAGGAGACCTTCGCTCCCGTAGCTCGATATACATCTATTCGCTCCATTATATCGATTGCAGCAGAGATGGGTTGGAAGATCCACCAGATGGATGTGAAGACCGCATTTCTCAATGGCTTCATTCAGGAGGAGTTTTGTAACTTTGTATTGAGCAGCCGCAGGGCTTTGAGGTGCATGGGAAGGAGTCCCATGTATGCAGATTGAAAAAGGCACTCTATGGCCTGAAGCAAGCTCCCAGAGCTTAGTACTCGAGGATTGATACATACTTGCAGCAGTTGGGTTTCACAAACAGTGAGGCTGATCTAAACATATACTTCATTGTGGTGGGTGAGGAGCCTCTCATTCTAGTGTTGTATGTTGATGACTTGATCATCACTGGTGCAAAGAGACTCATTGAGGGTTGCAAGAGAGATCTTGCTTCAGAGTTTGAGATGTAGGATATCGGCTTGATGCATTATTTTCTGCAATTGGAGGTGTGGTAGGAGGAGGGGCATTTCTTCCTGGAACAAGGGAAGTACATTGTGGATATTCTTAGCATATTTCACATGGAGGACTGCAAACCCATGTCTACACCTATGATCACTAACTGGAAGAAGCTTCACGCTTCTGATTCCAAGATGGTGGATCCTACTCTATACAGATAGTTGATTGGTTGTTTGATGTATTTGGTCAACACTCAACCAGATATATGCTCTGTAGTTAACACTATGAGTCAGTTCATATGTGAGCCCAGGAGAGCGCACTGGGTGGCTGCAAAACACATTCTTCGTTACTTTCAGGGGACTATGGATTTTGGTTTGGATTATAGACAAGGTGATGGAGTGAGACTGGCAGGGTACACAGATTTAGATTGGACAGGTTGTGCTTCAGATAGGAAGAGTACTTCTGGGTGTTGTTTTGGGTTGGGTTCGGCAATTGTGTCATGGATCAGCCGGAAACAACAGTCAGTTGCATTGAGTTCAGCTAAGGTAGAGTATATGGCTGCTAGTTTGGCTAGTTGTGAGGCCATATGGCTTCGCAAGATGTTGTTTGGTCTATTTGATCAGGCATTGAGACCTTCAGTAATTTATTATGATAATCAGAGTTGCATAAAACTCATAGAGAATCCAGTTTTTCATGACAGGTCAAAGCATATTGAGATCAAGTATCACTTCATTAGAGACTATGTCCAAAAGGGAGTTGTCAAGCTTGAGTACATTTCCACAAATGAGCAGGTACCGGACATTTTCACCAAAGCCTTACCACGGGGCAAGCATGTCTACTTCAAAGACAAGATGGGAGTAGTGAGGAACACTTTCCTCAGTAAGAGGGAGTGTTAAATTTGGGTACCAGAGGACAAGTGGTTATTAGAATATTTCTATTTAGTATTTAATGCTCATTCTTTTAGCTGTTGCTATTTTTATTCTTTTAGCAGTTTCTTAGATGAAACTGATTGTTTCCATATTCTACATAGAAACTTGATGTTTCTATTATTGTAAATATCTCTGTATTATTATTGAGCTTCAGCTTGCTCATGATTAATTAATTCATTGGAAATCCATATGCGTTGTTCGCACTGTTTTATGGTATCAGAGCACAGGGATTTTTTTCGAAATAATTTTTCATAGTTTGAAAAATTCAGTAGTTCATTTCGAAACTGCTCTCAGGGTCTGTTTTTTGTTTTCAAGCTGGTTAACGCTGTTCGAACTTGAGTCAACGACGGGCTCTGCTTGGGGTTTCACCATTTGGCGGCTCGGTCCTTAGTAATATTTGGACTCAATTCGCAGTCTCTGCTATATACGACCCAGTGAATATATCGCTCGATCGATCCTTATAAATCAGTGCAGGCATAGCACAGGGTTTCTTCTCTGCAGGAGCTTTCTCTGCGACGGGTTCTCTTCTCCGCGGGTTTCTTCTCTCCCGTGGGCGCCATTTCTGACTCGAATTCGAATTTCACAGCTAGCAAATAACCAGGCTTCCAGCGTTACGTACATCCGACATCACCACATACTGATACGTGGTTTCCGTTCACGCATTCGCTCCTTCAAAACCAGCTTGATCAACCAGACTCGGGCGTTATTTGACTGTTTTCATTTGCGGGCCGATAACACCAGTTTCGACTGCAACGCTTCTTATATTGACGGCTTCCGCATAGCAACAAAAATCTCTGGCCTACGAAGCCGAAGCCCGTTTGCAAGACCCCGTTTATGGGTGTGTTGGAGCCATCTCCGTTCTGCAGAGACAGGTGCAACAGCTGCAACCGTAAATATGCAACCGTAAGTACGCAACCATTCTGAGAAATCTTTTTTTATTACGGTGAAGTTCCGTTAACAGTAAATTCTCATTTGGCCGATTTGTCCACTTCAAGGTCAAATTCATTATTGTTTTAGTGTGAAACAAAATTACGATCTTTATTTTTCGAGCAATCAAGGGATCTGTTTGTCCAGCAGAGAGAGAAAATCAAGGATTTCAGTAACAGCTCATTTGCGTTTCTTAGACGGCAAAACGCATTCACAAAGGGTATTTTTTTCTGTAGAAGAGTGATAAAATTGTAAAGCGGCATTATTTTTCTTGAATCCTTTACGCTTTCTGGCAAAATTTCATTAAATAAGCCGATATTTTCTGAGTCAAATCTGTCGTTCAAAGCACTATCTTAAGCAGCAGAGTTTGGGAAGAAGTTCATTCAAGTAAATCAGCATTGTTATTACAGTAAAACAGAGGTTTTAACTTTCCAGAAATTTCGTGCCTCTTCATATCCGTCTTGAGTTTCCTGCCTATGCCTGTGGGCCCCATTTGTTGATTCTTCCTATCTAGTGTTTGTTTAAGAAAATTGTGCTTCTTACAGTAAATCAGTTTCCTTTGGGAATCATTTCATATTTAGATCAGCATCTGTCTGGATCAGCCAGCATCCGCATTGAAATCCGTGCAGGATTTTTTGTATTTTTCCATATCTTGGGAAACGTGCAGATGGCTTCGTTAACCAATCTCATGTTGGAAGGCAATCAGGAACATTCCGAGCAGACAGAATCTGCCTTTTACGCCTTTATGGCTAAAAGGTCGTCAGATCATGTACCGTCTTCTGCTTGGTACATTGACTCTGGTGCATCACGCCATTTCTCTCACAGGCGTGACTGGTTTATTGACTTCTCACCTTTCAGTGATTCCGTGGTATTTGGTGGAGGTGAAAAGTACACAGTGGTTGGCAGAGGTATCGTTCAGATCCAGTCTGGTGGGCGCACACTCATCTTCTTGAATGTGTACTATGTTCCTGGTATGGAAATTAATCTGCTGTCTGTCAGCCAGATTATGAGGAATTCTCCTCAGCTTGATGTAGTGTTCAGTGCGCACAAGTGCTCCATTATTGACAGGGAGTCTAGTCTAACAATTGTTGTTGGCCTAGAGGACCATGGTCTATACAGTCTACTTGACACTGGTGACTCTCCAGAAGTGGCTCTAGTAGCACGTGTCTCTCCCATCAGTACTCTATGGCATCAGCGATATGGGCATCTAAATATGCAGTATCTCTCTCAGCTCTCTCGGGAGGGACTTGTGTCAGGATTACCTGATATTCAGACTCAGCAGTTGGGGGTATGTGGCCCCTGTCAAGCGAGAAAGCAACATCGGTCCTCATTCAAGAATGGAGAATCTTGGCGCGCATCTAAGGTACTCCAGTTACTTCATGCTGATATTTGTGGTCCTATGAATACAGCTTCTATCACTGCTTGCAAATATTTTTTACTTATTGTAGATGATTTCAGTAGAAAGATGTGGGTGTATTTTCTAAAAAATAAATCTGATGCACTTAGTACCTTTCAGAAGTTTAAAACCTTAGTTGAAAAAGAGTCTGGCTATAACATCATGACTCTTAGGACCAACAATGGGGGAGAATTTTGTTCTTCAGCTTTTGCCAACTTCTGTGATATTCATGGCATCAAACGTCAGTTAACCACACCCTACACTCCTCAGCAGAACAGTGTTGTCGAGCGTCGCAACCGCACGGTTGTTGAAATGGCTCGTTCCATGTTACAACACAGGAGTGTTCCAAACAAATTCTGGGCTGAAGCAGTATTTACTGTTGTTTACCTTCTTAACCGATCACCCACTCAGGCTGTTACAGGGAAGACTCCTGAAGAGGTTTGGTCTGGCCGTAAGCCTAAGATCAGTCATCTCAAAGTATTTGGCTCAGTTGCATATGTTTGGATTCCAGGTGCTAAGCACTCTAAGTTGGATTCCAAAAGCCAGAAACTCATGATGACAGGGTACAGTGATCATCACAAGGCCTATAGGCTGATAGATATAGCCACTGGTCGTCTTAGCTTCAGTCGAGATGTAGTATTTGATGAAGACAGAGGATTCTTTCAGTCTTCTTCTTCTGAGCAGTGTTCTGAGGATCAGCCTCACAGTGTTCTTCTTCCGGTCGGTCCACCTGATGGGAGGGATGATGTAGCATCAGTATTTGATAATACTCTATCTGAGCTTCCTCCAGAAAATAACCCTCCTCTTGCTGCCCCTATTGCTCTTGAGTCTTCTCCACCTCCTCCTGATATTGGTTCCTCTACTCCTGATATTGGTTCTTCTACTCTTCGGCCTAAATGGTGGGCTAAAACCATTGGTGATCTCCGGGATGATGAGCTCCTTGAAGGTAGAACTTCTAGACATAAGAACAGACAACAGTCTACAGTCAATTTTGCTCTTATGGCTAACCTACACAGTATTTTTGAGCCTCAAACCTATTCAGAGGCTAAGGGTACATCTGAGTGGGAACAGGCTATGGAAGCCGAATTCCAGAGTCTTCAGAAGAATCACACATGGACACTTTCTGATCTTCCTGCAGAAAAAAAGCCCATAGGCTGCAAATGGGTGTATAAAGTGAAATACAAAGCTGATGGAACCATAGACAAGTATAAAGCTCGTCTTGTGGCTCGAGGGTTCTCACAGAAGGAAGGCATCGACTATGAGGAGACTTTTGCTCCTACAGCCAAGATGAGTACCATAAGGCTTGTCCTTACCCTAGCAGCTCAGTTCAATTGGAAAGTTCATCAGATGGATGTAAAGAGTGCTTTCCTAAATGGTGATCTCCAAGAAGAAGTCTACATGACGCAGCCTCCAGAATTCAAGGTTGCTGGTCAAGAACAGAAAGTGTGTCGGTTAGCTAAAGCAATCTATGGATTGAAACAAGCTCCTCGGGCTTGTTACATGAAAATTGATCAGTACCTGACAGATCAGGGTTTTCAGCGGAGCCCATCTGATGCAAACCTGTATATCAAGCATACTGGTGATGATATCTTGTTTGTGGTTGTCTATGTGGATGACCTTATCATTACTGGCAGCTCTGCACATTTGATCCATGGGATCAAACAAGATTTATGCAGAACTTTTGAGATGACAGACTTGGGACTTCTTCATTACTGTCTGGGGGTTGAAGTTTGGCAGACTGAAAATCAGATCTTTCTCTCTCAGTCCAAGTATGCCAAAAATCTTGTGGAAAGGTTCAGAATGCAGGATTGCAAACCGGCCACGACTCCTATGGAACCAGGGCTCAAACTTTCAGCACAGTCACCCTCTCCCCTTGTGGATGAAACTTTATTCAGGCAATTAGTGGGCAGTCTCATCTATCTTACTGCTACCAGACCTGACATCAGTTTTGCAGTAAGCTACATTTCCCGCTTCATGTCAGCTCCTAAAGCTGATCATTGGATAGCAGCAAAGCGTGTGCTACGATATGTGCGTGGCACTTCTGATTATGGCCTCCTATACACTCGAAGTTCCAATCCTATACTCAGTGGTTACACTGATTCTGACTGGGCCGGTTCAGTTGATGACCGTAAATCTACAGCTGGTATGTGTTTAGTCTAGGATCTGGTGCTGTTACTTGGACTAGTAAGAAGCAACAGGCAATGGCTCTCTCCTCAACAGAAGCAGAATATCGGGGAGCAGTTAAGGCATCCTGTGAGGCAGTTTGGCTTCGACGTATGCTTGCAGATATGCATGTTTTCCAGACAGGGCCTACTTCTTTGTTTTGTGATAATCAGGGAGTGCTCAAACTTGCCAAGAATCCAGTCTTTCATGAACGAACAAAGCATGTGGAAACTCATTGCCACTACATTCGCCAGCTTGTTGAAGACGGCTCAGTTCAGTTGCAATATGTTCCCACAACAGAGCAGCCCGCCGACAATTTCACCAAGCCTCTTGGTCCTGATAAATTTGTAAAATTCTGAGGGTCTATTGGTGTTGTAAATAGATTGAGCATTAAGGGAGGGTATTAGAATATTTCTATTTAGTATTTAATGCTCATTCTTTTAGTTGTTGCTATTTTTATTCTTTTAGCAGTTTCTTAGATGAAACTGATTGTTTCCATATTCTACATAGAAACTTGATGTTTCTATTATTGCAAATATCTCTGTATTATTATTGAGCTTCAGCTTGCTCATGATTAATTAATTCATTGGAAATCCATATGCATTGTTCGCACTGTTTTAGTGGTTCCCTAAGGCTTTGATCTTTGGCCTAGGGAAAAGTGTCCAAATTTATTTGTACTTTTCTCCTAAAGTGACTTTATTAGTGGTAAAGTCAATTTAATTTAAAAGTGACTTTATAAGTGGTAAAGTTACATTCTAATTTAAAGGTGACTTTATTAAACTCAATGAAGAATTAGAAAGTGAAAAAGTGACTATGGAAATAAAAGGCTAAATGGGTCTTTATTTAAGTGGGTGAGTTAAAAAATATAAAGTGAGAATTAAATGCACATTTATTCTTATCCCTAGATCTAAATGAATCTCAGCCATTAGATCTTAGGGTAACCCAAAAGGTCATTTAGAGAATAAGAGAAGAGAAGAGGAAAAGATCATTCATTCTTTCATGAGCATTTGAGAGAAAGAGAAGAGAGAGCAAGAAGAAAATTTCTAAGCAGTGAAGAAGTGAAGGAGAGCAACAAGAAGACATTTCAGCAAATCTAGGCAGCGGCATTTATTGGCACTCATCCCAAGGAAAAATCTGACAGCAGGAGAAAGGCACAGAAATAGAGGAAGGGGGGCAGCAAGTTCTGGGCATGTTTTTCGAGGTTGACCATATAGCATTTAATGTTGTTTTATTGCTATAAAAATTTATGTTTTCGCTGTTTGCTGATAGGCACGATTTTCGAGGTGGAGTTCAAGCACGAAAATTGAGATAAGTTGTAATTTGTGGTTGCTGGAATTTTTTACTGTGTATTTTAGTTTCTCTGTACAAGCATTTTTTAGAAATAAAGAAGAGCTCTGAAACTGGTTTTCCCCAAGAGTTGTAAGGGGTTTTTCCAGGATCACATTGACCAAAAATCGTTGTGTTATTTTCTGTGCGTGGCTGTCATAGTTTTGTTGTGTTTTATTTCTGCAATTTCAGCAGTTGTGAAATCTCTAAATTTGTGTTTTCAGAAAAAATATTATCATTTCCAGATTTTAGAATTTTCATCATGCTTGGATTTAAAACTAAATGCAAGGAGAGATAAGGAAAATTGATAACCAGAGTGGGCGTTGAAATTTCTTCACAAAACAAGTTTCCTAAGGAAGCGAAGTATTTTCTGAGGATGAACATACCAAATCGAAGTCTCCTAGAGCTGGATCCTTATTTTGTGTCAGAAGATAAGCCATCTGAGGGGGGACGAATTATACCTAAGGTTGGACGTTACCTAATCAAGCCTAAAAATCATTTAGTATTGGTGGTCATAACTTGTAACAAGGTCAAAGTAATTAGAGGATCTTTTATATGCTTGTACGTGGGTTTACTGAGGCAGTTGAGACCATCAATAGCCGCATATCGAGTTTTGAGGCACCTAAATTCATCAAAGGCAGGCAACTGAGCTTTTGAAGCAGATTAAGGAGCAACTCTGTAGCCACAAATCACAGCCTAAAGAAGGTCTTTGCATTTTCGTTAAATAGTCTAAGAATGGGCCGAATTAGCAACCTGAAGCAATCCAAGGATCCTGTCAAAATTCGACATTCCTAAAGCGAGCTTGGTGCAGATCCAAAGGCAAGATTGTGAAATGACTGGAAGGTGTCCACATGTCTTTGGAACTAGGCATTAGCAAACAATAGCAGATATAGTTTGAGGATATTCATATTTAGTTTCATGATTAGAACCTACAGGAATACTCACTTTGCTCAGGTGAAACCAGTCATTAGTGTATAGGCATTCGTTATTTTCTGTGGTACTTGGACCTCTCTGTTGGCTTGCTAAATTTCATTACATGAACAATGACATTGTTACTAATTGAACAGTGACATTGTTACTAATTGAACAGTAATATGGTTGTTGACAAATGTGTAATGATACTTAGTGTGGATCATATCCTATTGTGTTATTGAATGTAGAATTTCCACAAAATTTTGATCTGCTGATAAGAACAATCTGAAAAACACTTTCTTTTCTTATAAACACAAAATTTCTCTACTCAATTTGCAACAGAATAGAACAGAAATAATTTCACAAAATTCACACAAAAACAACACAATTTTTATAGGGAACCCAACAGGGAAAACCCTCGCTCTCTTGACAATTTTATTGAAGAAAAATAGGCTACAAATCTATTACAAATAATCCTGCTTCAATATAGAATACAAATTGATCTCCCAACCTTGAACTAGGCTTGAAACAACTCTACAAGAACATTGATCTGCTTCCCAAGGGAAATTCTCCTCCACAACAATTCGCACAAGATAAATCCTCTTGCTCGTTCCTCTCACAAGCTCTCTTGCTCACAAACTCATGCTCAAGAATTGAATGATCAATTGTGTGCCTTCGATCTCCTTATAAGCTTTTCGATTAGGCTATTGTTAGTGAGTTTTCTAAATTAGGAGTTGAACTAGAGATTTTCTAGATAACAAAAGTCAACAAAACTAATTAACTGGATCCTCCTAAAATTTAGGAAGCTAACTCCACTTGTTCACTTAGTTCCTAATTTAACTCACACTAGAAGACAATTAACTTGGTCTTCCACAAACTCACACTAGTCAAACTGCTTCTTGAACTCGTCCCCATCACTAGAACTCGTACAAGACTAAGATCTCCAAATTGATTCCTTGAATTAAGGCTTGAATCAAGGAATCCATTCCTTCGCTATTTTCAACACTCCCTCTTAGCGAGGAAGGGATCTGTACAACTGCCAACTTATCTATGTGATGAACAAAACTGCTTCTTGCCAATGCCTTGGTCAAGATGTTTGTTGTCTGCTCCCTGTTGGAATGTATGGTAGCTTCACCAACCCCTTTTACACACAATCTCTGAGATGGTGATACCGAATCTCTATATGCTTTGAGCGATCATGAAACATTGGATTCGTAGAGAGTTTAATGCAACTTTGATTATCACAATGTATCATGGTAGGCTCCATCCTCTATCTAAAATGTCCCACAAGTAACTTTCTCATCCAAATAGCCTTGCAAATTGCTTGACCAGCAGCCATGTACTAGGCCTCTGTTGAATTAAGTGCAACTGATCTCTGCTTCTTGTTGTACCAAGAAACTGCAGTTGACCCAATGTTGAAGAGGCCACCCAAAGTACTCTTCTTGTTTGTGGAACTCCCTGCCCAATCTGCATCTATGAAGACCCCAAGCCTCACTGCATCAACCTGTTTGTACCACAATCCATAATTTGTTGTGCCTGTAAGGTATATCAACACATGCTTTGTAGCAACCCAATGCATTCTGGTCAGTTCCACCATGAACAGACTTAGTTGGTTGACTACAACACAAATATCAGATCGTGTGTTGACCAAGTGCATCAACGATCCAATGAGTTCCCTATATGTAGGATCCACTCGCTCTGTTGTAATAGCGTCCACCTTCCTCTAGTTTGTGATTAGAGGTGTGGCCATGGGCCTGCAATCCTACATATGAAATCTCCAGAGAATATTTGTTGTGTACTTGCCCTGTCCCACGAAGATCTCACCATCACCCTGCCAAACCTCCAAGCTAAGGAAATAGTGCATCAGCCCCATATCCTTCATCTCAAACTCCTCCTTGCAATCCTGGATCAAGCTCTCATCTTCAGTCTGTATAAGTTCATCAACATAGAGAACTAGAATGAGTGGAAGCCCTCAAACCATGATGTAGTACAGGTTGGCATCCACCTCACTCCTAGTGAAGCCCAATCATCGAAGGTAGTTGTCAATCCTAGTGTACCATGATTTCGAAGCCTACTTGGGCCCATAAAGAGCTCTCTTCAACCTGCTCACATGTGTGTCTCTATTGAACTGCTCGAACCTCTCTAGCTGCTCTACATAGACCTCCTCCTCAACAACTCCATTGAGAAAGGTTGTCTTCACGTCCATCTGGTGGATCTTCCACCCCGTCTGTGTTGCAAGTGATAGAGTAGTCCTGATGGATGAATGTCGTGCTATTGGGGAAAAAGTCTCCTCATTGTCTACGCCCTCAATCTGTGAGAATCCCTTGGCCACAAACCTAACCTTGAACTTCTCCACGCTCCCATCTACTCCATGCTTCAACTTGTACACTCATCTAAATCCAACTATTGATTTCCCCTCAGGTCGTGGAACAACCTCCAAGACATCATTCTTCATGATAGAGGAATACTCCACCATGGTCGATTTCCCCTCAGGTCGTGGAACAACCTCCAAGACATCATTCTTCATGATAGAGGAATACTCCACCATGGCATGCTGCCAAACCTGCTGAGAAGATGCCTCCTCATAAGAAGAAGGCTCAGTTTCCACCAACTTTGTCATCAGTGCCATATAACCTGTGTACCTTTATGGTTGTTTACTCTGCCTAAACATGGTACTAGGAGCCTCGACCTGCTCCTGGGCCTCTTGGATCAACCTCTCAACCCACTTGGCCTTCTTCCTCCTTGTGGTGGGTGGCTCTGGTTGATCTGTCTACTCTCAGCCTGGCTTGTCCTCCTCATCTTGCTGCAAATCCTACTGCGCTACCCTCTTGCCACTAGACTGTGGTTGTGGTTGAATCTGAGGTGCTAGTTGTGACTCCTGTTTGGGAGCAAGTAGCTCCTCCTCAAGTACTGCAATTTGCTCACGCTCTAAGGAAACTCTCAGAGCCTAATCCTCCTGGAATCTCACATCTCGCCTGAGAATTGTCTTCCTAAGTCCTAGAAGATACACCTTGTATGCCTGAGATGTCTCACTATACCCCACAAAGATACCCTTCTCTGTTGTGGCATCCAACTTCTTCCTGTTATCTTTGGACACATGACAATAGACCTTTGTGCCAAAAATCTAGAAGTGTGACATTAGGCTTCTTTCCTGTGAAAGCCTCCTCTGGTGTGACGCGTCCAAGCACCCTGTGTGGACTCATGTTCTGCATAAATACTGCAATGTTACATGCTTTTTCCCACAAGAATCTAGGCAAACCCTGATCATGCAACATAGCTCTAGCTATTCCAACAATACTCCTATTCTTCCTCTCAGCCACCCCATTTTGCTGAGGGTTATGAGGTGCTATGAATTCTCTCCTAATACTTTCTTTTGCACAAAATTCCTTAAAGGCATTGGAGATATATTCTCCACCATTGTCATTTCTCACTGCCTTGATTTTCTTCCCGGACTGCTTCTCTACCAAAGCCTCAAACTCCATAAATTTGTCTAAGACTTCATCTTTCTTTTTCATAAAATAAATCCAAGTTTTCCAAGAGAAATCATCAATGAAAGTAACATAATACTTGTGTCTCATCAGTGATGGAGAAGAGAAGGGCCCGCACACATCTAAATGCACCAGCTCCAAAATCCCTTTGGCTCTACTATCCTAACCATGGAAAGAAGACTTGGCATACTTTCCAAGTGTGCACCCCTTGCACACTCCACTCTTGTCAAGGCCTCTTGTTGGTAATCTTGTGGCAATCTGTTGAAGAATCTTCAGCACCCCATGATGCAAGTGTCCCATGTGCATGTGCCAAAGTTCACCTATATCTGACATCCTACCTTGTTGCTCAAGGCTGCACCAGTCTCTAGATGCAACTTTTAGAGAATTTTCACCCTCACACCTATCTGCTTCTTACATCCAAAAGCCAAGTGCTGGAGGTAAGCTTTACCTCTGCTAAAGGTGACATCATATCCTTTATCCTCAAGGATACCTACTGAAACCAAGTTCTTCTTCAATCCTGGAACATGGAGAACATCTTTGAGATGTAGAGTATTACCTGACTCCCTCTCAAAGTTGACAGTACCGACTCCCTCGGTAGCATACTTGCCATTATCTCCAAGCTCGATATTCACGTGTATGTCCTTCTCATCCAACTAGCTGAAAATTGAAATACTCTCGATTTCCAATCATATGGAAAGAGGCTCCTAAATCAATATACCGCATACTTCTCCCTACTGAGCTTGTCATGCAAACTATCAATGAGAAGTCCTTCTCAAACTGAGACGCAAACTCATCTACCAGAATTGATGCAGCTACATGCTCCTTTTTCGACCCCTTCTTCCAATTAGGACACTTGGAAGCATAGTTTCCAAAAGTATGGCAATGGAAGCATTTGATCTTACTCAAATATGTCTTCTTCTTGTCACCCTTTTGACTGTTTTTTCTCTTCCCTTTGCCTTTCTTGCCATTGACTTTACCTACAAGATCAAGGTTCTCCTCCTCCTCCTCGGCCTTGGAACCCTTGCCACTATTGCTAGAAGTCTCAACTAGCTTGAGCCTTAGCTCCTCTTGGATGAAGTCACTCCATAGGCGTTCCCAATCTGGCAACTTATCTAGTCCAATAATACTCTGAACAAAAGAATGCCAATCTTTGGTAAACCCATTCAAAGCCACACACACTAGTTCTGTGTCTATAAGCTTCTCCCCAACAAATGCTAGCTCATCACAGACTTCCTGAACTCTGGTGAGATAGGCAGTGACACTCTCACCCTTATGCATCTTGATTGTCCTCAGCTTCTCTTGGAGGACCATCTTTCGGTTCTCTGAAGTGTTCTGGTAGAGCTTGACTAAGGCATCCCACATATCCTTAGTTATATCTTTACCTGCAACATGAGGAACTATATGATCCCGAAGTCCATCCAAGAACACTCTCTTGGCCTTGGCCATTTGCCTTTGAAAGAGCCTCAACTTTTCTGGATCTAAAGGTTCTGCAACACCTTTCTCAGTGAATTCCTTCAGCCCAAACTCATCCAACAAAAACAATATGCAGACCTTCCAAACACCAAAATTTGAAGAACCATCCAGTCTATCCTACTCTCACAATCCTAATCATGTGTGAGTTGTCATCTTTAAGACTATGTCTTGACTGGTCTCTGTTCACAACTCTGATACCATGTAGAATTTCAAGAAATTCTGATCTATTGATAAGAACAATATGAAAAACACTTCTTTTCTTACAAACACAGAATTTCTCTACTAAATTTGCAGCAAAATAGAACAAAAATAATTTCACAAATTTCACACAAAAACAACACAATTTTTATAGGGAACCCAACAGGGAAAACCCTCGCTTGCTTGACAATTTCATTGAAGAAAAATAGGTTATAGATCTCTTACAAATAACCCTGCTTCAATAGAGAATACAAACTACTCTCTCAGCCTTGAACTAGGCTTGAAACAACTCTGCAAGAATATTGATCTGCTTCCCAAGGGAAATTCTCCTCCAACAATTCGCACAAGATAAATCCTCTTGCTCATTCCTCTCACAAGCTCTCTTGCTCACAAACTCGTGCTCAATAACTGAATGATCAATTGTGTGCCTTCGATCTCCTTATAAGCTTTTCAATTAGGCTATTATTAGCGAGTTTTCTAAATTAGGAGTTGAATTGAAGCTTTTCTAGTTAACAAAAGTCAACATAACTAGTTAACTAGATCCTCCTAAAATTTAGGAGGCTAACTCCACTTGTTCACTCAGTTCCCAATTTAACTCACACTAGAAGACAATTAACTTGGTCTTCCACAAACTCGCACTAGTCAAACTACTTCTTGAACTCGTCCTCATCACTGGAACTCGTACATGACTAAGAAGATCTCCAAATCGATTGCTTGAATTAAGGCACAAATCAAGGAATCCATTCCTTTGCTATTTTCAACATTGAATGAGTTGATGGTTTATTTATTGAATGAGCAAAAGAAATTTCATTAAAAACCCAAGATACCTAAAACCCTATCAAAAATTACCAGAGGATACTACAATCCTACTGGATTTGGTGAAGGATAACCTAATCCCTCATATAACCAGTAAAAAGACTGACAAGGAGATTTTTTATGCCTTGGGAACATTGTACCAAAGTTTGAACATGTCCACGAAGATGTAGTTAAAGAACAAGCTCAAAACTACCCACATGAGCAAGACCAATACAGTTGCAAGCTATCTCACCCACATGAGCAAGACCAATACAGTTGCGAGCTATCTCAAGAAGATACAAAAGCCGAGAGATCATATTGTAGCAATTGGGGACAATCTAGAGGACAATGAGCTAGTTTTGATTTATTTGGAAGGCTCTAGGCCACCATGGCACAAATTTGTCCAAAGCATCTAATTTCAAGAGAATTTAGTTGACTTCGAGCAATTGTGGGATGCTTTTATCATAGAGAATACGAGATTATAGCACTAGTTACCAATGGTGAGGATCTTCCAAAAACTAGCCCTCATTAGAAAGGTAAGGAGGGAGGAAAGAAAGGTTTTAGTGAGGGTCAAAGGAAGAAAGAAGTCTCAAGGAATATAACCAACAAAAGAAGGATTTAAGCGATATTAAATGCTATCACTATAGCAAGTACAGTCATTATGATTCTCGTTGTCTTGATAAGAAGGGGAAGGGTAAGTGGCAACGAACACACTTTGCATAAGTGTTGAAACTTCAAGCATGGATGTGCTAGCTGCTAGGCTTGACACGGCCTTCAACATGGTTTCATGTCTTTCCACCAACACAATTTCAAGTGGTGGGTGGTATGTTCATCATGGAGCCTCAAGATACTCTAAATAAATCATCTTTCTTCAAGTTGGAAGAACAAGACACCAACACGCAGGTACAACTTGGTGATGATGGCACGTACTCAATGCTTTACTTATGGTCTATCAAATTTTGCATGCCTGCTACAAGAGTTTTGGATCTACATCAGGTACTATATGTTCCTCGCATGACTCAATCTACTTTCGATTTCTTGGCTCACAATTTTGATGTATAGGGATATGTTTGATGATCAAGAAGTGATAATTAGGAGTCAAGGACTTGGAACTTAGTCAAATGTTGTTAAAGGAGTTAAGGAGGGTGATCTTTATCAATTGCTAGCAAATCCAATGAAGCGAACAGCTTTGTTGACTAGAAGTGACAATATATGTGAGATTTGGCACAAAAGCGTTGGTCAGCTAAACTATGGTTCCTCGCCGCCTCTTAAGAACACAGTGGTTGGATTGTTTGACTTCAAGGTGGAGAAAAGGAAGAATGTGCAAGGAATTCGCAAACAGAAAGCATGAAAACATTGCTTTTCCAATCAATAAGCATAGATCAAGATGAATACTTGATCTAATTCATACAGATGTTTGTGGACACGTGACATCAACTTCATTGACAAGTAACCTTTATTGTGTTACCTTCATTAATGGTTCTTCTAAAAGACCTAGATATACTTTATGAAGACCAAGGATCACATCTTTAGTTGGTTTCGAGAGATTAAAGGTCTTGTTGAAAACCAATCGCTGGAAGATCAAGGTATTGAGATCAAATAAAGGAGGGTAGTATACCGCCAACAACTTTGACTCCTTTTGCAAAATAGCAAGGATCAAGAGGGATTTGACAATATTGTACAACAAACTGCAAAACATGGTTGCTAAAAGAGAATAAGCCTATAATAGAAATTGACAAGTCTATAGTTCGTGACTTAGACCTGCCCATGTTCTATTAGGTAAAACCATGTACTACAATCTACATACTGACAAATGTCCTCACAGGGTGTTGAAGATCAAGACTATAGAGGAAACCTTCAAGGTTATAAACTAGATGTTTCTCATTTTAGGTTGTTTAGTGCCGACACCTAATCTTTGGGATTAGGAAATTTACGTAAATAATGTAAATAGAAAATAAGGAGATTAGGAATATGAAGAGACACTGGGAGGTGAAGCCCAGGAGTCTCCCCTCCATGTATACATCCATGAGAAATCTTAAAGCAAAAACACAATTCGCATTGTGGAGTTACCTCCTGGTCTGACATGGTATCAGAGCTAACTCCATTTTAACTTTTCTGCCCTTGTAACTCCCTCTTGTTCTGCCTATTTTGCAGAACTGAAACCTCTGCCATTGCTCCATTACTCCATCCTCTGCACCCTGTATGCGCTTGAATGTGTTTGTATGCGTTTGGTTTCTCCTTTACACCTGCGTTGCCCCGATGGTTTCTAATATTCAATCTCTGGCATTCATAAGTCGTTTGTTTAAGCGCTCTCCTCGGTTCTATCAATTCATCACTGTGAGTTGGTGTCTCTATGTAGGATCGAACTAGTGACTAGTGCATTGCTAGATGATGGCTACATTGAATGATATGAAATTTGTGTGTTAAAATTACTTAAAACTGATCGGTTTTCGCCTCTATAGCCGACTCACTAGTTAATAGTCAATCCACCCACCGATCAGCGCTCCTCCTCCCATACCACTGTGTCACAGCTCTCACGCTGCATTTTACATTGTGTTGTATATATTGTATAATTCATGGCGCTGGTTGTATAATTCGTGTCGCTGGTTTCTCTCCCACACTTGGTTGCACTGAGCCCTGCGGTGCACCACCACCCATTGCACAGTTTATACACCCTCAACTCTCTACACCGTCGACTCCACTCACGGTCCCCTTGCACCCCTCTCCACTGCTATACCACTCCATACCACAGTCACCACTCTCGTCCACCGTTATACCACTCTATACCAACCTCATATATATAACTTCCGCCATACTACCCGATTGTTCTCACCACTCCCGGTTTTTAATAAATCTGCTCTCAGTTTTTAAATCTACTACCCACCACGTGTTTTTAAATCCGCTCACAATTATATAACAGTTGTTATATCAGCCATATACACCCTTCCCCAAATACACCTCGCCCATATACACCCTTCCCCAGATACACCCTCCCCCATATACACTTCCCCCACATAATACCTCTGTCAAAAAAAAATACGCCAGAAAATTTTTTTCCACCAGAGATGAAATTTTTCACAGTGTATTACCAACAAAGTATATTTTACACAGTACACAATCTTTAAGATGCATTCATTGATATCAATTGTTGGAGTAGTCCTCTCTGGAAAAGAGAACTATCCAGAATGGTCAAGGAAGATTAAACACACTCTCATTTTTAATGAGTTGTGGAAAGGAATTTGTGAAGGAGAAGGAGATAATGAACCTGCAAAGCCCACCTCAAATAAGGAGATCACCATTTGGGAAAACAAGAACAGCAAGGCCTATGCCTTGATTGCAGCATCTGTAAATGAAGAGGTGAGTCACCATATTTCACCATTTTCAAATGCTTTTGAAGCCTTACAAAAGTTGAAGGAACTCTATGACTCACACTCTGAACTTGAAGTTGTCCAATTGATGATTAAATTGTTCAGTCTTGAATTGAAAAATGATGACCCTCTTGCTTTAGCATCAGAAGTAAGATCCATTATGCATGATATCAAAAACACTGGTGTTCAAATAGACATTCCTCTCATAGCTTATGTCAAGGCACTATATCCCACTTATTCAAATTATCTTGAGTCATTGCAAGCAAGTGGAAACCTCAAGGAGATTACCTTTGACTCCCTTGAGAAGAAGTTTGCTAAGAGAGGAAAGGCTTTTGGGAAGAAGACAGCTCCTCAATCTTCTGAAAAAGTTGTGTGCCTTGCACATAAAAAGAAGAATCATGCACAAGATTCTTCTAGAGGAAGAGGTGGCCGAAGAGGTAGAGGAAGAAGAAATTTTAGAGGCAAGGGGGGAGACAGTTCCAAGGAGAAAAGTTTGATCTTCATTGCATACGTTGCAATAGAGATGGACATGATGCATCCAAATGTAAGTTGCCTTGGGACATAATTGAGTAGGAAAGAAATGAAGCCAAAGGTAAAACCCATGACAAAGAAAAAGGTAAAGCACCCAAATCCACTCACTATGTTGTGGCATATTGTAATATTGGAGTAACTTTAGACTTGTTTAATGCTTCACTTGTGAACTGAATTTGTCTACAGATTTTCAACCAACTTCCTTCAAAAAAGCCTCTTCTCATGATGAATGGAAAAAATCAATGTAGAAAGAGTATGATGGCTTGATAAAGAATGGCACTTGGAAGCTGGTTGATCCTCTATTGGGAACCAAACCAATTGGCTACAAGTGGGTCTACAAGAACAAGTATAAAGATGATGGCTCACTTGACAATCACAGAGCCAAGCTTGTGGCAAAAGGTTTTGCACAAAAGGAAGGGGTCGATTATGAGGAGACTTTTGCCCCCACAGCAAAATGAGCTATCATCCGAACACACTTTGCCTTGGCAACTCAAAACAATTGGAAAGTCCATCAAATGGATGTAAAAACTGCTTTCTTGAATGGAGATCTAAAAAAGAATGTTTCTATGTCCCAGCCAGAAGGATTTGTTGTGAAGAGCCAAGAACACAAAGTATGCGAGCTTGTAAAAACCTTGTATGGCCTCAAGCAATCACCGCAAGCCTAGTATGAAAAGTTAACTAAGAATCTTCTGAAACTCAACTTCAAATATTATGATCTTGATGATGCAACTTTGTTTGTCAAGAAAGTTGGCAAAACAGTTGTATATCTTGTGGTGTATGTAAATGATCTTTTGATGACAGGGAACAATGAGAGCTACATTGCATCCATAAAGAAGGAATTGAGGAAAGGTTTTGAAATGACTGACTTGGGCTATGTTCACTACTATCATGGTATTGAAGTAACTCAACATCCGAAGTTTATATTCCTCTCTCAGAAGAAGTACATTGGAGATCTGTTTAACAGGTTTGGCATGGCTAAGTGCAATCCTTTGACTACTCCAATGGAACAGAACTTGAAACTCACATCCATTGCAAGAAAAGAATTTGAGGATGCAACAAAGTATAGACAGCTTGTTGGAAGTCTCAACTACCTGACTACTACCAGACCGACATTTCATTTGTTGTTGGAATCCTCTCCAAGTTTATGCAAAAGCCTTGTGAGGGACATTGGTTTGTTGCAAAAAGAGTTCTAAAGTACTTGAAGGGAATTCAAGACTTTGGACTCAAGTATACACAGGCGGGCGAATTCAACTTGATTGGATACTTTGATTCAGACTTCAATGGAGACAAAGAAATTGGGGTATCTACTTCAGGTTTTGCTATGAGTCTTAGATCAAGAGCTGTCTCCTGGAAGCACGCGAACAATCATTTCCAGCAAATTCCACAACAGAGGCAGAATATGTGGCAGCAACTGAAGCAACAAAGGAAATTGTGTGGCTCAGAAAAATTTTGGAAGATTTGCAAGGGAAACAAGTGCATTCAACTCCACTCATGATTGACAACACTTCTGCAATAAAGTTGGCCAAGAACCCAAAGTTCCATAATCGAACGAAACACATCAATAAAAAATAACATCTAATTCGACATCATGTTGAGGCCAAGACAATCCATCCACGCCATTGTTCCACAAATGAGCAGATTGCAGACATCTTCACCAAAGCACTTAGAAGAGAAAAGTTCGAAAGATTTAGAATGATGCTTGGACTCACCAACATCCCTTCAAATTAAGGGGGGAAATGTTGACACCTAACCTTTGGGATTAGGAATTTTATGTAAATAATGGAAATACAAAATAAGGAGATTAGGAATATGAAGAGACACTAGGAGGTGAAACCCAAGAGTCTCTCCCTCCATGTATATATCCATGAGCAATCTTAATGCAAAAACACAATTCGCATTGTGGAGTTACCTCCTAGCCTGACATTTAAGAATACAATTTATATTTGTGTTCCAGAGGAGAAGAGGATGAAACTTGAACCCTCCAACTTGATGGGCCTTCTAGTTGGCTACAATGGGTCCTCTAAGACTTACAAGGTCTATCTTCCTTCTCAAAGGAAGATTGTAGTAAGACGGGATGTGTAGGTAGATGAGGATGCATGGCCTTCCAAGTCCCAATAACAACTAATATTGATTGTGGTGAAGGCAACACTTGCTACACCAATTGTTGATCCACAGTGTTCGAGGACTCCAAAAACAAGACAGAGGTTCTAACATAGGTACAATAATAACTTTATGTTCAATTTAGATAACAATGGTATGTTCTATGCTTAGCACAATTACTTCAATGTACTTTTAATCAACCCAATGACAATTTCCAAATTAGTTTCCAAAAGCAATCACATTAACCATAAATTACATTGACAGAAGCTATAGATAGAACATAAAATAAAAAATGCAGAAGACGGGCCAAGACAAGAGGACACCGGATTTGGCGGATGCCAGGGAAAGACCCCAATGTGGGGAAAACCCTTTAATCAATTCTTCTTATTATATCAAATGTTTAGCAGAGAGAGAGTACAAAAGTCAAAATTGACTTGCCAAATCAAAGACAAAACAGCCCTGTAAAATCTGCAATACTGCTTCTCAGTCAACAGCAGTCAAATCAACCCTAACCAAGAAGTCAAAGATGGTCAACGCAGCTGTCAAACTTGCCTCCTTGGGCTCGGTCAACCTCAATCAAACTTGGCCTTCCATGTTGGTCAAAGTCATCCTAAAACAGTCCTTCAAAGTCCAGTCAAATTCGGTCAAAGGAAAGAGAGTCGGCTGTAATTTTCTGCAGTCAAAGTTTCAGTCAATGCTGGTCAAAGTGCCCATATTTTCTCGATTTCTGTACCTAGCAATCCGGCCTAGAGAAACAAAAATAATCCTCCAAAAATCATAGTCAAAATTGGTCAAAGAGTCCTTGGTCAACACTGGTCAAATTTGGTCAACTCTTGAAATTTTCAGCCCCGTAATTCTGTCAAGAAATTTGACCTCCTTTGCCTCACATGTGAGAGAGAGAATACCCAATAGCTGTATGAACCAATGAGAGAAGGAGAGAGAAGAATGTGTGAGTGATGATGATGCCAAATGAGGTGAGAGGACACTTTTATTTACACAAGTTGTTGAAGGTGAAGTGACATGTCCATTGGGCTTCATTAGCCTACATGATGTGGCCGACTTGAACAATTTGCACGTGTGGGCATAAATTCAAAAACACACCACTGCTTGTCCAAATTAATTCTGGTCCTCTCAAAAAGATGAATTTAATGCAATCATCATCTCCATCAAATGAGTTGTGTCCCAAGCTGGAATTTGGCCCTAGTTGCCAATTTTAACCCTTTACAACCAAAAACCAAGGTATCTTACACAAACATCGCAAGAGGCTAAGGACCAAGTTGCTGTTCCAAAGGCTTCCTTTCGAGTAAGCCACCACCAAAAGAAATTTCCCAGCAATGTTGCACTAATGCTTCCATTATTGATGGACAACCTTCCAGTTATGAGGAGGCAACATGCATGCCAGTATGGCAGGATGCCATGGCAAAGGAGGGCAACCTCATCATCTAGAATGATGTGGGAATTAATGCCAATACCAAAGGGGAAATCGATGTTGGATTCTAGGTGAAAAATGTAGTAGATGTCAGCATCAAGAAATACAAGGATGGATTCATAGCTTGAGGATTCTCTCAAAAAGAGGGAGTTGGCTATAAAGAGAACTTTGCTCACTTGCCAAGTATGCTTCTATCAAGACCATTATGTCTTCGGCATCTATTTTTAGTTAGTAGTTAGACCAAAAGGAAGTTAATGCAACCTTCCTTATTGGCTTGATCAAGGAAGAAGTCTACATAAATCAATCAATAAGATTTGAGGTGCATAGACATGAGACAATGTGTGCAAACTAAAGAAATCCCTTTGCAAGCTGAAGCAAGCACCTTGTGCTTGGTACTATAGGATTGATGAGTACCTATTAGATTTGGGTTTTCACCAAAACTACTACAAATCCAAATTTTATTACAGATTTGATCGTCTTATCTACCTTTTTTAAGCCTTGTATGTAGATAATCTTATGTAGATAAGCTAATTACAGCATGCAACGCTGTGTTGGTATAATAGTTTGACATGAACAACATTGGATTAATGCACTATTTCTTCAGTGCAGACTCAAGAGGTGTGCTAGGGTACAGATAAGGTTTTCCTTGACAGGGTATAGATGAAGTTTTACTTCATAAGAAAAATACGCAGTTTATATCAGTGTTGTTAAAATCGCGATTTTATCGCGCTTTTTTCACCTTCCCGCATAAAACGCGATTTTTATCCCAAAAAATCGCCGGTTTTTTTTATAGCGATTTTTTCCGAAAAAATCGCGATTTTTTTCGAAAAAATCGCCGAGGGCGCGGGCAGCGGGCTTTTAATAGGGAAAAATGAATTTTTTTTATGTCATTTGACTGTCGCCGCGCGGAGGAGGAGGAGAAGAGCTGAAGGAGAAGAGCTGAAGGGTTTGGGTCGACTTTGGGAGCGAATCCAAGTGTTTTTAGGAGAAATCCAAGACAAGATCACCAATTTGTCCATAAAAACGGTATGTAGATTAATTTTTTTTTGTTTTGCTTCTTTAAAAACTTTGTTTTTCATTGTTTTTAAAGAATTTTTTGTAATTTTTCATTGATTTGGGATGGGTAATTTGTTATGACTATGAGAACCAATTTTTTATTTTTTTTTTTCATTTTTTTTAAACATTGTTTATGTTTTTTGAATTTTCATTGTTTTTTGGCATTTGCCATTGGCATTTGGTTGGGTAACTTGGGTTTGGAAATTGGGATTTTGGAAATAATTAACTTGTAATTTTGTAAATGCTAAATTGTAATTTGTATTATGTAATCCTAAATTCCTATTTCCTAATCCTTATTTTTCCATAGGTTTGCAAATTCAAAATTCAAAAACAAACATGCCAAGGAAATTGGATCCTTTCTGGGAATATGGTGAACCTAAAGCTCCAAATGATAGACAAAACTTGAATTGCAAGTTGTGTGGAAAGGAGATAAGCAGGGGGGTGTACAGGTTGAAGTTCCACCTTGCACAAATCCCTGGACGTGATGTGGGGCCCTGTATAAATACAAATCCTGAAATTATCCAAAGAGCCATGAGAGCATTGGGAGAATTAGAGCACACTAGAGAGGCCAAAGAAGAACTCAAAAGGCAACTAAAAAGGTCAGCTGAAGGAAGTGGGCCAAGTGGCACTGGTTCTACTGCAGCGTCAGTCAATCCGGTAGCTGCATCATCATTTTTTGTTCCTCGAACCACACCTGGTTCACAACCAACTATCGGTTCAATGCTAAAAAGAACTGAAAAAGAACAAGCTGATAGGTTGATGGCAAAATTTCTCCTCTGGAGTGATATTCCTTTCAGCATTGTAAGGAATAATCCATTTTTCCAACCTACTGTTGATGTTATTGCCAGTGTTGGCCCGGGGTACAAAATCCCTTCTCTTCATGATTTCAGAGGCCGGATTCTTCAAGAGGAAAAGCGTGACTACACCCAAAGATTGGAGGATTTTAGGGCATCATGGGCACAAACAGGATGCACTGTTATGTCAGATGGTTGGACTGACCAAAAGGGGAGAACCCTTATAAACTTCTTGGTTAGTTGTCCCAAGGGGACTATGTTTATCAAATCTATTGATGCAACTCATCAAATCAAAGATGCAAGAACTTTATGTGATTTGCTGGATGTGTTTATTTTGGAGGTGGGTGCAGAAAATGTTGTCCAAGTCATAACGGACAATGCTGCAAATTATGTTGCTGCTGGTAGAATGCTTATGGACAGGCATCCTACTTTATTTTGGACACCTTGTGCTGCCCATTGTATTGATTTGATGTTAGAGGACATAGGGAAAATTCCCTTTGTCAAAGATATTGTTGACTCATCAAAAAGCATCACAAAATTTATTTACAATCACACATCTGTGCTTAGCTTGATGAGAAAATGCACCAACAACAAAGAGTTGGTGCGCCCCGCCATTACACGGTTTGCGACGAGTTTCATATCTCTTCAATCCCTCTTGAATTCTATGTGGGATTTGAAGAGAATGTTTCTTTCAGAGGAGTGGCGTGCTTCGTCAATGAGCCGCAAACCAGAAGGAGAGGCCGTGTGCAGACTAGTTTCATACCAGGAAGACTTCTAGGCGGGAGTGCAGGAGGTGTGCGCTGTTACTGAACCTTTGGTAAAGGTTCTTCGGTTGGTTGATGGTGAGAAGCCCGCAATGGGCTATTTGTATGAAACCATGGACAGGGCCAAAGCAGCCATTCGGTCCTACTATGATGATAAGGGAGATGATGGGTTTCAGAGACAACTCCTTCTATGGGAAGTGATTGATGAGCGATGGAACAACACATTCCATCGTCCCATTCATGCTGTTGGGCTTTTCCTGAACCCTGCATTTTCTTATGCATGTGGGTTTGATTTTGATGCTGAGATCGTGGATGGATTATTAACCTGTGTCCAGAAGATGGTGAGATCTCCAGAACAACGTATAGAGATCTCTAAACAAATTGAGACATATAAGATGTCAGGTGGCACATTTGGCTTTGAGATGGCTGTCACTGATAGGAAGATTAAAATGCCAGGTATTTTTTAGTTTGTACTTTGTAACTTTGTTTCAAATTTCATTGTCTCTTCAAATTCCATTTTTTTCTTATGTTTATTTAAAATTTTATTTGTAATTTTGTTGTAGACGCATGGTGGAAGATGTATGGTGGCAGAGTACCCCTTTTGCAAAAGCTTGCCGTACGCATCCTCAGCCAAACATGCAGCTCCTCAGGATGTGAGCGCAATTGGAGTGTATTTGAAAAAATACACAACAAGAAGCGCAATAGGTTAACAACTTAACACTTAAACATTTAAAATATTGCAAATTTCCAAATAAATTTTTGAATTCATTAAACAATATTTTTTTTATAATATTAATTATTAATTATTATTTCATGAACTTTGTACAGGTTGGAGTCCCATAGACTTAATGACATGGTCTATGTCTACTACAATCTTCGATTGTGGGTGAGGCAACTAGAGAAGACACCTGATATGGATGCCATCTCATTGGATGGGATTGACACCACTGCTGAATGGAGGGTTGAGACCGAGAGGCCTCTCATGGATCCCACTGATGATTGGTTAGTGCAGGATGAGGGGGAGGAGGAGGGGGAGGAGCAGGAGGAGGAGCAGGAGCAGGAGCAGGAGCAGGAGGAGGAGGAGTTGGAGGAGCAGGAGGAGGAGGTGACACCGCCTACCCGGGCTACCACTACCACCAGTAGAGGACGTGGTCTCCGTCTACCTACAGTAGCTGCTACTTCTACTTCTTCAACTTCTAGAGCACGTCAGACTCCACTGCCATTTCCACCAGCACAGGCACCAGCATCTTCATCTAGGGGGAAAGGGAAAGCAGTGACATTTTCTCGCAAGAGGGGCAGAGGAAATCAATAGGATTAGAGTCTTAGACTTTCATTTTATTGTATATGACATTATGACATGATGAGATACATTATCATATTTTTTGTTGATATTTTGAGGCTGAGTTGGGACTCAGGACTTACTATTCAGGACATGATTCAATGTTATGTGTGATTTTAGCGCTAGAAATGATATTAAACATCTTATATATTAGTTTTTTTATCATATTTATGTGTCAATGTATTTATTTTATGTTGTAGATGGTTTAGATATTAAAAAAATTGAAAAAAAATGAATATTTTTGTGCCAAACGCTTTTTTCCCGCTTTTTTCCGCTTTTTTCCCGCTTTTGCCGATTTTTTCCGCTTTTTTCCCGGCGCCGATTAAATCCCGCTCGCGCTTTTAACAACATTGGTTTATATCATAAGAAGGTTCCACATGATGAGAATCTAGTATTTCCTGACCACTCCAAGCACATTAACATCAAATACCATTTTCTCAGGCTCCCTTCTAGACCCTATCTACTGTGACAACAGAGTTGTATCAAACTTCCTAAGAATCCAGTATTTCATGACCACTCCAAGAGTATTGACATCAAATATCATTTTCTCTGGGATAGGTTCTAGAAGGGGGCAATTGCTCTAAAGTATATGGACAGACCAATAGCTTGCAAATATCTTGGCTAATCCCCTAGCCAATGGTGAAATTCATGATGTTCAAGGGAAATTTTGGATAAGTGGAGAGCATTTTCCTTGGTAAGAGAAGTGTTAGAAAGTATATCTCAAATAGTTTTTTACAGTTTTACAGCAACACGACACACTTGCATATCTACACCATTGATTTTGATGTACCATGATGGTCTATAGATGAGGGAGCAACACTAGAATAAAGCAGTAGGGGGCCACATCTTTAATTACAGGCTTCTAGCAGGGAGGGCACATGCATGCATACATGTGCAAGTGATAGATAGGATAGGATGAGGTTATCCTTAGATTCAAATTCTAGGAGAGTGTAAGTAAAAGAGGGCACATGCAGTTGCATGTGTTAGTTTTTGTTTATTAAGCAATTTTCTAATTGTAGCTTAAGTCTAAGTTCACTTAGGTGCATACATGAATAGTACATACAAGGGGACAAATCTCTAGAAAGATCATTCCTTGCATGCCCCAGAACATCTCCAGTTGAGGTGTCATTGTGCATGTGTCCAGATTCACTAATAGATACTATTTTTCCTAGTCTACAAAGGAGAAAGCGAGGCTATAGGTTTATTCATTTAGTTCAGTAGCAAGAAGTGAATTAGTTTGTTGTAAGCAGATCTCAGTTCAGAATTAACGAGAATGTAGTAACCGGTTTTGATGGTCCATCTAATGAGTTTCTGTTTTGCTTTTAAAAGTGATTTAGCAAGTACGATGTAATTTTATTTTCCTACATAACAACAATGATGTGAATTTTAACCACCTTCAGACCATCATTAGCAGCAAAGCTGGGATGGAGGCTTATCAAAACGGAGAACCTCTGGACTATGGTGGTCAAACGAAAATACATTGATCCAATGCCGTTGGAAGATTGGATCAGAAGCCCAACTAAAAAGAAAGGCAGTGCCTCTGTGGTGTGGAAAGCAACATTAGATGGCTTTAAGATTATTGAACAAGGCCTATCCTGGCAGGTAGGAAATGGAGAACATGTCCGAATAGGGAAGGATCCTTGGGTTGGATGCAACGAAGATTTCATCCTATCCCCGGGCCTCATCAACCATCTCAATACAAGAGGCATTCATAATCTTAGTCAGATTGAGAACCATGGCCACTCCTCCATCTGGGGTCAAGCCTGGCTTACAGGATCGGACCTAAACCTCAACCATCAATGGAGAGGGGAATGGATCACCTTCACCACAGAGCTGTCTCGATCAAATGTCCGACTAAGAAATAGACCAGATCAATTAGTATGGGCTCATGCAGACTCAGGAAAATACTCCCCAAAACAAGGATACAAGTACCTAATGATGAAGAAAGGTTGGGGAAATCAGGATTGGTGGGCAACCTCAATCTGGAAACTGCAATGCCCAGCAAAAGCCCGATTGTTCTTCTGGTGCATCCTAAAGGAGAAGGTGCCAACCTGGGACATCCTTCAGAAAAGATATAAGTCAGGTCCAGGGAGATGCGCCCTATGCAAAATTGCCTCCGAGTCAATTTATCACCTCTTTATAGATTGCTCCTTCTCCAAAGCAGTCTGGCAAGCTGTCGGGGAACTGATCCACAAAAGAGTCTCATGGAATGGGCGGACGATCGCTGAAGCCTGGAAATCTTGGTGGCACCAACACCCTGAAGAAAATCTAAGGAACCTTCCCCTAATCATCTCATGGGGGTTATGGCTCGCAAGGAATAAAAGTATCTTTCAAGATCAAACCCCCTCGGTGGGGAGCACAGCTGTCGGAAGTGCATCTATCTTCACAAGCATTCCTGAGCCCGCCCATGAGGATTTACCCCACCCGGTTAAAGAAGAGTGTATTAAGGAAGGTGTTCCCTGGGCATATTTTGATGGGGCCTCCAGCCAAAACAACAAATGTGGTGTTGGGCTAGTTATCCACCTACAACCTCATAGATGCCTCAAAGCCTCAGTGGGTTTAGGGACCGGATCTAACAACTTCGCAGAGCTGACAGCCTTAAAACTCCTTCTTTGCTGGCTTACCCATCTGGGCATATCCACGATTCAGATCTTCGGGGACTCTCTGAATATTGTCAAATGGTTCAATGGAACAAGCAGATGTCAGAATTACATACTATCTCCATTATTAGAAGAGACCTTGCATTTAAAATCTTATTTTAATAACATTTCTCTATGTCACATTTACAGGGAACGCAATGATTCTGCAGACCAGCTTTCTAAAGCGGGTCTGCAACAAGATCTGGGCAGTTGGAGGATAGAGGACTCAGAGATGGACGAGATCCGTGTGTCGGATCTTCCACCCTATGCTCAAATTCAATCTCTCTAAGTCCACAGTTCAAAACAGCAGTTACTTGCATTTTTTAACTCCATAACAATCTAAAACTTTCATACAATTTTCAGCTGACTCATTCCTGTTTGGATTGTTTTCCTTTCTGAGGAGACCCGGGAATGATTCAGCCCCATCAGTTTATGTTCTAGCTGAAAACAGAGACCAATGATGTGGTTTTGATGCTCAGGAAACTGATCAACCGGGGCTGTTTTCCTCTCTGAGGACGCCTTGGTTTCAAAATTGATCAGTGACTCAGAAACAGATAATCGAGATGGCAAAAGGTGTATCCCTCAAGCAACATCTCAGCAACTCTATGATTAAAAATCATATAGTCATTTGAATGCCTAACAGCATATACAATGTAACTTTTTGTCTTTGCAATGAAAAGTTCAATTTTTTTCTCGGAAAAAAAAACAATGATGTGAATTAACAATAAGCAGTGAACTAGCTTGTTGTACTTTAATGAGAAAGTAGTGACAAGTTTTGACAATCTATCCCTAAGTTTTTGTTTTTTATTTTAACAATGGTTTAGCAAAAACACTGTAATTTTGTTTCATGCATAATAACAGTGATGTGATTTAAGACAAACCTATGAGATTTTGTTATTTATTTTCTACAGTTTGTGTTTGCAGACTTTAGTATTATTAGAGGGGGGGTAGGGGGAAAGAACCGAGGAATGGCTCACTACCAGAGTCAGCAATAATGACGAAAGGGTTCATGCAATGGCAGGATGGCTCACTATCAGAGTCAGTGATCACTATGAAAGGGTTGATGCAATGGTAGATGATCTTCTCCAAGTACACAAGGCTGTGGGGACCTAATTGTACAATCCTGGGAGGAGCATATGAATGAGGAATGTTTATCAGTGTTGATATTAGATAACATCACTGATTTTTTGGCAATGTGCCAAAAAATCGTAATTTATTTGGCCATCTGATTTTTCAGCCCAAATAAATCGCAATTTTTTCTTCTAGCAACTTAAAACAAATCCAATTTCTGCCCATTTTTCCAATTTTGAAAAAAATGAATATATTTTCTCTTTTTTAATGTTTGCCGCAGCCTGCCGAATTTTGCCGTTTTTTACGGATGCTTCCAAGATGTTTTCTGGACCCTCGCTGATATTTTGCAGATGCCGACATTATCAACATTAAAGTAAATATTAGAGTATAATGTTCAAGTAGATATTAGACATAGGCATTGATAAAGTCACTTGGACTTCAAATTATTTTATGCTTTATGTTTTATTTCATTTTATAATTCTTTTATGGTTTATCCTGCATTCATAAAGGGGAGTAACTCAACTACGTTGCAACTCTTCATAACAAAGCTTTAGCTTTCTCATTATCAATGCAGTCTTGGTTTGTGTGTTCAAGTCATCATTATATGCTATCAGAGCAATAGTCCCTGATACCATATTCAGCATTTTCAAATCCATAGCAAGAATCTCGAGGCTTTAAATAAAAGGTTTCTACTCTTGTGACTTCAACAATTTCAAAGACATATCAAGAGTCTCAGGCCTTTGAAAACCAAGGTTTCCACTCTTGTGACTTCAATAGTCAGGCTGCCATAAAATCTATGTGAGCATGAAGACCTGACAACTGTCACCAAAAGAGACAAACTGAGGGATCACCAACATAACACATCAAAGAGAAAAAATGGTTTCAATTCATTCAAAGCCAAGATCTATCCAAAGGATTTTGGAGCAAAATAATCTTATTATTGCCTGTATTGATGCTTAGATTTGTAGGTCAAGAAGAATTGGATGTTGATCTATTGTTTTTCAGTAAATCCAAGTAGATTGCATTCAGAGGATTTTTTAGCAGTTTTACTCTGTTCTTGCTTGTATTAATGCCCAGATTTGCAAATCTGGAGGAATTGGTTTTCAATGGATCCAAGTAGAAATTGAGTAACTTGTGCTGTTTGAGATTGATTAAATTTATTAGAAATTTGTGTTTCTCAGCGATACATGACCACAACAATAATTTAGAGCCAATATCTAGGTGTTTCTTACTCTAGGATTGCAGATTGAGGGAGGGAAGAACAGGTATTCAGCAATACATTGCTACAATTTAGAGCCAATATCTAGGTGCTCTTGCTCCAGGATTACAACTTCAAGGAGGAATGAACAAGTATCTCTCAACATTTTTTCTCTGTTTCAATATATTTTTCTGCTTTATTGAATTGTATCTATGGCCTCTTTACCCAACATTGTGTTGCAAGGCTACCAAAGGTTCTCCAGCAAGAATTACAATATTTGGAAGCAATGTATATTGGTCATTCTTCAGTACAAGGACTTGGCTTCTATAGTTCTAGGTAAAGATACTCCACCAACAAATGGAGGTCAAGACCATGACAAGTTTGATGAGTGAGACACAGAAGCAGTAATGCTACTTAAGTTGTCTATGACAAATGAAATGCTTTTTGAGGCCCAAACCGGGAAGATTTCAGTAAAGAATTTGAAAGAACCACATGAGACTTGAAAGAAATGGCAAGCCTTCTTCCTAAAGAATAAGTTGTTTTCGGTCACAATGGACGAGAGTGAATCAATATAAGAGCATTTACTCAAGATCAAGGATATTAGAGAACAGTTGTCTGCCATTGGTCAAAAGATGGCAGAGGAGGGTATGGTGGTAATCACTCTAAAAAAGCTCACTATATGCTTACAAGCACTTTACTGAGACACTGAACATCACCACTACAAATTTTGACCTGAAGTTTGATGAGCTATGCAATGCACTCTTACGATAGGACAAATAGAAGAAATAGTTTGGTAGCAGCAATAAGACAGAGGGCTCAAAACAGGCCTTTGCAACAACCAATGTTAAAGGCAAAGGCAAATGGGCAAAGATGAAAGGTCAAAGTAGTAGTGAAGATGCAACTAAGAGACTAAAGACTATCACTTGTCACTATTGTGGCAAAGCAGGCCATATGAAGAAGTATTGCAGAAGGAGGTTGGTTGATCAAAAAACCAACAAGGGAAGCCCTCAACAGAAGGCTCATGTCACAGAGCATAAAGAGGTGAAAGAATAATCATTCTTTGCATTCATGGCCAAGAAGAAAACAACTAAATTTCAAACATTTTCACTGAGTCTTGAAAAATATGTAAAATTTCAAGATAAGCTTGGTGTAGTAAGATTGACCATTAAGGAGTTTGTTAGAAGTAAATCCTAGATTATAATGGTCAATTAAATATTAGAGATAGGCATTAAAAAAGTCACTTAGATTATTTTATGTTTTTAAGCTTTAGTGACTCTTTTGGCTTAACCCACATTCATAAAGTGGAGTAACTCAACTAAGTTGTAACTCTTTATAACCAGCATAGACCCATCTTAGGTACGGATCTAACATGAGCCGAGAGGGATCAAATTTCTCACATACAAATTTTTTAGAGTGCAAAATACAATGTGTTATTTTTCATTGTTTAAATTGTATTTTTGAATGCTAAATAGAGTATATATAAGACCAAATAAAAATTTTAACCATAAAAACTTAATTTTTTTCTATATATAGATATATATGAAGTTGATATCGACATAAATTAGTTAACATAGATCTTCAAATAGTTTATTTAAATCTCTTGTTGAAATATTTTTGAAAAGTATAAGATTTAAACATCTGATTCACACATTTTTTTACTTCTAATTACTTTACAACATATTCAAATTTTTTAATTATAGCCGACATTATTTTTCTATTTAGAACATAATTTTTATTTTTATTTTTATTTTAAAGGGCCCACAGACGGATGGGAAAACTTACACATCCCCTCATATTGGGCTGTGGAATGAGCCTCTCGGCTCAATAACCCACATTTATAAAGTGGAGTAACTCAACTAAGTTGTAACTCTTTATAAAAAAGCTTTTGTGTTCTCACCATTAATGAAATCTTGGTTTTCTTTTTATCATTATAAGGAAGCCCTACTCTCCTACCATCCAAGGTCAAGGGAGAGAAACTCTAAATAAAACCCTAACTGCTTCACTGAATTTGTGGCGTAGTCTAACAAGCAAAGGTGCCCTACTCTTTGAAGCCATTTTAGAATTTCATAATTATGAAAAGAAACATTCTAAAATTTAGTGCTCCTTTAATTTTAGCTTTCACAAGTAAACTCCTAATTTATTCCACCTTGAAGTCAGCTCTTCTATTCTAAGTCAAGTTTGGTAGCATGGATCCTTGTAATAGCCCAAAACTATAAGTCGCACCAATTATGCCTTGTACAAAAAAAGATATTAAAAGCAAATAAGAGAATATGATGCTAGCGTCAAAGGACAATAGCTCGAGTAGTAGCTAGCATGTTTAATCCCCCCTCCACCCGAGTTTTATTCTCGGGTGGACACATTAGCCTGTGGCAAATATTTGAACATGTTGAAAATCATGACAAGTAATTCCTATAAGCCCAAAGGGTCACGAAAATTTGAATATATTGATATTGAGGTGAATAGTGGCAACCATTGTGATTCGATCCTGGGTCTTGCCCAAAACACTCCTCTGGAGTTACCGATTCACAATTATTATTAAAAGAGAGAGAGAGAATATGATGCTAGCAATAATTAGTAGTATAAAACAGGATTTTTGTAGTGATCCATCCAGTAAGACACTTTGTTCCAAAGGTCAAACGGACAACTCAACCAAACTAGTTTTTGTCAACTAGTCTAAGTGTCCATATACAAAACTTAAATTTTAAAATCCAAGATAATAACAAATGTAAACCAAATGGATATTACAAAGTTGCTTCCTTGCATAGGAAGAGACACCTTCTTGCCATACATCATATAACTACGGTACAAAACAAATTCGACCCTTGCCTCAAAGTCTAGTCCGCAACAAAATACAGGTTACTTCAGAAAAACAAAAATAAGGGCTTAACAACAAATATAGGAAGTGGGTGCTAGTTTTACCTATGTAGCTCAAACAATGTTCAAGGCTTCCAGCTACAACATCTTTCTTCTTCCTATAGAGTACCATATAGGAGCATGCCCTCCTTCACCTATTTTGCACAAAAATTATCAGGGAGAATGGGGCATTTATGAAAAAAATAGAGATAGGGGATGTTACCCACCACCTGTGGGTGACACCCATAGGAGAAAGTTTTCTCCTAGATTGTCTTCAACCAACAGCCAGCAACCCCTTGCAAACCCCAGATAGCTCGATGTGCCGCCATCTCCGCCACCTGAGCCAACCATTATGCAAAAATAAGGGTTTAACAACAAATATAGGAAGTGGGTGCTAGTTTTACCTATGTAGCTCAAACAATGTTCAAGGGTTCCAGCTACAACATCTTTCTTCTTCCTATAGAGTACCATATAGGGGCATGCCCTCCTTCACCTATTTTGCACAAAAATTATCAGGGAGAATGGGGCATTTATGAAAAAAATAGAGATAGGAGATGTTACCCACCACCTGTGGGTGACACCCATAGGAGAAAGTTTTCTCCTAGATTGTCTTCAGCCAACAGCCAGCAGCCCCTTGCAAACCCCAAATAGCTCGATGTGCCGCCATCTCCGCCACCTGAGCCAGCGATTATGCACCTTCGACAATCTATCATGATCGTAAGTTTGAAGGTGAGCCTTGCAACCCTAAATGTATGTCTTTCATTAGGTAGTTGGGTATTTTTTCATACTTATCATGGACACTTCTAGGCATGGATTAGTGTGGTGGATTCGGCGGAAAGAATGGGCTTGGTTTGTACTCTTGTACCCTTGTCCAATTTGATGGTTAACCTTGTATCCTAGTCCTGTGAGATCACCTTTATTGGCTACTAGCTTTAGGAGTGGCACTACAAGGGAAATCTCGATGTTGTTTGCATGGTCCTGCTTCTCGACACCACATGCATCACTCACCTCCGCTCATTATAACCCCTTTTCACATATTTCCCATCCAAGTCCACATTTGTCCATTGGGTTCACAAGGAGTTAGCCTCACCCTCCCCTTGTCCACACTTTGGGTTGGCCCTACAACTATGCCCTGGAGGTTGATGCAGCTAAAAAGAAAATAAAAAGCATAATTTGGCCACTCTCAACAAAAAATGTACCATAAAATACAAAAGATGGCCAGAACATACAAATTTAGCACATGGGCAAAAGCTAACATGAGCTCTACCCATATCACGATAGTCATCACCCTGGTTCCTACGGCCCGTCATATTGGCCCCCTGCATCATTAAGGAACCCATGATTGTCCCAACCCCTGGTGGGCGATGAACTACCCAACCTTAAGGGGGTAATCACTACTATATCTTACACATCATGCTCTCATTCCCTGGAGCCCTGAGCATTTAGAAAAGAAAATTTAATAAAAGGCAAAAGGCATATGAAGAAGGGTGGAAAAAGAAAGGTCGAGGTAACTCATGTACCACGATTGCTCCCTCCTACATCTATACACTCAAGTGTGGGCCTCCCTCATCATAGATACCCTTGTACCATGGCATGTGGCTTGGAGCCTTCCCCTGATGCCCCACTACGTTCCATCATTATATCACAACACTACTTACCATGGACCTATCACTCTCTCAGAGGTTGAAACCACTTAATAGGGACCTTGATTAACCTCCTTCTTGAACTTGGAGAAACTTGTACACTCCAAAGCCCATAATGGAAGGGCATGCCACTATGAAGTGCCCACTTGGTTCCATGACTTGTAAGCTCATTTGCTCAATTACACTAATGATTTGTTGTACTGGAAGGTAAGGAGGCATTGGATCTTATGCAGGATTCCAAGTGAGTCTTCATCTTGGGGTTTGGTCTCCCTATACGGGGTCCAAGCCCTCCAGAGGATCATATTGATAAGGTGTGCGTTGAGAGCCATGGGTCTCCACTATACCTGAGAGCAGATAGCCATGCCATGGGATCTCTCAACACCATTCATTGCTCGCTCGTGTCCCACTTATTTGATGATGATGATGCACCTAGACCACCTTGCCCAGTCGGCTACACTCTTGCACCACACACTTGACAGTTGATCCAGGGCCCAGATGGGGTTGTGTCTCACCATGGGAGACAAAGGGAGGGCTTGCATCATTGTTCCAGCCCTTGCAGATGGGATACATGTTTGTTCGATTCAGTTGGAGACCCATGAGGATGATTTTGTGCCCCCCATAGCCAATTAGGGGCACCACAGGTCATTTTCTTGCAGATCAAGGGGGCCACCTCCTTCATCACTATTTTTGGAGCCCTTCCATTCATTTTGGCACATGTTGGACTCCATTTGGCCTCCCAATGGCCCTCCTAGCTACTTGTCTATCATTTCGGCGCTCTTAAGAGGCTTATCTTTCATATTATGGAGCTATTTGGTGGGCTTGTTACGAAAATTCCTAATCCTCAAGGAACCCCTACTGCAGCAAATCTGAATCTACTTCACTTACTTGATTTTAATATACATTATCAAGTTATTCTTTGAATATTGAAGTAAATTACTTCTGTAGCCTACACTTCTTTAATATTTGAATACATGAAACAGAAAATTGAGCAAAGAACAAGATACATAGGACACAGTTACTTTTGAACAAAATAGTCCCCAGAAAACCCCAATGCGGGAAAACCGGTGCAACAACTCTGAGGGTTTATTATTATGCAGGAGAAAATTTTGAATACAAGTCTAGGATGCTCAACTAACAACCCTTTACAGAGAAAATAATGTACAAAACACTGATGAAATGATCTCACCCTATCACTAGAGAATCAGTGACTAATCCTTCAGCTCTGAAGGCTCTGCGTCACCCTCTTCATGTCTTCTGCACAGAACTATGTCACCCCTCTTTGGTATTACACTGCCTCTCTGCTCTGGATCCTCTATTGGCTGAGAAATCGACTTTCCTGCCTCCCAGACTCACACCCTGGCTTCCGGCACCTGAACTTCAAATTCCCTCAGCAGAAACTCGACTTCCCCTCTCTGACTGCAATGCCTCTGTGTCAGCACTGCGTAGGCCAACGTCAACCTTCTTCTGGACGTCTTCTGCTCTTTCTCTACCTTGTACTCTCTGAAAATTCCTTCTCCTGGATTCTCACTGCCCCTCTACTACAAGATCTCCTGAATCGATTTTCCTCCTGAGAAATTCTCACCTCAGAAAATCGATTTTCCCAATCTCTCTGTGTGTTTCTAAATGAACCCCAAGTCGCCTCCTCCTTATACTTTTCTCGTTGAGACTTCAACGGCCGAGATTAAGTCTCAAATCAACGGCTAAGATTAAAAAATGACTTGATCCGCCTTCTAGATCATTCTCACCCATATTTTGATTAATACCCATTAATATTTTAGTTTTCCTAAGTTTAGAATTAGGAACCCAATTAAAAAAATTGATTATTTTAATAAAATACAATCCGGGTGGAATTTCACCAAACGGTCTCTGGGTTCTTTAGAACTCATGTGCCTTATCCTCTCCACCAATTTTCATGGCTAGAGCACATCCGATGCTACCAAAAATTAACACTCCCTCTTAGCGAGGAAAGTGCTCTAGCAGCAATGTCCAACTGCATGCTGCTTTGCTTCTGAAGCATCTCCTTTTCGCACTATTGCTACCACCAACACTGTGCTGCTGCTGCTATTGTACTGCTACCCATGACATTGCCACTGCCACTGCTGCATCTGTACTACAACTCCCGCTCAAATGTTGCATTTGCTATGTTGCTAACACTGCATTCATACTGCAACTCATTTGCTGAGAGAAGCAACTGAAAAACATCCAAAATTAACTGAACTTAACTGTGTTCAGCATAATACCATGAATGTTGGAATCTGACTACTCTATTCTCTGACCCTCTGAATCTTCTGCTCTGCTGCTGACTTCTCCACTGTGTCATCTACACTGCTGCCAACCTTGCCCTGTGTTGATCAGTCTCTGGTCTCTAGCTATTGCATGTCTCTCCAAACAATCCATTGCATCATCTAACACTAAGTCCATCTCGCTATTGCTGAACCTCAGGCTCCCGTAGCAAGGAGTTGATCCAAGATGTGGACTCCTCAAGGATCCTGCCCACATGTAGTGCTCCCGACTACAGCAGCGCAATATCGCCCCATTCCCCTCCTCGATATGCATGGCCACTCATGGCAAACTCGTCTTCGTCAATCTTTGCTGAAGCAACCTTAGGATCATGTTTCTCATCCTTATCCTTTTGCTTTTAAGGACATTGTGATGCAAAGCAGCCCATCTTGCCACATCTGAAACATTTCACCTTCGAAATGCCCTTCTTTCGCTTCTACTTCTGTTGTCCCTTTCATATTAGAGCTGTGTTCTCCTCCTCCTCCTTTGTCTTCATGCCACTCCCACTGCTGCCATTGAGGTTGACCTTTACCAAGTCCCTCCTTAATTCTTCCTGTTGAAGAGATGCCCACATCTCCTCCCATGAAGGTAGTCTTTCCCTTCCCAATATACTTTGGACGAAGACTTGCCATTCATACAAGACTCCATTCAGGGTCGTCCTTACCATCGTGGTAGACTGAGGAGTAGACCGCACTACAACACGTTGGTCTCTGGGCTCCTGAAGACGTTGAAGATAGGAGTTAACTCCTCCCTTCTACATCAATGTCGGTCGCAACTTTTGTTCCAGGTACATCTTCCGTTGTTCGGAAGAGCATTCATATAGTGAAGACAAAGCTTCCCACATCTCTCGGGTTGTGTCTTTGCCCTGCAAGTGTGAGACCACATGATCTCGAACTCCATCGAGTATGAAACTCTTCGCCTTCCCCTGCTCGGCCTTGTACTTCTTCTTTTGATCATTGTCAGCGGGAACAGCCACAACACTCTTGACATAGGCTTCGAGATACTATTCCTCCAGAGCATCTAAGATTCTGGTCTTCCATATGACATAGTTGGAAGCTCCTTCCAACCTGTCCTGATCTCTAAGCCCATCGATGCCATCTCACCCAATTTGTTGAACTGAATCCTCTAGTCACTGCCCAGCAGGTGAGAAATTCGAACTTTTGGAGAGAAAAGTTCTCTGGGGAGAAAATTCCCCTTCTATGTGTCTTCCTCTTTTCGAACGAATTTTTGCTCCGACAGAAACTGCATCTTTCAAGCACTGTGTTGAGGCTCTGCGTCACTCTCTCTACCTCTGCAAACTCACAAACTAGAAATCATACCTCTCTATCGACTCTCTCATAAAGGGATTTCCTCGGATACTCTGCTTCCTGGCACATGACTACGCAATCCCTTCAAGGGGATTCGAATTGCTGCCAAATGCAGCTATTGGCCTCTCTGCTCAACGTTGGATCTGCTCTTCCTGTTTCAAAATCAATGCTTTGATACCATGTGAAAATTCCTAATCCTCAAGGAACCCCTACTGCAGCAAATCTAAATCTACTTCACCTACTTGATTTTAATATACATTATCAAGTTATTCTATGAATACTGAAGTACTTTTGTAGCCTACACTTCTTTAATATTTGAATACATGAAACATAAAAGTAAGCAAAGAACAAGATACATAGGACACAGTTATTTTTGGACAAAATAGTCCCCGGAAAAACCCGATGCGGGAAAACCAGTGCAGCAACTTTTAGGGTTTATTATTATGCAGGAGAAAATTTCAAGTACAAATTTAGAATGCTCAACTAGCAACCCTTTACAGAGAAAATACTGGACAAAAGACGTGAAATGATCTCACCCTGTCACTGGAGAATCACCGACTGATCCTTCAGCTCTGGAGGCTCTGCATCACCCTTTGCGTGGCTTCTACGCAGAACTGTGTCACCCTGGACAACGTCTACATCACCCCTCCTAGGTATTACGCTGCCTCTCTGCTCTGGATCCTCTGCTCGCTGAGAATTCGACTTTCCTGCCTCCCAAACTCACACCCTGGCTTCCGACAACTAAACTTCGAAGTCCCTCAATAGAAACTCAATTGCGTAGGCCAGCGTCAGCCTTCTTCTAGACGCCTTCTGCTCTTTCTCTGCCTTGTACTCTCTGGAAATTCCTTCTCCCGAATTCTCACAGCCCCTCTACTGCGAGATCTCCTCAATCGATTTTCCACCTACGAATGTTTCACCTCAAAAAAAACGATTTTCCCAATCTCTTTGTGTGTCTCTAAATGAACCCCAAGCCTCCTTATACTTTTCTCGTTGAGACTTCAACGACCGAGATTAAGTCTCTAATCAACGGCTAAGATTAAAATATGCCTTGATCTGCCTTCCAGATCATTCTCACCCATATTTTGATTAATACCCATTAATATTTTAATTTTCCTAAGTTTAGATTTAGGAACCCCATTAAAAATATTAATTATTTTAATAAAATACAATCTGGGTGGAATTTCACCAAACGGTTAATGGGTTCTTTAGAACTCATGTGCCTTAACCTCTCCACCAATTTTCATGGCTAGAGCACATCCGATGCTACCAAAAACTAACACTTGTCACCAAAAGGATGTTATTTTGCACATTATTTTTATTGCAGGGGCATTATTAGGCCTAATTTGGCCATGTCCCTTGGAATATCATATAAATATGAGAGAGGTTCATTTGAACTTTGATCATCACTTGGATTTGGGATATATCTTTATGAAAATTTCAGACCTGCAATTTGTGGAATGATTTGGATGATTAAATGCATTTTTATATGTGGAATATTTTCGTTATCTCTGTTGGAGCTTCTATTTGGCAAGTTTATGGATGGATATACTCTTTTTGTCATGTAAGTGTTATTTTCATGCAGATTTCACTATGTTTCATGTCTAATGTATGCAATGCTATGTCACGATTTTTCTTGTGCCCGAAAAATTAGTGTGAATTTATGAAACACTTGTAATCTTGGCTCGTTGCATATGTTATTCATCTTGGCAAGAAGAACGAATTTTCCTAGGGGTAGGTTGTGCACCTTTTACCTTGAAAGTCCATCAAATATTGCATATCGAAGTACAAAAATATAAAGTTGTTGTGAAGTTGCATCCACAAAGAGCGTAGCTGCTTCTTTAGGCCTCCTTGAAGAGCGAAGTTCCTAAATCTTGATCATTTTGACTCTAATCTTCCCAATAGCCAGGTGCTGGTCCTAGATCCTTGGTGATCACATTAACTTAATGAAATATCATTCTTTCACTTTTTTTTTCATACCCTAAGGATAAGGAGATTTTCTAGGGCTTGGTGCGAAATTTTAGGGACAAAGAATTTTGGGACTCCATCTAACAAGTTTCTTCATTTATGTCTCCTTTAGGCATCCTTCAATTTTGATCAAATTCCGACAATGGAATTTCAAATAAATTGATGCCCTAGCTATCACACCAAGAGGGAACCCTTGAAGTTGCTGTAACCTGGGGATTTCTTGAAGGTTTGCACTTTGTAATTCATCATTCAAAACTTTTTCTCTTAACTATAGGTGATCATTGGATGAGCCTTTACCACAGTATATCTCTTAACCCTTGGTCTCTTATAGTATTCCTCTCAAGGGGTTTTTCGTGGAAGGTCATCCTAGCTTCTCCCAAAGCTCACACTTTAATTGAATCTTTCCATTGAATGAACCACCATTGCCTCACTTTGAACCCTCGTATAAACACATCAATCACAAGTGAGGGATTTTGGAAGTTTTGATCTTAAGCATTCATCGTTTTTTAATATTCCTAAGCCAGAGGTCATCCTTCATAAGGCTTTCTTGGGGAGTCGTTCAGCATTTTCTTTACGCATTTGAACCATTAATTGAACCTCTCCTTTGAATGGGCCTAGGAAATCACGTTATACCTTGCCATTGATCCTATCATTCAAGTGATTTCCTCCATATTGGTACTCCTCCCATAGGTGAAAGTCCATAAAGAGCAGGGGACATTGACTGAGGTGACAGTGGGTCCTTATCCCATTATTGCCACTTGGTCTAGTAGTTGCCCCTTTGGAAACCCCCCTAAGACCCCTGCTAGATTGAGCAATAACATTTTTGGCGTCATTGTCAGGGACACGAGACGTATGTCTTATTTCCCTTATGACATCATTGATATATCATTCGTGGCGACTCCATTGGAAAAACGAAGCCCTAATTCTTCATTGAACTTTAAGGTCAATGCTTGTAGGGTGGAGCAAGCATTTCTCTAGGCATCTCTAAATTCACACAGGCGACTCCTGCATAATTTACATGTATATCTCAATAAGATGTCTTTCTTTGATGATTTCCGGCTTTGGACATCACTAGCATCCCTGGGCACCTTAATCATGTCACAAGGAGGATGGTACATTGGGTGACCATGTTTGATGGTGATCCACTCTCTGCAATTGATCATGTAGAAAAATTTATCGCACATACTTCAAAGATGCAAGTGGTCCACCAGGATGTCCTTATATTGTTGTTCATACATCAAAGATGCAAGTGGTCCACCAGGATATCCTTATATTGTTGTTCATGAGATCCCTCCATGATCATAATTCATGGTTGCATAATCACAAACCTAGGAGCATCTCGTCTACTAAGGAATTATTTGATGGTTTTCTTAGACATTTTCAAGTATGCCCTACATTAAACATTCAACAGGAAGCCTCCATTGAGCATCATGATGACCTTGGGAATCTAGATGATGAGCAGGAAGGAGGGTCATCCCTAGGCCCACATGACGAAAAGGTGATGATGTTAATTTTCAGAACACGTGTGATAAGGAGGATGAGTCTATGGAAAGTGAAGTTGAGTTTAACCCTACCTTTTTTTAGGATACTGTTTATGATAATCCACTCTTTGAAAACCTTGGAGAAGGTGATCTTGTAACCCCTTCAAACATTGATATCAATGATTACTTCCATATTGAAGAAGGGAAATGGGAGGTTCATGACAATCGTTTTGACAAGGTCCCTATCTATGACACCGAAGATGAGGATATCAATAGGACCCTTGTCTCTCTTCACAATCCTAGGGTTGTAGTTAAGTTGCATGTGGAAACTTTCCTCAACCCCTCTTGTAATAAAGAATTGTTAAAATTGGCAACCAGGGCAAAACTTCATGTGGGTCATCTTATTCATGGCTAATAATATTTTTATTAGATTCCTCTCATCGAGAGGTGTAGGATTGATATTAAGATCATCCAATTCCGATAAGTATTCATGGAGATATGAATTTATTTTGATTATGGAATTATTATCAAGCCGACCTACAACTCATGTAGGCTCAGAAGCCCAACAGTCGCATCTATTCACCCACCAACGTTGTGTATAAATATAAGAGGACTTTTCCTCATTTGGACTCACTCATCTCATCACATCTCTCTCTCTCTACTATGCAGATATGAGTCTCTTCTCTACTGCGCTGAAATGGGTCTCTCTCTCTCACACATGTGAAGCCGGAAGCTGTTGAATTTGAAGCTGCAACTGCAGAAGTAAAGATTGACTTGTGTGGCCTAGAAGATCTCCTCTTTGGAACTGCGCTGTAGGTTCGTCTGAACCTCCTTTGAAAGCCGCAACTTTTGGTGGTGGAATGAAGTCAATCCGACAAACGGTTTGCAAGATATCGACTGCCCTAGTTTGAAGCCAGAAACTACTGAAACTGAAGCTGCAACTGCAGAAGTAAAGATTGACTTGCGTGGCCTAGAAGATCTCCTCATCTGAACTGCGTTGTAGGTTCATCTGAACCTCCTCTGGAAGCCGAAACTTTTGGTGGTGGAATGAAGTCAATCCGACTGTCGGTTTGTGAGATATGGTCTGCCCTAGTTTGATAATGAAGTCGCTAATGTTGATGCTACTGATCTAGGGTTTGCTACTGCTGATATGAATCAGATTTATTGCACTATTTCTCTCTGCTGAATTATTGAAGATAAAAGAAGATTTGATCAAAGGGTTTCCCCACACATTGTGGGGTTTGTCCCTAGCTAGCCGCCACATCTTGTGTCTCTTGTCTTGGCTTGTTTTCTATCGATCGTTTAATGTTCTATCTGCACTTTACTTTATGTACATGTGATTGCTAATCGGTGAAATATAATAAGAAAAAGAAGTAAACTGTTATAAGCATAGAACATACCATAACTTAACATGGTATCGGCGCTGAGGTGAAGACAAAGCCTGAGCAAGAGCAAGAGCAATCATCGAAGAGAAGATTGGCAAAGCTATCCTAAAAGAACTATGGGGTCCTCAACACTCTTTCCTGTTGAAGACAAGCTCCGTGAGAAAGCTGACTATCACGGATGGAAGATGTCTATCGATCTAACCCTTGAGAATCAAGGAGTGTTGGATCATGTGAGAGGCAATATTGTTGAGCCTCCATCAAATGCATCCGCTGCTGCTTGGAACAAATGGAAAAATGGAGAAGTCAAAGCAATAGAAGATCATCCGGGACTCTATCAACAAGCACTTGGTGGCCTACATCTCTGAACTGGACACCTCCAAGGAAATCTACAATAGACTGGTGAGTTTATTTAAAGTTAATGATGCAAATCAAGTTTTGTTTCTTAGAAATAAGCTGAGGTAAATCAAGAAGAGTAAGGATGAAAGTATGCAAGCATACTTCTTAAGAATCACCGAGATCAAGAACGATCTCCTATCTATTGGGGAAACTATTACTGACAGAGAAATGGCACTCACAACTCTTGGAGGATTACCATCTGAATGGTACGTGTTCAAGACTACTCTTCTGAACTATAATGTAATTCCTGAATTCGAGGAATTAATGGTTAGATGCATTCAAGAAGAAACAAGGGAAGAAGTGCAAGAAATGCCCATGCCTAAAGGTCCTCCTGCTGCCTTTTCTTCTCATGCAAAGAGAAGAAAGGACTCATACCGAGACGATGATCAAAATCCCTCTGATGGCAAATCAAAGGAATGACAAATTCAATAGCAAAGGTAAGAGGAGAGCTAGAGATCGAGGAAGAGGACAACCATTCAAGAAGGCTAGAAAGTCCAGGATGTATTAAATGCACCTGACCTCAAAAGGAACCTAGTGTCCATCTTGGCAATGGAAGACAGAGGCTACAAGGTAACCTTCAACAATGGCAAGGTATGTATATGGAAAAATAATGTTAAATATGCCTTTACTCTTGGGTTTAGTGTTGATTCATTATATCAGGTCGATGGAAGTCCGCTAGGTGTCATGTCTTGTGACACAACTCTTCAGTCCGAACTTTGGCATCGGAGGTTTTCCCACCTTCATTACAAAGCTCTACCCGATGTAAGACAGATGGTAACAGGGATGCCCGAATTCCAAGTAGAGAAAGAAGGTGTATGTCCGAGATGTGCCAAAGGAAAGCTCAAAAGGGGACCATTCCCTTCAAGTCAAAGCAAGACCTCCGATATATTACAACTAGTTCACTCAGACATATCAGGTATGATGCTTGTGAACTCCTTGGGAGGATACTCATATTATCTTACTTTTACAGATGACCATTCTCGAAAGACCTGGATATACTCCTTGAAAAAGAAGGATGAAGTGTTCCCTTGGTTCCGACACTTCAAAGCCCTAATTGAGAATCAAACCGAAAAGAAGATAAAGATCTTAAGAACTGACAATGGGACTGAATATGAATCTAATGAGTTCCATGATTTTTGTAAAGAGGCTGGCATCAAGAGGGAGACTACTACACCATATACTCCTGAACAAAATGGTGTGGCAGAAAGGAAGAACCGCACAATTATGGAAGCTGTCCGGGCCATGCTACATGATCAAAGTCTTCCTAAGTTTCTATGGGCTGAAGCTGCAAACACTGTCGTATATGTACAAAATCGATGCCCTCATCAAACATTGGGTTCCAAGACTCCGGAAGAAAAATTCACCGGTAAGAAACCTGATGTTTCTCATTTTAAAATTTTTGGAAGCCCTGTATACTTTCATGTGCCGAAAGAGAAAAGAAATAAATCGGGAGCATCTGGAAAGAAGGGAATTTTCGTGGGCTATGGTGAAAATACTAAAGGCTATAGAATCTATGTAGCCGGTCAAAGGGAAGTCATAATCAATCATGATGACACCTTTGACGAAGATATGGCTCTCAGCAAGGTGATCAATCTTCCGACTTTGAGGAGCTCTCAAGAAGCCTACAACAGGGAACCGAAAGAAAAGGCTGATGAATCAATGCCTGATGTAGAAGAACCCATGGATCCGATTGATCCTTCTCCACATGAGCCTTCCTCTTCTAGGAAGAGGCCTTCATGGCTTAGGGGCCTAGTTGATGATGCTGAAGGACATGCTGCACCCTGAGGAACCTTTCGTGAAAGTAAGAAACCTAATAGGTATCAAGGATACCTGACCATCATGAGCACGATCATACAAAATGAGCCTTCGTCATTCTCAGATGCCGTCAAGCATCAAGTATGGAAGGATGCTATGACCGAAGAATATGAGTCTATCATTAAGAATGATGTCTGGGAAGTAGTTCCCAGACCCTGGACAAGACAATTGTTACTTTAAAATGGCTTTACAAGATAAAGCATGCAGCAAATGGAAGTATGGAAAAATATAAGGTTCATTTTGTTGCTCTTGGTTTATCCCAGAAGGGAGGTATACACTATGATATTTGCACTTGTTGCCAGATATACGACCATCCGCTTGATCATAGCCTTTGTGGCTTCACAAAGATGGAACCTACATCAGATGGATGTTAAGACTGCGTTCTTGCATGGTTCTATCAAAGAAGAGGTCTATGTGGAGCAACCTGAAAGATTTGAGATTTATGATTGAAAATCTCATGTATGCAGGTTGAAGAAGGCTCTCTATGGGCTGAAGCAAGCACCCCGAGCATGGTATCAGAGGATCGATAGCTACTTGATGAAGCTGGGATTCACAAGGAGTGAAGTTGATCCTAACCTTTACTTTAAGGTTGAAGATGACAAGCCTCTCATACTGGTGTTGTATGTGGATGACCTCTTTCTAACATGTGCAAACCCTCTCATTCACAAATGTAAGAGGGAGATGGCTTCTGAATTTGAAATGAAGGACCAAGGACATGAAGTGTGGCAGAAGCCACGGGAAATTTTCCTATCTCAAGGAAAATATGTGGTAAATATATTGGAAAGATTCGGTATGATGGACTGCAAGCCTGTGACTACCTCGAGGATCTTAACTTTTAGAAGTTATATGGTAGTGATGTCGGACCAGACTTGGGAAATGCCTCTGAGTTTCAAAAACTCATTCGCATTGATGTTCTTGGTGAACCTCCGTCCGAACATATGTTTTGCAGTTAGCATTGTGAGCTCATATTTGGTTGAGCCTCACTGGATTGATGCAAGGAATCTTCTGAGATGTCTTCAGGACACAATCTCTCATGGATTAAGATACACTGCCGGAGATGTGAGACTACTTGGATATACTGAGGTTGATTGGGCAGGCAGTGTGGTGGACCATAAGGGCACTTCCGGGTACTGTTTCACCTTGGGATCTGCTTCGATATCCTGGATGAGCAGGAAGCAGAAGTCGGTGGCTTTGAGCACCGCCGAAGCAGGATATATTGTTGCTAGCATAACCTCGTGTGAGGCAGTCTGGTTGCGAAAGCTCTTCAGTGAGCTGTTTGGATTTACATTGGATACCACTGTGATTCTCTGTAACAACCAGAGGTGGGATTCGATTATTGAGGAATCCCGTATTCATCAATTGCTCCAGCAGATAGACATCATCTGGGATATGGTAAGTCGATGAGCAAGGAAGCTCCATCACATTAAGATGATGTACAGGTTGATACACCTTGTCAAAGCCCCGAGGAAAGATCTAATTTGTGGTTTTCCCAAACGACTTGGAGTCAGCAAGAAACCCTTGTACAAGGGTCCTGCATGTTGCATACATTGAGCTCTGGGAGCTCTGAGGGCTTGCGGTTCCTACTGGAGCAACATATGACCACAGGGTGACTCACCCTCCCCTGGTGGTGCACACTGGAACAAGATGATTCGCTCTCTTGTGGGACAAGATGATTCGCTCTCTTGTGGAACAGGATGATTCGCTCTCCTGTGTAGCAGGATGATTAGTTCTCCTGTGAGGCCTGGATTGATGTGTTCTCCATGGCAGCCTGGATTGATGTGTTCTCCACGGCGATTGTAGCAGGATTGATGTGTTCTCCTGTGAGGCCTGGATTGATGTGTTCTCCATGGCAATTGTAGCAGGATTGATGTGTTCTCCTGTGAGGCCTGGATTGATGTGTTCTCCTGTGAGGACAGGATTGATTAGTTCTCCTGTCGAGGCATCCTACCCATGCAATCTGGGACTCATGGGAAGTACCTCTCATCTGATCAATGAGCAGGGAAATGAAGTTAGGGACCATAGTAGTACCGATGGACGCATCGTTGTAACTACCGCACTCCCTACGCTAGGATGACCTCCATTGATCTGGGATCAATGATACTGGTCTGGACCAGTGGTAGGAGTTGTACCATACTATGACGCTGACTTCGGGTCCGTTGAGACTGGTCTGGGATCAGTGGTACATACTCTGAGACTGACTTTGAGTCAGTGGAGGATGATATTGGTCTGGGACCATTGGAGTTGTACTCACTATGACGCTGACTTTGGGTTGGTTGAGACTGGTCTGGGACCAGTGGTACATACTCTGAGACTGACTTTGAGTCAGTATGATACATCCTCGATCATTTCTTCTTCTTCATAATTCGGACAAACGCAGAGTAGAACAGAACAATGCAAGAGCAGAGCAGAACAAAACAAAACAGTACAGATCAGTGCAGGGCAGAACAAGACAAAGCAGAACAGGCAAAATAGAGCAGAGCAGGGCAAGGGTCAGGCTGTACAAGGCAGTGCATTTGATGGATGAATAGTAACGACCGATAGACAGATTGCAGATGAAGTTCTCCATGGTTGAGAGGGAGTGTTAAAATTGGCAACCAGGGCAAAACTTCATGTGGGTCATCTTATTCATGGCTAATAATATTTTTATTAGATTCCTCTCGTCGAGAGGTGTAGGATTGATATTAAGATCATCCAATTCCGATAAGTATTCATGGAGATATGAATTTATTTTGATTATGGAATTATTATCAAGCCGACCTACAACTCATGTAGGCTCAAAAGCCCAACAGTCGCATCTATTCACCTACCAACGTTGTGTATAAATATAAGAGGACTTTTCTTCATTTGGACTCACTCATCTCATCACATCTCTCTTTCTCTACTGCGCAGATATGAGTCTCTTCTCTACTGCGTTGAAATGGGTCTCTCTCTCTCACACATGTGAAGTCGGAAGCTATTGAATTTGAAGCTGCAACTGCAGAAGTAAAGATTGACTTGCGTGGCCTAGAAGATCTCCTCTTTGGAACTGCGCTGTAGGTTCATCTGAACCTCCTTTGAAAGCCGCAACGTTTGGTGGTGGAATGAAGTCAATCCGACGAACGGTTTGCAAGATATTGACTGCCCTAGTTTGAAGCCGGAAACTACTGAAACTGAAGCTGCAACTGCAGAAGTAAAGATTGACTTGCGTGGCCTAGAAGATCTCCTCATCTGAACTGCATTGTAGGTTCATTTGAACCTCCTCTGGAAGCCGAATCTTTTGGTGGTGGAATGAAGTCAATCTGACTGTCGATTTGTGAGATATGGTCTGCCCTAGTTTGATAATGAAGCCGCTAATGCTAATGCTACTGATCTAGGGTTTGCTACTGCTGATATGTATCAGATTTATTGTACTATTTCTCTCTGCTGAATTATTGAAGATAAAAGAAGATTTGATCAAAGGGTTTCCCCACACATTGTGGGGTTTGTCCCTGGCTAGCCGCCACATCTTGTGTCTCTTGTCTTGGCTTGTTTTCTGTCGATCGTTTAATGTTCTATCTGCACTTTACTTTATGTACATGTGATTGCTAATCGGTGAAATATAATAAGAAAAAGAAGTAAATTGTTATAAGCATAGAACATACCATAACTTAACAAGAATTCTTTCTCTCGCTTGAATATGATCATCATGAGCAACCCGCTTGTTATGTCACCCCATGTCATCAGCCTCTCTTTCCGTCCAATCATGACCCTATGGTGGCCATAAAGCACGATACAAATGATAAGGACCATGATGGAGATGATATGCCTGAGGTTGCATCCATAGAAGTTTTATGAGCTTGGTTGTTGACATCTCTATCTTTTGGTTGGAAGAAAGAGTCTTGTGGAGTAGAATACATTGCTTTTTTCCTTCTTCCTATGCAATACTCCAAGTATGGACATTGTATTTTCCCACCTCCCACCTGCATCATCCTCCATATCATTGTTCCTATGTTGGCTTTTGGATCTATTTCCTGAGTAATCATATAGGCAGGCATGTTTATATTGATCTAATGATATGTTGGTTGCATTGGCTCTATGATTACACTTAGCCTTTGTCTGAGATAATATGCATGTTAGGGTAGGATGCATTCCATATTGATTTTCACATTAAAACTAATATCATATCCTTTTATCATGCTAGATTAAGTGCATTTAGATTAAACTTGCATCTAAAATAAATTTTATTTCTTGTTGATTTTTATGGCCTAATACAAGCATGGGCAATCATAAGATGCCACAAAAACATGTTGCCTTGTGTGCTTGATCTTTGATGTGCAAGTAACAGGTCTACGCTACCAAGAGATTGTTGGTGTTCTCATGACCTCCCCATTCGGGTACGTTCGTGCACTCTACTGAGAGATCATATTCCAGCTGCAACCAGATGTTACCCACCACCTGTGGGTGACACCCATAGGAGAAAATTTTCTCCCATAATGTCTTTAGTTGGTAGCCAGCAGCCCCTTGAAAACCCCAGATAGCTCGATGTGCCACCATCGCAGCCAACTAGGCTAGGCATTATCCACACTCGACCATTTGTCATGACCGTATGTTTGAAGGTGGGCCTTCCAACCCCGAAGGTATGGCTTTCATTATGTAGTTAGGTATTTTTGCTTACTTATCATGGACACCTTTGGGCGTGGATTAGTGCGGGCATTCGGTGGAAAGAATGGACTTGGTTTCTACTCTTGTCCCCTTGTCGAATTTGGTGGTTAACCTTGTATCTTAGTCCCGTGAGATCACCTTAATTGGCTGTCAGATTTAGGAGTGGCACTACATCGAAAATCTCGATTTTGGTTGCATGGTCCCGCTTCCCAACACCATCACTTCCCTCTGCTCATTATAACCCCTTTTCTCATATTTCCCATTTGGGTCCACAAGGAGTTAGCCTCCCCCTCCCCTTGTCCACAGTAAAAAGCATAAATTGGTCACTCTCAACAAGAAATGTACCATAAAATACAAAAGATGGTTGAGACATACAAATTTAGCAAGTGGGGAAAAGCCAACATGAGCTCTAACCCTATCATCATGACCATCACCATGGTTCTTAGGGCCCATCATATTGGCACCCTGCATCATTAAGGAACCATGACTGTCGCAACCCCTAGTGGGCGATGAACTACCCAACCTTAAGGGGATAATCACTGCTATATCTTACACATCATGCTCTCATTCCCTGGAGCCCTAAGCAGTTATAAAAGAAAAATCAATGAAAGGCAAAAGGCATATGAAGAAGGGTGGAAAAACAAAGGTCAGGGTAACTCACGTACCACGATTGCTCCCTCCTACATCTATACACCCAAGTGTAGGCCTCCCACATCATGACTACCCTTGTACCATGGCATGTGGCTTGGAGCCTTCCCCAAATGCCCCACTTTGTTCCATCATTATATCACATGACACCAGCCATATGACGAATGTACCATGGACTTATCACTCCCTTAGAGGTTGAAACCACTTAATAGGGTCCTTGATTAACCTCCTTCTTGAACTTGGAGACACCTGTACACTCCAAAGCCCATTATGGGAGGGCATTGCACTATAAAGTGCCCACTTGATTCCATGACTTGTAAGCTCATTTGCTCAATTACACTGATTTGTTGTACTAGAAGGTGAGGAGCCACATTGGACCTTATGCAGGATTGTAGGAGGGTCTTCATCTTGGGTTTTGGTCTCCCTATACAGGGTCCAAGCCCTCTAGAAGGTCATATTGGCATTTATAGGGTGTGCATTGAGAACCATGGACCTCGACTATAGCAGGGAGCAAATAGCCATGCCATGGGATCCCTTAACACCATTCATTGCTCGCTCGTGTCCCACTTATTTGATGATGATGATGCACCTGGACCACCTTGCCCAGTCAACTACACTCTTGCACTACACACTTAGCAATTGATCCAGGGCCCAGATGGGGTTGTGTCTCACCATGGGAGACAAAGAGAGGGCTTGCATCATTGTTCCAGCCCTTAGAGATGGGATACATGGTTGTTTGATTCAATTGGAGACCCATGAGTATGATTTTGTGCCCCCCATAGCCAATTAGGGGCACCACAGGTCATTTGCTTGGAGATCAGGGGGGCCACCCCCTTCATCACTATTTTTGGAGCCCTTCTATTCATTTTGGAACAAGTTGGACTCCATTTGGCCTCCCAACGGCCCTCCTAGCTACTTATCTATCATTTTGGCCCTCTTAAGAAGCTTATGTTTCATATTATAGGAGCTATTTGGTGGTCTTGTCACCAAAAGGATGTTATTTTGCACATTATTTTTATTGTAGGGGCATTATTAGGCCTAATTTAGCCATTTGAATCCCTTGGAGGATCATATAAATATGAGAGAGGTTCATTTGAACTTTGATCATCACTTGGATTTGGATATATCTTTCTAAAGATTTCAGACCTGCAATTTGTGGAATGATTTGAATGATTAAATGCATTTTGATGGTGGAATATTTTTGCTATCTTTTGGAGCTTCTATTTGGCAAGTTTATGGATGGATATACTCTTTTTGTCATGTATGTGTTATTTTCATGCAAATTTCATAATGTTTCATGTCCAATGTATGGAATGTTGCCATGATTTTACTTGTGCCCTAAAAATTAATGTGAATTTATGAAACACTTTAATCTTGGCTCGTTGCATATGTTATTCATCTTGGAAAGATGAACGAATTTTCCTAGGGGTAGGTTGTGCATCCACAAAGAGTGTAGCCGCTTCTTTAGGCTTCCTTGAAGAGCGAAGTTCCTAAATCTTGATCATTTTGAATCCAATCTTCCCAATAGTCAAGCACTGGTCCTAGATCCTTGGTGATCACATTAACTTAATGAAATATCATTCTTTCACCTCTCTTTTTTCGCCCCCTAAGGATAAGGAGATTTTCTAAGGCTTGGTGCAAAATTTTCGGGAGGAGGAATTTTGGGATTTCGTCCAAACAAGTTTCTTCATTTATGTCTCCTCTAGGCATCCTCCAGTTTTGAACGAATTCCGATGGTGGAATTTCAAATAAATTGATGCCCTAGCTATCACACCAAGAGGGAACCTTTGAAGCTGCTTTGACTTGGGGATTTCTGAAGGTTTGCACTTTGTAGTTCATCATTCAAAACCTTTTTCTCTTAACTATAGGTGATCATTGGATGAGCCTTTACCATGATATATCTCTCAACCATTGGAAAGCCACCCTAGGTTCTCCCAAAGCTCACACTTTAAATGAATCTTTCCATTGAATGAGCCATCCTTGCCTCACTTTGAACCCTAGTATAAACACATCAATCACGAGGGATTTTGGAAGTTTTAATCTTAGGCATTCATCATTTTTGAATACTCCTAAGCCCAAGGTCATCCTTCATAGGTCTTTCTTGGGGAGCCTTTCAGCTTTTTCTTTAGGTATTTGAACCATTAATTGAGCCTCTCCTTTGAATGGGCCTAGAAAATCACGTTATACTTTGCCATTGATCCTACTATCATTCAAGTGATTTCCTCCATATCGGGACTCCTCCCATCGATGAAAGTCCTCCATACCGGGTCTCCTCGCTTATGAGTGAAGAACTTGGACCTAGCCTTGGAGGGAAGGAGTCTAAAGCCTAAACATATTTTGAGTGAAACTTCACTCATCTTATGAATTGACATGGTAGTGGAGCTCCTATTGTAAGTACTTGCCCATCTACTTTGTGATCTATTGTTTGTCAAGTTAGAGGAAGCTATAAATGATGTCTTATTGTCTATTTATAGTCCCTATGTAAAGAGCTAGGGTAATTTTTCCCTAGGACTTATTAGGGTACTAGGGTTTTACCAAATTCTTTTTCCCACACATCAATTAATTCAATACAACTAATATATTTTTCAATGAAAGATACCAACTTCTCAATGATACAATAGACTAAACAAAGCCATGTACCATTCAATGAATTCAAATCTCCAATCAACAAATGCAATTAACCAAACAATACATTGTTTTGTTCAACAAATCCACATATAATATGATCCATGTTCAAAAACAATTTAACAATTAAACAATACCCTAACCAGAGATCCAAGAGTTGCCAACTGCTAAATCCTACATGAAATCATGTTTATTCAAAATATAGCTAGCTCAAAACTGTGTCCTCTTCTCTGCACACGGCTTCCTTCAGAATTTCTTCAAACCTTCTTTATTGCACGTGTTTGTTTCAGAAGGTCTCGATCTTGTGATAGACTTGGATTAGGACCCTTTCTGGCCTCAATCAATAATTCAAACTATGTACAAGAGCCCAAGATTATCCCATGACTTCAAAACTGCTAGCGCGTAAACCCTTTGTCTCACTTGTCACAAGATTAATGATTATGGGATCACCCAATAGTCTTAGAGTAGTGCAAATGGTTTACGTCCACTTCAGAGATATTCATTCTGCCTCAAATAAGCCCCAACAAGCTTCCATTTGCCCCAAATCTAACTTCAGAACAATTCACCCAACCTCTGAGAGTTTGCGATTTGCGTCAATTGGATTTATACGAGGGTTTGGCCACATAAAATTCTCCAAACAATTGCGCTCAATTTGTCATTGGTAAAACAATTTTTGCTCTGCCTTAGACAATGAGTTGGACAATTGTGCTCAGGTTGCCTCAAAGGGGAGGAGTTATGGTTACCACAACAAGTGTTTTAACCTTTCTTAAGGAGCTTCGACCTATGTCTAGCTTTAGATCTTTATTCTATACTTCGTGTCTCCTTAAATTAATAGTTCTTATTGCTAGAATAAGGCAAAATACCAGCCAAAGTGAACCCAAGAAAAATATACCAGAACAAAGAATTAGATAGGAAAATAAAGGATGGTAACTAGGTAGGGTGGGATCACCTCCACCGAAACTAGTCCAAGAGAAAATGGGGTATTCAACCCTCAGAGCCTCAGGCTCAAAGAAATCAAAGACAAATGATTGAATCCAATGATGCCTCAAGTGCTTCTAGGCCTCTTGAATTTATAGATTTTTCATGAGAGATTTTCCACCTTAATTAATTGAGTGATATTCACACCAAGCCCCAACTTTGGGCTTTTTTACCTAGCTGCCCCAAAAGTTGCCCAACATTGGGTATTTTATGGTTTTCCCCTTTTTCAAGGACTATGGCCTACAGGGATCGATAGGCTACTTCATCCCTTGGGCCAATTAATCCCTCAAGGACATTACAATACCCCCTTCCCGACATTGCTTTTCCTTAAGAAATGACAAATCTGAGTGTTTCCACTTCTTTTCATCAACTCTTGAACATGAAAAAATTCCTTCAAACTTCACAATTACTATTTCGAACATACTGGCACTGCAGGATGTGATTTTGTCCATTAGAGGCTGCACTCTACTGTCTACACCCATGTCCTCATTAGTTACTTGAAAATGGTGACCCGTGTATGCTTCAACTTCTATACTTCCATGAGGTACAAACTTCATAGGTTCCAACCTACTAAATTTTTGTTGCCAATATACAATCCAATTGATTCCTCCATCAAATCTTTCAACAATGCGCAGGTTGCACCATTCTCCTTGTTTTGTAGCAGTCAATAAACCCATTAGAACTCCACTTTGTTCCCCAATTTTCTAAGAAGATCCTCCCACAAAATTTCCCTGAAATTTTTTCCTAATCACCTCCCAAAGTGGTTCAAGAACAAGAAAAATTGGTTCAAAATATAGACAACAACAACTATCCTCAGCCCCCTACATTATATTTTGCATTATGCCCACAAGTCTGCTAATCATCCCCGATAATGATGTTGCAGTCTTGTTTAACCTTACTTGTTCAACAGTGGGCTAGTCCACATATGCAACATTAGTGTTGAATGGATACTATGTCTTCATGCCAGCCTGCCTTGTGTACACCTCTTCCCCTGCTACTATAATTTATTTCAAAGTGACTTCCGCTAGTTTGCTATGTGTATTTCTAATGAGCTTCTACCTAAGCGCAAATTCAAGAACAAAATATATCTCATCTTTGTAGAAGATGTCGTCTTCCACCTTATACATGTCATCATAGATGAATCCATCCAATATTTCGCAAGCAAATTTATTCTTGGAATACTCTACTAAGAGATGTGCTCTCCAATCTCTCAAGAATTTGTCATGACCCACGTGCCTTACTCATTGGATTGTAGGCTATGATGTGTAGATCTACAAGCTAACATGCAAGTGACTTCTCCTTGTTTGGGTATAACCTCCATATGTTGAGTTGTGACCATGCGGGGACCACCATTGGTCATGCCTCTCAAACCTACCTTGCTTCCTTTTGGATCTCGGAATTCCATTTCAATTGTTTGGTAGTTCATCGCAATTCTTCCTAGTGAGTACAACCACTGAACTCCCGCACCATGTTAGCATTCGCCAATTCTATCACAAAAAAAATCATCAGTAAGCGTATACTTACCAAGAGTCGTGCTCAACTATGAAACTGCATGGGTGTATGTCATATGATATCTATCGAGGTTGAAGTGTGCAACACTCAACAAGCATGTGAAGGGTGCTTTTCTTAGAAACTAGCATAGGTCAATAGAGATCTTGCTCTAATCCACTCAAACTTACTTGAGCCCATGATTTCAGTGTCCTTAAAAAGTAGCATTTATTACATTTCATTTATTGGTGATTCCTCTAGGCAGACCTAGCTTTATTTCATGAAGACCAAGGATGAGATCTTTGAGAAATTTGAAGAGTTTAAGGCTCTTGTACAAAATCAAACGAGAAAGAATATTAAGGTGTTGAGATCTAACAATGAAGGGGTGTATAGGGGTGTATAACTCCATAGAGTTTCACACTTTTTTGCAAGAAAAATTGAATCAAGGAGAAGCACACAATGCCCTACAACCCTCACTAGAAAGGGGTTGCAAAGAGGAAGAATAGGTTCTTCATAGAGATAGCGAAACTATGATTAATGATCTAGATTTGTCCACGTGTCTCTGGGTGAAAGCATGTCTTACAGCTGACTATAATCTAAACAAATGAGGCATTCACTTGTGAGAGGCCTTAGGTAGCAGATCTATGTTTTTTAGTTCTCTTGTCTATAGTCCTATTCCTAATGGGAAGATGATTAGGCTATAAACTTCTAGTTTGAAGGGAATCGGTTTACAATGGGAGCTATAAATCTTACAAAGTCTATATCCCATATAAGTGTAAGGTAGTTGAGAACGCGGTTAAGTTCGATGATGATGCATAGTGCCCCAAGTCTCAAGAACCCAAAGGCTAATCCATAAATTTCAAAGAAAACAGATTCAGATCAGCAAGCTTCTGGAGGTGCAGGGAATGCCACTTTACCTTCTGTTTCAACCAAAAATCCTATGTAGCTTACCTATGTTGATTTATGGTACCCTCAGATGTGCTCTAAGTCTCAAATTTCGCAGAGAGGCTTAAACATGTGTATTCAATAATACCGAGAAATCGTTTTGGGAAATTCCACTGGAAGACAGTTTTATTATAATAATTAATTATTTTTAAAGGGACCCTAAGTCTAAACTTAGGAAATTAAAATAATTAATGGGTATTAATCTAAATTGTGGGTGTAACTTCTAGAAGAAGACGAAGATCGAGTCCAAATGATCTGAGCCATTGATTAGAATCTAATCTGGGTCGTTGGTTCTCAACTGGAAGATTATAAGGACATCGAAGGGCATTTGGAAACACACCAGAGGCAGATACTCAATTACCGAGTAAGTTCGATTTTCTCACTGGTCGAAGTTCAGCAAGAGAAAATCGAATCAGAGGGAGAGTTGCAAGTGAGAAGGAGAGAGAGAGGGTATCAGCATCAGTCTGAAGGTCAAGAGTAGCAGACACAAAGCAGGAGGACAGCGCAGAGGCAATGTGACATTGGGATAGCGTAATTCTCACGCAGCGGTTGACACAGAGGCGGCAACCGGTCCTCTCCTGGATCAGAAACTCATCAAGAAGTGTGTAAAAATTCACACAGAGAATCTCTTTTATTCTGTTGGTTGTATCTTGTACATGAGATTTTTGTTGAAGAATAATAAAGAAACCCTCATCTGCTGCATCAGTTTTCCTGCATTGGGTTTTTCTGCGGACATTTGTCCAAAAATAATTGTATCATTGTGTTGTATCTTTTTCTTGTTTAGTTTCTTGTTTCGGCATATTAATTTTAAATAGTGAACGTTGCAGTTGTATTTACTTTGATATTTACCGTAGAACACAGTAAATAACTTGTATAGTTTAACAAGTAGGCGAAGTCATATCAATTGTTGTAGTAGGGATTCTGGGTTTAGGAATTTTCACATGGTATCAGAGAAACAGGTGAAGCAAGAAGAATAGAGCCAGAAGACTCAACGCTAAAGGAAGAAAGGAATTTGAAATTCCTACAGAGGCAGCAATTCGAATCCCCAAAGGGTTTGCGCAGTTCAAGCCGGAAGGCTAGATTTTCGAGGGAAATCTCTCTCTGAGTGAGTCGACGGAGTGGTAAGATTGCTAGATCGAGATTTGTCAGCAACAGAGGGAGCAGCAAAGCAGAAGCTTCAGCGAAGAGGTTTTTCTGGTGGGACGTAGTTTTCTGCGTCAGAGATCGTTAGAAAAATAGCACAAAGATGGAAACTCGAGATGTTTCTGAATTATCTTCGAGATTAGAAGAAGAATTCTCATGCTTAGCAAGTTCAGCGTCAGCAGATGTTTGGTACAATGATAGCGGGGCTTCAGCCCATATGACTGGAGTGCGAGAATATTTCTTGAGCTATCAAGAAGAACAAATGGACTTCCAGATTACTATGGGAAACAGAACAAAGTGTACTCCAGTAGGAAGAGGCACCATTGATCCAGGTGGAACTTGGTGGCCACCCGCCAAGTCCACTTGGACCCCCACCATTGTTTCTTTTAGCTTTTCAGTTTCCTTAATTGTAACACAGTTTACTATTTTTAGCAGTTTTTCAGGTCCTAAACTTCCGGCGCCGTTTTGAGGCCTTAAACGACGCTTTTTGGGAAAACTGGGAGACCGGGTCCATGGACCGATGTTGCTCTTCTCAAAGTTGTAGTTCTCAGATAGATCTTTCTAACGAGATATTGTGCGCATTAAACAGAGATCGTATGCCAAAGTTACGACCCCGGGAAGTTGATGTACCAATTTACCCAAACGAGGCCCACAGTTTGGCGTTTCATCTTCTAGGGTTAGGTTTTTGGATGTTTAGGGTTTTCCATTGTTTCTCAACAATAAATAAGCCTTCGAGCCTCATTGTAACACAACTCAGAGGCATGTAGCCGCCACATCTCTTCTCAGAGAGAAGCTACCATCGCCCTAGCTAATTTATTTCCATTTCTGTTTGTAAGCATATTTCAGTATTTTACAGTAATGAAATGAAGTATTATTTTTGCTGCATCTCTATATGTATGGCTATATCTGTAATTTGTTGCGTTCCTATTTAAATCTGGATCATTGGTATCAGAGAGGTCTGCTATTTCTATGTCATTCTTTGCATGTCCCCAACAAGGTCGGGATATAAGGAGTTAGGGCTTGAACTGGTCGAACCTTTGCAAGACCAACCTCGCAAATCTCGACGGCCTCCCATGGCGGATGAAAAGAAAGACGAGGGGGCAGGAGATCCTATCAAAATCTTGCTCAAAGAGGCCCTCGAGCGACAAAGGAACGTGATGATGGACAACTTTGCCCAGATCCTATGTCTCCATGCCAGCCTGCCTTGTGTACACCTCTTCCCCTGCTACTATAATTTATTTCAAAGTGACTTCCGCTAGTTTGCTATGTGTATTTCTAATGAGCTTCTACCTAAGCGCAAATTCAAGAACAAAATATATCTCATCTTTGTAGAAGATGTCGTCTTCCACCTTATACATGTCATCATAGATGAATCCATCCAATATTTCGCAAGCAAATTTATTCTTGGAATACTCTACGTCAAGGATTGGTTGGAAACCTACTGCGAGCAAAAGGATTAAAGTACGGCCTCACTATTTTCAGCCACACCCACTTGGAATTCATTCCGGACTGCCATCAAGGAGCAGTACTACCCTGTCGGAAGCTATGAGGATCAATACATAAAGTGGACCACGCTGCAACAGGGAAGGGACCAAGACATGCCTGAGTTTACCAATATTTTCCATACCCTTCGCACGAAGTTGGGTATCAAGGATTCGGAGCAGCATTGGTACTCGAATACAGCGGCTGCCTACACAAGTACATCCAGAAAAAAATAGAATTCCTGAACATCTCCTCGCTCGGCACGGCATATCAATATGTCATTAAAATCGAGCAAAAGTTTAAACAGAAGAAGCGAGACTTTGGATCTGCGAATCCGAAGCAAGGGAAAGGTGTCCCCAAACCGCAAAACAAAGGACAAAGCCAAGGCGGAGCGACCCAAAACCCGCCAAAGCTGCAAGCAAAGAACAGCGCCGCGAAGCCAAAAAAGGACATCGGAAAGTGGTGTGAGTTCCATAAGAGCTCCACTCACAACACAAGTGAGTGTCGAGCCATGCAGTCACTGGTGGCCGAGCTAAAGGTTTCAGAATCAGATGCATATTCCGACTCTAAGTCAAAACCCGACAAGGGGAATGACAAATGGAAGCAAATTATCGATGTGGAGCCCAACGCCATCGTTGCCACCACGAAGATCCAGAAGGAGGAAACCGAAGATCCAGAGGAGGAGAAGCGTCTCTTCCAATCCTAGATGTGGGTAAAGGGCTCCCCGCTACAGTTCATTGTCGACAGCGGGAACCAAAAGAACCTCATTTCGGCAAAGGTCGTGAAGTGACTGGGCTTACCGACCACAGCACATCCACAACTGTACACCATCGGATGGCTTCACCAAGGACGGGATCTTCGCGTGAGCCAGCAGTGTCGCCTTCCATACAACATCAAGCCCTTCACGGATGAGGTATTGTGTGACGTTGCTCCGCTTGATGTTTGTGATGTATTATTAGGACAACCATACCTGTGGAAGCGACATGTTGTGTATGAATCAAGGCCCCGTGTTGTTATTGTTACTTTGGGAAATAAGTTGTACAGGATACCGGAGGTAGCACCACCTACTGCCATCTCTTTGGTTACTACAAAACAATGCAATAAGCTCATTTCCAAAACCAGGAAATTTGTTTTCCTGATGATGCGCCCTCAAGGAACGAAGAAGACAGTGGCCACGTCCTCCAAACAGGGACCCTTCGCACGACAACTATCGATCTAACCCCAAGTGCACCGCTGCCCAATGGACCAATCTATTGGCGCTCCATTCTGGAGAACGATGAAATCAAGACGCAGATTCAGGAGTTGTTGCAGAAAGGTCACATCCGTCCGAGTTCATCGCCCTGTGGGAGCCCAATCATGTTTGTTGAAGTTTCTAAGCTTACTTAGTTTAGAAACCCTTCATGCACTTTTTCTGATTTATTCCTACCTACTTGTTATTTTTCTTTAACAAGTTATTTACAAAGTAAATATTGAAAATAAACATCAGTGCATGCTCAACATATTACAAATCAGCGACTAAAAGAAACAAGAACAAACACACCACATGACACCATTATTTTTTGACCAATGCCCCTGGAAAAACCCAATGCGGGAAAACTGGTGCAGCTACCTAAGGGTTTATTAAGCAATATCAGAGTACAATCTCAGTGTCGTAACTGGCCTACCCAATAGAGAATTTCCTTAGCATCTATACCTCACAATTTGAGAGAAATCTCCTGGTTGAAGCCCCGGAAAACCCTTCCAGCAACTCCTCAGCACAAAACTGCTCTTGCAACCCCAGCGTTTGCCCAATCTGGAAAGCATCAGCCCCTCTCTGTCTCACACTGGCCCTGCGTCAGCCCCTCTCTGTCTCACACTGGCCCTGCGTCAGCCCCAGGAGGCCCTGCATCAGCTCTAGGAGCCTCTGCGTCAACTACGCTAGCCCTTCTGGTGCTCTGCACAGCACTTGGCTGCCTCTATGTGGCCCTGCGTGAGCCCTTGCAAGCTCTGCGTGACCCTCCTTGGTTGTTGCGCTGCTCTCTCGACATAATCTCTGCCTTCTTTGTTCCTTTGTACTCAATGCCCCTCAACTGCTCTCCCGATCACTGATTCTATCTCTCTTAGCAAACCCTGCTCTAGAGAATAGAATGACTGATCATCTGGTGTGATCTCCAAGTGACCCTAAAGCCTCCTCTTATACCTTTCCTGTTGACGATTCCACGACTGAGATTAAGTCCCTAATCAACGGCTAAGATTAGATCTGGGTTGATCCATGTCTTTTGGACCACTCTAACACAGATTCATATTAATACTCATTAATATTTTATTTTCCCTAAGTTTAAACTTAGGGACTCCATTAAAAATATTAATTATTTTAATATCTCCTTAACTGTTTAGAATCTACCCAAACCGTTTCTGGGTATTAGAGATCTCATGTGCCCCAATCTCTCCACCAAATTTTGTGGCTAGAGCACATTCGATGCCACCCCAAATCAACACTCCCTCTTAGCGAGGACTGTGCTCTAGCAATACTCCTCACTGAGTATTACATTGATCATCCAGCATCGGTACCTGTCCTGATGCTAGGCCTTCCTGCCCAACATCCTCTGCACTACTGCCTCCTGTGCTATTGCCCATGGTTCTGCCACTGCCACTACTGCATCTGTACTACAGCTCCCTCTCCATCCGTGCTGTTGTTGGTCCTTTCTCACAGCACTGCATCCGCACTGCACCTCCTCTCATCAAGCTGCATCGTGCTGCCCACTACTGCACTGCAACTTAGTTACTGAGAACTAAGTAACTGATCTCCCAACTGACCTCCTTATTGGGCTAGAAATACCCACTGATGTTGAAGCTCCCTCTACCACTGACAAGTGCTCCCTCCCTCTGACCTCTGCGCTGCTGCAACAACTCACTGCATCTCACACCATTGCACACCTCGCTGTGCCTTCCTGCATTGGTGCAACACTCATGTGCCTCTCGCACTGTTGCAGCCTGCTAGCTTTGCGCTGTCTTGGGACTCCTACACTATAGCTCTCTCTGCTGCTCCATCCACATCCGTCTCTACCCTCTCAACCAGTCCTGTTACTCCTAGTCGGGGCTCCCATAGAAAGGTCTAATCCAAGAGGCTGGGTACCTCAAGGATCCTGCCCCTCATCACCTGTAGTCCACCTGACTACAGCTCGATGTCTCCCCACTTCTTCTCAAGTGGCGCATGTGCACTTATGGCACAGTCATCGTCTATCAAAACTTCCTTCTTTGCCCTTGCCAGCGCTGCCTTAGTCTCGGAAGACTCTCCCTTACTCTTCTTCCTTGGGCACTGGGTCGCATAATGACCCATCTCCCCACAGTGGAAGCACTTAATCTTGGAGAGATCTTTCTTCTTCCACTTCTCCTGCTTTCTCTTAGATGCTATGGCACATCCTCCTCCTCCTGCTTGACCTTGATCCCTTTGCTGCTGCTACCTGTCTTTGACTATCGTCTGATCTGTTCCTGGCAAAGAGCTGCCCACATCTCGTCCCAAGGTAGGAGAGTCCCTCTGCCCAGGATGCTCTGGACAAACACTTGCCACTCTTCTGAGACAGCATTCAGGGTTGTCCTCATCATAAGCTCTTGATCCGTTGTCACTCCAATAGCAATCAACTGATCTCGGATCTCATTCAATCCTCCGAGGAAGGAGTCAATCGTTTGACCCTTCTTCAACTGATACGACCTCATCTGGTTCTCGAGCAGCATTCTTCTCTGCACAGAAGTATGCTAGTACAGGTTCTTGAGAGCCTCCCACATCTCAACTTTCGTTTCCTTCTCGACTATATGTGGTACCACATGATCCTTGACCCCATCAAGGATAATGCACTTGGCTCTCGCCATCGCCTCTTCGTACTTGTCATTATCATTTGGGTCGACTGGGATAGCTATTGTCTTCAAGGCGAAGTTTTTGACACGATTCATGTCAAGCACTGATAAGATTATGGCCTTCCAGACTGCGAAGTTCGATGCTCCGTCCAGTCTATCCTGGTCTCTTCGTACTTGTCATTATCATTTGGTTCGACTGGGATAGCTATTGTCTTCAAGGCGAAGTTCTTGACACGATTCCTGTCAAGCACTGATAAGATTCTGGCCTTCCAGACTACGAAGTTCGATGCTCCGTCCAGTCTATCCTAGTCTCTTACCCCGTGTAGTGCCATGATGCTCCTCTACTTCCCTCTTGGAAGTTTTCTGTTCGACTCCTCTAAGTCTCTACTTCCCGTCTGGAAGTTCTCTTCTGGACTCCCTCTGAGTCCTGATTTCCCTCCTGGAAATCCTCTTGTCGCTTGTCAAGATGCCCCCTACTCTGATCGTCTTGTGCAACTGCACTACTGATCCAGGTTCTTCGACTGGAAACCCTCCGTAACAACTCCTTTGGCCCTGCTCTGTCAGGTACTGTTCTGACTACAATACCTCACGAACTCCACTCTGCAATATTTTTGCAACCTTCTAGACTCCAGCAACTACCTCTCTGTGAACTGCGTCAGCGCCTCTCTGCCTCACGCTGGTTCCGCGCCACCCCAGATGGGTCTGCGTCAGCCCTGGGATGCCCTGCGTCAGCCCTCTAGCCCTCAACGTCAGGAACATTGGCCTCTTTGAGACTCTGCGCAGCTCCCGCCTTCTTCTGCATGGCTCTGGTTGGCTCTGCGTCACACTTCTTGGCTTCTGCGCTGCTAGAAACAGCGTTTGTCACCTCGGGACAGTTGTTTTCTGCTGCTATTGCTCCGCTCGGCTGATGTCTTTTAGTCCTCCTGTGATCTGCAATCACGCTCTGATACCATGTTGAAGTTTCTAAATTTACTTAGTTTAGAAACCCTTCATGCACTTTTTTTGATTTATTCCTACCTATTTGTTATTTTTCTTTAACAAGTTATTTACAAAGTAAATACTGAAAATAAACACCAATGCATGCTCAACATATTACAGATCAGCAACTAAAAGAAACAAGAACAAACACACCACATGACACCATTATTTTTAGACCAATGTCCCCGGAAAAACCCAATGCAGGAAAACCGGTGCAGCGATCTGAGGGTTTTCTTATTAAGCAATATCAAAGTACAATCTGGGTGCCGTAACTGGCCTACCCAACAGAGAATTTCCTTAGCAGCTATACCTCAGTTTGAGAGAAATCTCCTGGCTGAAGCCCCAGAAAACCCTTCCGACAGCTCCTCAGCACAAAATTGTCCGGCAACCCCAACGTTTGCCCAATTTGCACTACGTCAGCCCCTCTCTGCCTCACACTAGCCCTGCATCAGCCTTTCTTGGCCTGCGTCAGCCCCAAGAGGCCCTGCGTCAGCACTGGGAGCCTCTGCGTCAGCTACGCTGGCACCTATATTGCTCTACACAACACTTGGCTGCCTCTGCGTGGCCCTACGTGAGCCCTTGTAGGCTCTGCGTCACCCTCCTTGGCTGTTGTGCTGCTCTCCCGGCACAATCTCTGCCTTCTCTATTCCTCTGTACTCAATGCCCCTCAGCTGCTCTCCCGATCACTGATTTTATCTCTCTTAGCAAACCCCGCTCTAGAGAATAGAATCACTGATCATCTGGTGTGATCTCCAAGTGACCCTCAAGCCTCCTCTTATACTTTTCCTGTTGACGATTCAACGGCCGAGATTAAGTCCCTAATCAACGGCTAAGATTAGATCTAGCTTGATCCATGTCTTTTGGACCACTCTAACACAAATTCATATTAATACTCCACTAAAAATATTAATTATTTTAATATCTCCTAATTTGTTTAGAATCTGCCCAAACCCTTTCTGGGTATTGGAGATCTCATGTGCCCAACCTCTCCACCAAATTTCGTGGCTAGAGCACATCCGATGCTACCCCAAATCAGCATCAGCTACGCTGGCCCCTCTGTTGCTCTACACAACACTTGGCTGCCTCTGCGTGGCCCTGCGCGAGCCCTTGCAAGCTCTGCGTCACCCTCCTTGGCTGTTGCACTGCTCTCCCGGCACAATCTCTGCCTTCTCTATTCCTTTGTACTCAATGCCCCTCAGCTGCTCTCCCGATCACTGGTTTTATCCCTCTTAGCAAACCCCGCTCTAGAGAATAGAATCACTGATCATCTAGTGTGATCTCCAAGTGACCCTCAAGCCTCTTCTTATACTTTTCCTATTGACGATTCAACGGCCGAGATTAAGTCCCTAATCAACGGCTAAGATTAGATCTGGCTTGATCCATGTCTTTTGGACCACTCTAACACAGATTCATATTAATACTCCATTAAAAATATTAATTATTTTAATATTTCCTGATCTGTTTAGAATCTGCCCAAACCCTTTCTGGGTATTGGAGATCTCATGTGCCCCAACCTCTCCACCAAATTTCGTGGCTAGAGCACATCCGATGCTACCCCAAATCAACAGTGTTGGTACAAAAGAAGGATGGGATTTGGAGACTCTGTATTGACTATTGGGCGCTGAACAAGATCATTGTCTGTAATAGGTACCCGATCCCACAAATTAATGACCTCTTGGACCAACTGAAGGGAGCAAAATATTTCAGCAAGATCGATTTGAAGTCAGGATATCACTAGGTACCAATTGAACCCTCCCATGTGTGAAACAAATGTTCCTGCAACCTTCATGAGGTTAATGGATGACATCTTGTGGCCTTTCACCAACTCATTTGTAGTAGTATACTTGGATGACATCCTGATCTTCGGCCAGAGTTGGGAAGAGCACCTCCACCACATCCGACAGGTTCTCCAAACACTGCGGCAACACAAGTTATGTGCCAATTTGGAGAAATGCACTTTTGGCATGACCCAGTTTCAGTATTTGGGATACGTTATTGATGAACGGGGGGTGCATGTGGATCCAGCCAAGATCCAAGTCATCCAGGATTGGCCATCTCCAACCAATCTGACAGAGCTCCACAGCGTTCTAGGTCTTGCCAACTTCTACCGCAGGTTCATGTTGGGATTTTCTCATATTGCTTGGCCCTTGAGTTAAGTCACCAAGGGAGGAGCGAAAGCAAAATTCTTTTGGTCTGAATCTCAACAGAAGGCATTCACAGAGTTGAAAGATCGCCTCTGCTCGACACCAATGCTCGCATTACCAGACTTGCAACAACCATTTGAGGTCGAGACAGATGCCTCTGACTATGCTATTGGGGCAGTCCTTACTCAACACAGGCATCCAGTGGCATATCACAGTGAGACACAGTCCGAAAGTATCCCACTTATGACAAAAAGATGTATTCCATTGTGCAGGCCTATCGACAATGGAAGCATTACATTTTGGGGAAGGAAACGGCCATCCACACAGACCACCAACCCCTGCAGTTCATACAAACCCAAGGGAAATTGCAGAATGATCGCCATTAGAAGTGGTCCACATACCTGCAACAGTTCCATTTGAATATCAAGTATAAGAAGGGCAGCACCAATAATGTTGCAGATTGCCTCAGTCGACCTCTGATCATGGGGTTAACCACCATGCTCAACTCTTGTGGACACGAGACTTCTGATTGGCCATTTCTCTACAAAAGCGACCCAAAATTCGGCCACACATACCAAACACTCTTGGAGGATCAGCATGTTCCAGATTTTCACCTCCAGGATGCCCTGTTATGCCACCTGGGTCACCTTTGTGTTCCTTCAAGCAAGCGTGCCAAGATGATTTGGGAAGCACACTACAGTGGGGCTGCTAGGCATTTCGGGGTTGAGAAAACGGTGGCAGTACTGCAGAAGTATTTCTATTGGCCGAACCTTCAACAGGATGTCGAGAAGTACATCAGATCATGCACTGCCTGTGCCATTGCCAAACCGACCATCAAGAAGCAAGGCCTTTATACCTCGCTGCCTATCCTTAATCGACCTTGGGAATCCGTCTCCATGGATTACATGTCGAGCCTTCCTTCTACTAAGCATGAAAATGACTGTGTTTTTGTGGTCATCGACAGGTTCTTGAAGATGGCCATTATGGTGGCCTGTAAGAAGAATATCACAGCAGAAGCCACTGCTAAACTCCTCTTTGAACGAGTGTGGGTACACTTTGGGATCCCACATCTCAGATCAGGACAGCAGGTTCCTCAGTACATTTTGGTTCAGTCTCTGGTCGATGTTGGACACCAAACTCACTAAGTCCACAGCCTTCCATCCTCAAATTGATGGCCAAACAGAGGTTGTCAACGGGATGATCGTACACATTCTATGCATGTACAACTCAAAGCATCCATGCACATGGGATGAGAGCCTCCCCTATGTTTAGCACAGCTACAATCGGGCTCTCCACAACTCGATTGGCCACAGCCCTTTTCAGGTAGGCTTGGGATTCCAAACACTATGTCCCATTGACGTGGCCCTGCCATTTGCAGCTACTCACGCAGATTCGGCTCATGTCCAGTCCGAAACAAATAAGGCAAATAGCTTCATTGAGCACATCCAACATATTCGCCAACAGGTCCACAACATTTTGGAGAAATCAAATGCCAAGTACAAGCAGCGACATGATCAACATCGGGTGCCACACAAGTTTCAGGTGGGCGACAAAGTCTGGTTGCATTTGCAAAAGGAACGCCTTACCGGAGCCTATCGAAAACTCAAACCACTCCAATATGGTCCCTACACCATTACCAAGGCTATGGGAGACAATGCATTTGAGCTCAACATTCCCCCATTCCTTGGCCCGCACCCAGTGTTCAATGTGGACCGCCTTCAGCCATACTTTCCACCATTACTAGACACATCCGACATTGCAGAACAGCTCACACCCACAACATTAAATCCAGATTGCATGGAACAAGCTGCAACTAATCGGATCATGGACACATAGATCAAGCACACTCGCCAACAGAGTATCCAATTGTATCGAGCTATCAAAGCAGGCCAACTCCTTCACCAGGGCAAGTGGCTCACCAGGGACCAAGTTCAACAGAAGTTTCCTCATCTCATGGAGGAACTCAATGCAATGGGGACCATTGCTTCCTAAGGAGGGAGGAATGATCCAAGTGGATCTTAGTGGCTACCCGCCAAGTCCACTTGGACCCCCACCATTGTTTCTTTCAGCTTTTCAGTTTTCTTAATTGTAGCACAGTTTACCATTTTTAGCAGTTTTTCAAGTTCTGAACTTCCTGCACCATTTTGAGGCCCTAAACGACATTTTTTGGGAAAGATAGGAGCAACATGGGTCCATGGACCGATGATGGACCCATGTTGCTCTTCTCAAAGTTGTAGTTCTCAGATAGATCTTTCTAACGAGATATTGTGCGCATCAAACGGAGATCGTATGCCAAAGTTACGACCCCGGGAAGTTGATGTACCAATTTACCCAAACAGGGCCCACAGTTTGGTGTTTTATCTTCTAGGGTTAAGTTTTTGGATGTTTAGGGTTTTCCATTATTTCTCAACAATAAATAGACCTTCGAGCCTCATTGTAACACAGTTCAGAGGCATGTAGCCGCCATATTTCTTCTCAGAGATAAGCTACCATCGCTCTAGCTAGTTTATTTCCATTTCTGTTTGTAAGCATATTTCAGTATTTTACAGTAATGAAATGAAGTATTATTTCTGTTGCATCTCTATATGCATGGTTATATCTGTAATTTGTTGTGTTCTTGTTTAAATCCAGATCAACCATAGCATTTCAGACGGAAGCATGAACCAGCATCCAAGCCACCAATGTTCTGCATGTGCCCAGGTTAGGAATAAATCTGATTTCAAATGTGCCCAGGTTAGGAATAAATCTGATTTCAGTGTCCCAGTTACAGGACAGGGGATACTATGTATACTTCATTGGAAAGAAAGTATATGTCAAACATCCAAGATGGAAGAAGAAGAAACAAATTGGAACTCGAAGCAACAAACTATATAGGTTGCAGCTCGAGTCTCCAATGGCACTGATAGGCAGCAGTCATAATGGTGAAAAGGAATTGAATGAATTATGGCACAGGCGAATGGGACACTTACACAATGGAGCACTGAGGATGCTCAAAGAGACTGTTACAGGAGTTCCAGTCCTTAGTACTGAGCATGATGATTTATGCAGAGGATGTGTACTAGGGAAGTACGCTAAAGCAGCTTTTTCCAGAAGCAACAATAGAGCAGAATGTGTATTGGGATTGATACACTCAGATATCTATGGTCTAATGTCCACAAGGGCTCTTAGTGGTGGCAAATACTTCGTTACCTTTATTGATGATCACTCTAGAAAAACCTGAATCTATTTCTTAAAGACCAAGGATAAGGTCTTTGATTGATTCAGAGAGTTTAAGGCTCTCGTTGAAAACATGATAGCGAAAAAGATAAAGGTATTGCATTCAAATAATGGTGGAGAATATACAAACAAAGACTTCACAGATTTTTACGCGAAGGAGGGCATCAAAAGAGAATGGACAACTCCACATAATCTGGAGCAGAATGGAATAGCAGAGCACAAAAATAGAACTATTGTTGGGGCAACAAAAGCTATGTTGTATGATCAGGACTTACCTAGATTCTTATGGTCAGAGGCTTGCAACACAACGGTATATATCCAGAATAGAACTCCTCGCAGAACGTTGGGGAAGAGAATGTCCGAAGGTGTCTTCACTGGGAAGAAGCCGGAAGTAAGTCATCCCCGTATATTTGGAAGTGTGGCATATTGTCACATTCCAGATGAAAAGCGCAGGAAACTAGATCAAACCGTAGAAAAGGGGTACCTCGTAGGATATAGCGAGACCTCAAAGGCATATAGAATCTACATTCCTAGCAGCAGGGAGATTGTAGTGAGACGGGATGCGAAGTTCATGGAGGATAGAGCTTTCAGGAAATCTCTAGAGATGCCAGCAGAAGATCAGTCAGTAGATGTTCCATTAGTCCAGCAACAGTAGGGGTAGCAAGGAGAACAGGCAGGAGGACAGACACCTGGATCAAGTACAGTGACTAGTACCAGCATTTCCTCAGAAGAAGGAAATCCAGATAGTTCTCAGCAGATGGAACGACAGGACTAGGAGGAGTTGATTGAGCCTCCCACCACCAGTGGTAGAACCTGCAGGGAAATACAGCAGACGCTGAGGGACACAGAGGAGTTTATTAGAGCTCTTAGAACCGAAAAGAGGCAACGTAGACAATCTGACAGATACCAGGCCTTGGTAGCACAGGTTGAAGAACCCTCTAGCTTTCAGGAAGCCATTCAACACCAAGTGTGGGTGGATACCATGGTAGAAGAGTATAGTTCTATCATGACGAATAACATCTAGGAAGTAGTACCTAGACCAAAGGATAGATCAGTTGTAGGATCAAGGTGGATCTACAAGATCATGTATGTTGCAGATGGCAGTATAGAGAAGTACAAGGCTAGCTTCGTGGCAAAAGGGTACGCACAGAAAGAAGGAATAGACTATGAAAAGACCTTCACCCCAATAGCCCAATATACCTCTATCAAATCCATATATCCCTAGCAGCTCAAATGGGATGGCATTCACCAAATGGATTTCAAGACAACATTTCTGAACGGGGTGATAAAAGAAGAAGTATATATAAAACAGCCTGAAGACTTCGAAACGCATGAAAAGAGAACTCATGTGTGCAGATTAAAGAAAGCCCTATATGGTCTCAAGCAAGCACCCAGAGCATGGTATGGTCGAATTGATAATTACTTGCATCAGTTGGGATTTGTCAAGAGTGATGCTGATCCCAATCTCTACTATTTAATGGTAGAGAATGAGCCACTTATTCTAGTATTATATGTGGATGACTTGTTTTTAACAGGGTCATTAAGCTCATACAGGACTGCAAGAAGAATATCTTAAAGCAGAATTCAACATGAAGGATATCGGGTCGATGCATTATTTTCTAGGGTTGGAAGTTTGGGAGAAGAATGGGGAGATCTTCCTTAGGCAAGGAAGATATGATACAGAAATTCTGAAGAGATTCAAAATGCAAGATTGTCGGCCCATGACTACTCCCATGATCACCAACTGGAAGAAAACAAATGCATCATGAGACAAGAAGGTGGACCCCACCTTGTACAAACAGCTCATTAGGTCGCTTATGTATCTGGTCAACACTAGGCCAAACATTTGTTACGTTGTCAACACCCTTAGTCAATTCATGGTGGAACTAAAAAGGGTGCATTAGGTAGCAGCGAGGCACATTTTGAGGTATGTGCGTGGAACAGTCAGATATGGGTTGAAATACTCCCGAGGGGATGATGTTAGATTGAATGGATTCACAAATGCAGATTGGGAAGGTAGTTCAATAGACCGGAAAAGTACCTCTAGGTATTGCTTTAGTGTTGGATCAAGAATGATCTCTTGGTGCAGCAGGAAGTAAAATTCGTAGCTCTGAGCCCAGTAGAAGCTGAATATATGCTAGCCAGCACAACTATGTGCGAAGCTATATGGCTTAGAAAACTGCTTGTGAGTTTATTCAGAAAAAGGGTGGAAGCGACCAAGATTTATTGCTATAATCAGAGTTGTATCAAACTCTCTGAGAATCCAATATTTCATGATCAGTCAAAACACATTGATATCAGATGTCACTTTATCAGAGAGACTGTGTTCAGCGTGGCACAGTACAACTGCAGTATGTTCCCACAGGAGATTAAGTAGCAGACATACTCATAAAGGTTCTAGGAAGAGATAAGTTCATTCAGTTCAGATGGGTATGGTAGAGAATCTGTTTTTGTAAATAAGTAATTTCTCAGTTACAGTGGCAAGGAATGAGAGAGAATTGCAGTACAGATGCAACATTTACGTAGTAGTTGGTGGGCAGTGATGTCAAAGATCAGCAGCATAGAGGGAGATGTTACAGAACAGGGTGATGCTTCAGTAGGTCGCATTGCTAGAGCACATTCCTCGCTAAGAGGGAATGCTGATTTTTGGTAGCACCGAATGTGCTCTAAGTCTCAAATTTTGTAGGGAGGCTTAGACATATGTATTCCACAATACCCAGAAATCGTTTTGGAAAATTCCACCCGGAGACAGTTTTATTAAAATAATTAATTAATTTTAATGGGACCCTCAACCTAAACTTAGGAAATTAAAATAGTTAATGGGTATTAATCTAAATTGTGGGTGTAACTTCTAGAAGAAGACGAAGATCGAATCCAAATGATCTGAGCCATTGATTAGAATCTAATCTGGGTTGTTGGTTCTCAACTGAAAGATTATAAGAAGGACATCAAGGGGCATTTGGAAACACACCAAAGGTAGATACTCAGTTACCCGAGTAAGTTCGATTTTCTCACTGGTCGAAGTTCGGCAAGGGAAAATCGAATCAAAGGGAGAGTTGCAAGTGAGAAGGAGAGAGAGAGGGTATCAGCATCAGTCTAAAAGTCAGGAGCAGAAGACGCACAGGCTGTGACGCAGAGGCTGTGTGACGTTGGGATAGCGTAGTTCTCATGCAGGGGGTGACGCAGTCAGACGCAAAGGAGGCAACAAGTCCTCTCTTGGATCAGAAACTTGTCGAGAAGTGTCTGTAAAAATTCTCACAGAGAATCCTCTTCTATTCTGTTGGTTGTATCTTGTACATGAGATTTTCGCTAAAGAATAATAAAGAAACCCTTGCACCGATTTTCCCACATTGGGTTTTTCCAAGGACATTTGTCCAAAAATAATTGTGTCATTGTGTTATCTTTTTCTTGTTCTGTGTCTTGTTTCGGCATATTAATTTTAAATAGTGAATGTTGCAATTGTATTTACTTTGATATTTACCATAGAACACAGTAAATAACTTGTATAGTTTAACAAGTAGGAGAAGTAATATCAATTGCTGCAGTGCTGCAGTAGGGATTTCGGGTTTAGGAATTTTCACAACCTAGACATGACAACATTGCACAAGAGCAAGTTGGGGCTCCTAAGACTTCATTTTGAGTAAGTCAACATCCCAAGAAATTTATGAATTATGTTGCACTCTTGTCTTCCATAATTGATGCAAAGCCTTGTAGTTTTGAGGAAGCAAGTGGATGGAGAGGTACAACGCCATCATGAAGAATGATCTGTAGGAGATTTTTCCTAAACCCAAGGGGAAGTTAATAATTGACTCCAGGTGGCTATACAAGGTAAAGCATCCAGCAAACGGCAGAAAAGGAAATTCAAAGCTCAATTTGTGGCTAGAGGGTTCTCCCAGAGAGAGGAAGTTAACTATGAGGAGACTTTTGCTCCTATTGCCAAATATATCTCCAACAAATTCATCATGTCTTTAGCATCAGCCCTTGGTTGGAAGTTATATCAAATGGACTTCAAGACAACATTTCTTAATGGTCTAGTTAAGGAGGACTATACCCAAAATAGCCAAGATGCTTTGAGATACACAGGCATGAAAACCATGTTTGTAGGTTGAAGAAGGCCCTTCATGGGTTGAAGCAAGCACCACACGCATCATACTCCAACATCAATGAGTATCTTTCAAGTTTGGGTTTCACTAAAATAGATCAATATTCCAATTTTACTATTTGATTGATGATTATAATTTGCTTGTTTTAATCCTATATGTAGATGATCTTATATATATAAAAAGTTCTAAGAAACTCATAACACGGTGCAAGGAAAAGTTCGTGAGAGAATTTAATATGTAGGATATCAACTTAATGCTCAACGTTTTGGATCTAGAGATGTGGTAGAGTCCAAGTGAGATCTCCATTGCACAGTGTAAGTATACAATTAAGATTATGAAGAAATTTCACTGTTGATGTTTGTAGCATCGAACATGTACTTCTACACAGCTCTAAGTGTCCAGACATGCAGAAGTCACCTAATTGACCTTTAATGTTAGCAATTACTATAATTATTGATATGTATACACAAAATTGATATGTTCCTTCATGTATTTGGTAAAAACCAAACCTAACATTTGCTTTGCAATCAACACTTTTAGCAATATATGGTAGAGCCCAAGCAGGTTTCTTGAGTTGCCACAAAACATGTGCTTCAGTACTTGAAGAGCACAATTCATTTTGGACTAAGGTATGTTAGTGATGGAGAGTTTATATTGCATGGGTTCATAGATTCTAATTGCATAGGTAGTGCTAGTGATAGGGGGAGCATTAAAATGTTGCTTCGGTTTGGGTTCAGGTATGGCTTCATGGTTCAACAAGAAGCAAGCTTCAATGACACTTCATTCAACAAAGGCAAAGTTGGCAACCAACTCTACTAGTTGGAAAGCCATATGATTTTGCAAGTTATTAGCAAAGTTGACATATTTGATTTTGGACAATAGCGTGATTTACTATGACAACCAGAGTTGTATCAAACTCTCTAAGAATCTAGAATAATGATCGATCCAAGCATATTGAGATCATGTACCACTTCATCAAAGAAAAGGTCCAAAATGGAGTTGTGGTTCTTCAATAAACTCATGTAGATCAACAGGCTGCAGATATCTCAACCAAACCCTTGGAAAAAAAGGAAGTTTCAGACATTTAGAGAGATGGTTGGCGTGCCAAAGAACAATTTTCTCACTAAGAGGGAGTGTTAGTTTTACATGAATGTAACTTGAACATTGTCCAAGCTACAACACCTTTCTTTATCTAGCATAGTACCTTAATACATGTTCTTCTTCCCATGTAACTTGTAGCAATTATGATAGCACATGGGGGCAATTATGGAGGGGAGAATTCTAGTTTTATATGCTTTTCAATATTCAACAGTTCAGTTCTAATTCTGTTTTCAACTTTATTTAGAAGTTGCATGCACAACTAGAGGGCGCAGTTCCCTAATTAGTAGAGGCACTCGTGCATGTGGATTTTGAGCTTAGTGAATCGCATAGATACCTCAAATGATGGATGCATGCATGCCTCAGTCTAGCTCCAAGTAGAGGTGCACCTTAATTGGCTTGGTTATTCATGCAAGGAAGGTGCACTAGAGTTTGGAGTTAATAATGCCAGTAGAGGCGTTGTTGTGCATACATACAGATTCATTGTACCTATTCTTCCATAAAAGTGTGGAAGGGCACACTGCTTTATCATTCAAGAGTTTGTGTTTTGAGCCATAGCGTTTATCTTTTTGTTTTCAGATTCAATAGAAAATCGGCAATGCTGTTTTCAGCGTTCAGATTTGCATGTTTGTTATTTTAATGGTCAGAAGTATGTGTTTGTAGGTTAAACTTTAAAGCACTCTATAGCAGAAACTTCAATTGGTATTTGCAGTTATAGCAGAAATTTCAATTGGTGTTTGCAGTTTTAGCAGAAATTTCGATTGATGTTTGCAGTTTTAAGGATCTATAGTTTTAGGTTAGATTCCAGAGTTCACAATCTGCTCACCATGGCCTGAATTTCAACAGTGTGATGACATATAGATAGACATTCAATTCCACTCATCAACCTTCTAATTCCATAAAACTATCCATGTCAATCGATGCACAAATAGACATCTGATTCCACTAGTTGACATTCTATTTCTATAAAACTATCCACCACAAACATGACGTTGAAACTCCATATATGGAACATACAAAACAAAATCCTAGATGATTACAAACATGGAGCAACTGAGTGTTTGTAGTTAAAAGGTATAGAAAGACACTAAGCATGTTCTTGGCTTCTACTTCTACTAGCAACACCAATATGGCAATGGATATCTCAACCGTTGATGGTCTGTCCCCAAAGATTTGCCTACCTATGGCTATGTACATGGCTTTGCAGTTTAGCATTATTGACAACAGCTTGGAATGAACAATAAATATTTTCCTGTGTTTGATGGTGTTTTCCTAATTCACATGAAACCTGTTCATTCGCTATACTAAACTCTATGTCTATAACGTATCATCACTTATAGTAACTAAACAATAATAGTGATTCATTTATTATCTTTTGCTACGCTACAATTTCAACCATCGTGTGAATTAAGAGAGAGAGAAAAGAACAAGTTCAATGCCCATTTCATTCTAAACCTTTAAACTTAATAGCCATTATCATTTAAAGTTGATAAACTTCATAAAAAATGCAATGTTCCACCAAGGTTCTGGGACGAGGGGGCGAGGGAGCGAGGGGGCGCGGGAGCGGCCTATGCAAAAGCTCCCTACCATTTTTTAGGAAACGTGGGGGAGCGTCAGGGTCTTAAAAATTTATAAATTGAGTCCACTATGACAATTTGGTTTGAATTGAAAAGCCGCAAAGCATGATCATTGATATGAATATCATTTGACATTATCTAAATTTATAATATCATATAAAATAATAAATTTAAAATTCTAATTCAGCTTGGTCAAATTCTAATTTAGATTTTGGTCAGACAGAGGAAGAGCTTCAGCTTGATAAGGTAGCCACTGAATTCTGTGAAAAGGTAAATGAACAGATCAGGAACACTGCATTGGCAGTAGAAGGGGGAACTACAATGGGTTGTCCAGCTGTATTGGATCCAACAGCTAGAAAGTTTGTTATATTATATATAATATAGACAGTACACCATATGTTGAAAGAAGAGTTTTAGTTCCAGGAGAGATGAGAAGATCACATGAAAGAGTTTTTGACAGTTTACTATCAAATGACATTGACTGCAGGATGACCATCTGCGAACCAACTTGGGTGACCAACGATGGCATGGATAATTTGTCTACCTTATTAGAGCAATGCCATGCAGTTCAAACTTCAAACTAGCAGTGTATTTCAGGGGTGAAAATAATTTTCGGACCTGAGAATTCAAGCTGAGCCACTGTGCTCTGTGTAAATTTTGTAACTGTATAAATTCATATATAACGACAGTTCCTGAGATTTCTTGTTGCCCATAGTATTTTGTCATGCTTGCAGTAAACGCATGTTAGTCTATAGTCCACCCAATTATTTCCCACATGACATAGGTGCTGCTTCCATAGTTTGTATGTCAAATGTCATGCAAATTAAAAACACAAACTGAATGTCTCATATTCTTTGCCTGTCACTCCAGTTATCTCCCCACTGTAATCCAACCATCACTTGAGAAAAAAAGGAGAAGTTTTGAAAGGGAAAATTCATGTACGTGCTATATGGTCCAACAAATTTCCATGATACTGACCCTCTAAAATAACGCTTGTTGAAACCAAAAGACAGCACAAGACGTTATCCCCATACAGAACATGAGTAGCTTTGTACCACTTTAGGTCTATTAAATCATAAACTATAAGCAAGGCCATTTTTTTGGGAGCGTGGGGAAACGTCCCCTCAAGGAAGGGAAACGTTTCCCTGGCACGTCCCCCCGAGTTTCCTCCATTTTGGGAGCGTGGGGAAACGTCCCCTACTCGTCCCCAAGTCCCCGGAGCGCGGGGGAGCGAGGAAACTAGACCCCTAGGGTGGGGGGCGAGTCCCCGTGGAACACTGAAAAAATGATGGCAAAACACATCAATCATTGAAATCCAATCTTGCCAAAGTGAAAGAGAAGCAGGGTAAATACTATTTTGTTAAGCCACCTCATTTAAACTCTAAAAGCATTACTGTTTACCCAAAATTCAAATACGTCCCAATGTCACACATCAGAGACAGCCTGTTTTCACGAGCAAGACGGCCATCAAAAGGAAAACTTTTAATCACAAGAACACTGGTTTGGCGATGTTGTGGCAACAGGGTGTACTATTTTTATCAAAAATACACCAAAACTTGCACCTAACCGTTATTGCTTATTCATGATCATGGTAGAACTCATGTTTCAACAATGGTGGATGGTTTGAGACAAGACTGGAGCAGAACTCCATTGACAACATAAATCTGTCTTATCAACATCTGCAAATTGATCATGACACGACCACATGAAGACAGATTCGAAGTAACCTAGTCACAAGTGAATCAGGAAAATGAGCAAAAGGCAACTCCAGTACACATTCTATTTCTAAAGCTTTCAACTCGATAGCTAGACATTGTCAATGTTAATTTGATAGGCTTGGCAGAAAAAAATGACAACTTACATCGGCATAATCCTTTTTTTAAGAAGAAATGGGAAGAAAAATACCAGTTTGGGACATGGTTCAATTCTGTAATTAAAAACAAACTGTGACGCCGCTCCAAAGGAATTGAACTCGGGCCACGCACTTAACCCAACGCGTAATACTAACCCCTGTCGGCAGAATATAAATGTTTCGTCGTCCTTCTGGCTTTCTCTCAATGAGATTTTAAATCTTACAGAATTATATACCGGAAAACCATTAATTTTGCGAAACGGGTGAATTAATCAATGGTACCTTATCAACCACAGCCCTGTGAAGCGAGAATGAACCCAAGATTTGAAACCCTTGAATTCCAACGAACCGATTAAAAAGAAGAAAGTCCCCAAGTAGCTCAGAATTCACGGAAGTCGGCCTGAACGAGGTAAATTGGCCGATCTTGGATAAATATGAAGAATTAATGGTGATAATTACAAGATCAAGGGTTCAATCAGCCTCTGCAGCCAGATTGCCGAGGGTTTAAAAAAATCCATCCTCCGTATCGCATGGCCTTCGAGAAAATTCAAAAAAACAGAATAACATTTAAAGGGCCACCTTGCTCACGGCATAAGACAACAGCAGGTTCATTATTTTCCTTTTAGGAATAAAAATGATTAAAGCAAAAAAGAATATTCGAGAAAATTTGGTGCAAGAACAAGAATGAACAACACTTCATTATGTCCTTTTTCGGGTATTAAAAAATAAATAAAGGAAAAAGAAAATTCAGGAAAATTTGGTGGGTTGTTTGTTTAAATAGCGAGATATAGTGAAGAAATTGTAAATAATCCAAATTTTAAAACTTTAGAAAATGGCTGATATCTAGTGAGATATATATATTTTTGGGTATAGATTAAATTGTAATTTAGTATTTAGCTATTACATATAAGGATAGTGTTTTTGGATATTGGTTTTTTTTTTTTTAATAACCTCAATGAATGATTGGATTAGTGGGTATTTAGTATATATTAATAAAATTGTGTTTAATTTTTGGAATATATTTTAAAATTGGTTTTGATTGGTTAAGATTTTTTATTTTTTTGGAATATAAAGAAAAAATTTAGAGGTATTTTACAAGATTGAAAATCACCCTTTTTGATTTATTAGTAAGTTATTTTGGTAGTCAAATGTTGTTTGTACATAATGATGTATTTACATGTCGAGGTCTTTAAATTATATAATAATAGCTAATCTAATAGCTTTGAATAATATAGACTTTTGGGAAATCCTGTTGGTGCAAGGAATAGTTTGGTCACTTCAACACTTTTGAGAAGGTGGGGTGGGGATGTTGGGGTAGGGGCATGACCTCCTTCATCCAAAGAGGGTATTGACTCCACCAATTTTACCGACCTTTTACGGTTTATGTTTAGATTACCCAAAAGACCTGAAATCTCTTATTGTGCGGAGGAAGTCATTTCTGAAACTTTGTAATAGCCCCAGGTTATTTTCTATATAAAAAAAATAAGACCAAGGTCATGGGACACGTATTCCAAGCTGAATGTTGAGCAAAACATAGTGATTGAGTATCACTGGTGATTAATTAATGGCTATGGAAATTGGCAAAGGCATTAATTGGCATTTATTTATGAAAATAAAGGAAAATAGGCCTCAATGATAAAAAGGCTTCTGACGATCAGTTGCTAGCATTTTGACAGTTTTGGGTTGAATTCTCTTGCATTCTCTCATCCTCTCGTACTCTTGCACACTTAGAGTAATCTTGGAGCATTCTTGGAGCACTTTGACATACATTGGATTTGGAGAAAGAAGACAAAGGAAATCAAGAAAGCGTATGGGAACAAGTGGATCAGCAGCTACAATCGGATTGTTTTGCAGGTAACAGGTTGCATGTATGATTTCCTTACTAATTTATGGATGAATGTGATTTTCTGGTTATGTGTTGTCATTGGCATGGTGATTTGCTTGGATTGACTATGGTTTTAACCTTGCCTTGCCATTTCCTGGATAGCAATGGTGTTGTGGGTTTTTCCACTTGATTGTTTTATGATTGGTGCTCATAATCCCTTATGGCTTTGGGTTGGAACAAACGCTCCTGACGTCATGGAACAGCGTGGGTTGAGTTACTAGTCTTGGAGCCTAGGTTGGTACAAACGCTCTAGAACCCTTAGTGGGTTGAGTTACTAGTCTCTAGAGTCGAGTTGCACAAACGCTCTAGAGCCCTGGAAGGTTATGGATTGAGTTACTAGGTCTTGGAGCCCTAGACAACTTGGGTAGAGACCGATCCGGTTGGTGTTAGTGATGTCCGACGGTGAGGTGGAATCATCGGTTGAGGGTTGAGGTGGTTTGGCCTCTAGGAGCCTTGGTTTGGTTTGGTCTTAGTTTATTCCATGAGATCCCAAATTCATGTTTGGAATATGGTGCGAGGATGATTAGCTGACAGAGAGATTTGGTTCAACCCAATCTATGGTCGGGTGTTACATGGAAGTCCCTGAATTGATTGGTATTTTCATATGTTAATATTAGGCATTCCATTATTATGACTTATGAGCATTGGTAGCAATTATGTTGGCGATATTATGGCTGAGTTGCCATGGTTTCTATGTTGGTTATTTGTTGGTTATATGTTGGTTATGTGATGTATATTACTTATGGCTCTTGACATGTTTTGTTGAATGTATGAATGGTTGATGAATGCATGGACTAACAAATTTTATTACAACTATTATGAGAGAGCATTAGACCTTATTGGTGATTCTCAGATAAGTTTCAAACTCCTATGATTAGATATGCATTCATGACATGTATCTTACATGTCTACCGTATGCTTGACAAAATGATTGTCATGGTTAGGCCTGGTTAGGTCAAGTTTTTGTATGTTTAGCATCGTCCTTATGTCATCTGTCATTTTGAGAAGTCTCAAGCAGTTCTAGGCAGGGGTTTGGAGGCTAGCCTGGAATTGTGGCTTATCAGGACCGTAGCCGCTGAACTGACCAATTTACGACATAATCACATGGAGCAAGGCTTGTGAGTGTGGTTGGAGGCCTTCAACCGCATGTAGGTAGTGTCAAGGGTGTGGTTGGGAGTCTAGGTCATTGAAACTAAGTTACAGCTTACGGATTGACCACCTAGGGTGTTTCTTCGCCTCATGGGAGATCTGTAGTCCCTGTAGGATGTCAAGTTGCGATCAGAAAGTTCTTGTTGTAGGCCCCACTTCCTTAACTGGAGTGAGGAGGTCAGGTCATGTCATAGTAACTATGTCTCATGTTTACCCTAGAAGGCTCATGAATTTGGGTAAATGCAGGAGGGATGGTTACAGATTGGTATCAGAGCTCCCAAGTTCAAATACTTGGACTGGATGGGCAGAATGTGTTTGTCATGCATGCATGGCAGACGTCTATGTGTTTGTTATGCATGCACTGTTATGGTCATTGTTGTAGTTTGCATCATTGTGACAACGTTGGTATGATGTTGATGTTTAGATGATTGATATGTTGATTTCAATATATAAACATATGTTGTATTAATCTGAATTGATTGTGCAGACAAGATAGCCTCCCCTGAACTTCATTGAGGTATGTTTAATCATGTTTATATTTGGTTTATCTAACATGGGATGTTTGCAGGAAAAAGAAGATCAAGATTACTAGCATAATGGTGGACTACAGTTCACGTGATTCTCTCTACAAATCATATGAACAACATGGCAACAAGTACTCCCCTGACATAGCAAATACAATGAGAAGTTTGAAAGCTAAGATAAGAAGTTGTAAGGCGGATAATGATAGGACCATTCAGTCATAGGAAATACTTGCCAAGGTTACAAGAGAAGCAAGCAGAAGTTAATGTAGTCATCCTTGAGAGTCTGTCAGATTTGCAGAGACAGTGACCATTTAGGATCAACCATGGACAGAAGGAAAGAATCAATAGGACATATGGCAGCATGTCTCAATCAAGATACATGTTTGACATGGATGACACAGTCAGAGATGGTAGGTTCTTGGATACACCTGACAAGAGGGGTAATTATCATGGGTTCAATTCTAGTTTTGGCTGAGAGGGACATCATCGTCATCACCACCACCATCCGTATAGGAGGAGTGAGAAGCAGTACTTTCCATAGGAGTTCAAGAAATCAAAGCCTCATACATTTGATGGAGAAATGAAGAAGTCACAAGATGTAAAAGCTTGGTTGCTTGGGATGAATAAGTTTTTCAGATTGCATGATTATTCAGAAAATATGAAAGCCAGGATAGCTACTTTTAGTCTTAAAGGAAAAGCAGACATTTGGTGGGAAGATGTGAAGAATGTCAGAGGCATTTGAGAAGAGGAGTTGACTTGGAGTGAGTTCAAGAGACTTTTAAGGAAGAAGTATCTATTTGAAATATATTATGTTGACAGGGCAAAGGAGTTTTATGAGTTGAAGACAGGATTTATGACTGATGAGGAGTCTACTAGCAGATTCCTAGAGTTGTTGAGATATGTGCCTTATCTTAAGGAGGAGAAATCAAAGATTCAGAGATTCATCAGTGGGTTGTCGATATCATTCAAAGACATGATTGAGTTTGATGAGCCTAGATCGTTGGAGGAAGCCATCATAAAGTTGAAGCATTGTTATGAGCAATTGAAGCGCAAGATTGAGTCTAAGCAGGATTGGAAAGGTAATGAGAAGAATAAAGGAAAGTGGGCTAAGAAGAGAGGAAAACATCAGGATACAAATGACAAGGAGAATGTAGTGCTGCACAAGAAGTTCAATGTAGTTGACAGAGGACAGGGATTTCAATCTGAGGAATAGAACAAGGGTGATGGCAGGAATCCTTTGCAGTATTAGAGTTGTGGCAAGGATCACTGCAAGAGAGATTGTCCACAACATCAAGGTGGCAAACCACTGATTTATAGTGCTCAGCAGGCACAGACAGTTGGAGATGTTGGACAGAGTATTCCTCAGATATATGTTGCATTGGATATTAGGCAAGTTGATCATCAAGCATCTATTATCAAGATGGAAGGTAAGATTTGTGATTAAGTTGTTTCTATTTTGATTGACCCTGAATCTAACTATAGTTATATCAGTCTTGACCTGGTGGATAAGTGTTGCTTGAATAAAGAAGTGCATGCAGATTCTTGGTTGGTGCAGTTGGCTACATGTACCAAGAAAAGAGTTCATCATTGGGTGAGATTTTGTGAATTTGAGTTGAACGATATGTCTACATTAACACATCTAAATGTGCTTATGTTATGATCATACAATATGTTGTTGGGTATGGATTGGTTGTACATTCACAGGACTAAGGTAGATTGTTATGATAAGGCTATTGAGTGCTTGGATGATGATGGAGAGAAGAGAATCTTGCAAGGTAAGAAGAAGCCTACATCAGTGAGAATGGTTACAACTATGCAGGAAAAGCGTAGTAGCAGGAAAGGGTGTGTATTGTTTGTAGTTCATATTTCTAGTGACAAAGGGAAGGATGTTGAGGATGTTGAAGTCTTAAAGAGGTATCTGGTTTTGCAACAATTTTAGGATGTATTTCCAACAGAGATTTCAAAGTTACCTCCTCATAGGGAAGTGGACTTTTATATTGAGTTGATGCTAGGAGCAACACCAACATCAAAGGCACCTTACAGGATGAGCACTCCAGAGTTAGTGGAACTAAAGTTGCAGTTGAAGGAAATGCTTGATAAGGGATACATTAGGCCAATAGTGTCGCCTTATGGTGCACCAATATTGTTTGTGAAGAAGAAGGACGATACTCTCAGGTTGTGTATTGATTACAAGCAGTTGAATAAGGTGACGATTAAGAACCGGTACCCTTTGTCATAGATTGTGAATTATTTGATCAATTCAATGGAGCAACAGTGTTCTTGAAGATTGATTTGAGATCAGAGTATCATCAGGTATGCATCAAAGAAGAGGACACCTACAAGACTGCTTTCCCGACTAGGTATGGGCATTATGAGTTTGTTGTGGTTCCTTTTGGTTTGACTAATGCTCCAAATACTTTCACGTGTTTGATGAATAGTGTGTTGTGTCCTTGTTTGGACAAGTTTGTGATAGTATTCATTGATGACATATTGATATATTCCAAGAACGAGGAAGAGCATGCAGAACATCAAGCAACAGTGATGAGATTGAGAAGAGAGCATTAGTTATATGCCAAACATAGTAAGTGTAGTTTTTTTCAGACATAAGTTCATTATTTGGGGCATGTAGTTTCCAAGGAAGGTATAACAGTGGACCCAAAAAACATCAGAGCTATCATGGAGTGGGCAACTCCTAGGAATGTGGATGAGGTTATATCATTCATGGGATTAGCAAGTTATTACAGGCAGTTCATGAGAAACTTCTCACGGATTTCCTATCCTATTACATATTTGCAGTGAAAGGGAAGGAAGTTTGAATGGATTAAGGAGTGTGCGACTAATTTTGAGCAGTTACTTAGAAATGTTCTAGTTTTGAAGATTGCAGATCCTGACAAAGAGTTTGCAGTATGTACAGATGCTTGCAATAAAGGACTTGGTGGAGTCCTGATGCAGGAAGGACATGTGGTATGCTATGAGTCAAGGAAATTGAATGAGCCCGAGCAAAATTAAGTGACTCATGATCTTGAGTTGGCAGCGATCATTCATGCATTGAAGATGTGGAGACATTACCTTCTTGGCAGGAGGTTCATTATGATGAGTGATCATAGTGGGCCGAGATACATGTTTGACCAACCTAATATGAATGTCAGGAAAGCTAGATGGTTAGATACTCTCAGTGAGTATAACATCGAGATGAGGTACATTAAGGGAAAGGAAAATAGAGTTGCAAATGCTCTTAGCAAAAGAGTGCAGGTAAATCACATTGCAACATTGAGTTCTTATGTGACAGACTTACAGGAATAGATATTACAGGTAAGACAGTAGCATGACGGGTACCAACAACTTAAGCACGGGTTACAGCAGCAGGGTACAGGTGATCGGGATGTTGATTATCATCTCATCACCAATGGTTTGGTCAAATTTAGGGACAGGGTCTATGTGTCAGAAAACAGCGAGCTCAAGAAGCTTATCTCGAGGGAATTTCATGTTAAGTCGTATTCAGGTCACTTAGGATATCATAAGACATTGACAATGGTTAAGAAGTTCTATCACTAGATGAACTTGAAGAAAGAGGTGGCTGAGTATGTTGTGAAATATTTGGATTGTCAGCAGGTAAAAGTAGAGTGTAAGCATCAAGGTGGTTTATTGCAACCGATTATGATTCTAGAGTGGAAATGGGAGGTCATTTCCATGGGATTCATTATAGGTTTTCTGAGGACATCGAGACTGATGATTCTATTATGGTTGTGGTTGACAGGTTGACCAAGGTAGCTCATTTCATCGCAGATAAGTCTGCGAACTCAGCTAGTGACATAGCTCATATTTTCAATAGGGAGATAATGATATTGCATGGTGTTCCTAAGAGGATTATATCCGATAGAGATGCCAAGTTCAATTCCAATTTTTTGAAAGAGTTGTTTGCAGGTTTGGGGAAAGAGTTAGCCTTTAGTACGAGCTTATCATCCATAGGCAGATGGACAAACAAAGAGGGTTAACAAGATTCTTGAGGACATGTTGAGAATGTACGTCATGCATCAACAAAACAAGTGGGAAGAGTATCTTCCACTAGTTGAGTTTGAATATAAAAATGAGTATCATGAATGTTTGCAGATGAGTCCATTTGAGGCACTTTGTGGGTGGAACTATAATACTCCCATCTGTTGGAGTGATCTAGTGAACATGGTATTGATTGGATTAGATATGTTGACAAAGATGGAAGAAGAAATGCAGGTTATCAAGAAGAACCTAAAGGAAACAAATGATAGACAAAAGAGTTATTTAGATCAACACAAGGTATTTAAGGAATTTTAGGTTGGGGAGCATGTTTATGTGCACATCAAGCCCAAGAGGAGCTCCTCGAGGATTGGGTCATGTGCCAAGTTGGCACCTCAGTATTGTGGGCCTTTCTAGATCCCTGAGAGGATTGGACTAGTGGCCTACCGACTTGCACTACCTTCGACAGTGAAATTCCATGATGTTTTCCATGTCTCATTGCTTAAAAGATATGTGAAGGACGTTGATCATGTGATTGACTAGTTTGTAATACGGGCGGAACCAGAAGAAGAATTATAACCGAAACCTCAGTGCATTTTGCAGCGAAATATGCTCATGCTCCTGAATCGAGCAAGTAAAGTGTAGTGGAAGCACTTTGGGCATAATGAAGCTACATGGGAGATGACTGATCATATGCAATCTATGTATCCTTCTCTATTCACTGGTTGAGTGGATGCATTCTGATACATGTGTTTGATGTTGTGTTTTGGTTATGTCTATATATATGCATATGTATGTAAATATCGCATCAAATTGTGTTGCAAAGCTCCAATAAGCAGTATGGTGTTTATGGTATGATGGCCATGGTCTCAGCAGTATGATATGATGTAAATGTTGCATCAAGTTGTGTTATAAAGCTCCATGGGAAACATGTGTTCTACTGGTTTAAAAGTGTCATTGAACACTGAGGATAGTGTTCCACCAAGGGGGAGGGGTTTGTAAAAACCCCTGGTTGATATTCTATGTAAATAAAATAAGAACAAGGTCATGAGACACGTATTCCAAGATGAATGTTGGGAAAAACATATTGATTGGATATCACTAGAGATTAATTAAAGACTATGGAAATTGGCAAAGGAAAAAAGGCTTTCATCTATGAAAATAAAGGAAAATAGGAGAAAAGGGAGATTAAAAGTCAGAAATTTGCATGAGAGAGAAATTGAAGGAAAATGAAGAAAATAGAGGCCTCAATGATAAAAAGGCTTATGAGGATCAGTTGCTAGCCTTTTGACAATTTTGGGTTGAACTCTCTTGTATTTTCTCATTCTCTCATACTCTTGCACACTAATAGTATTCTTGGAGCACTTTGGCATACATTGGATTTTGAGAAAGAAGGCAAAGGAAAGCAGGAAAGTGCAAGGGAACAACTGGATCAACAACTACAACCAGATTGATTTGCAGGTAACAAGTTGCATGCTTAATTTCCTTATTGATTTATGGATGCATGGTATATGCATGTGATTTTTTGGTTATATGTTGTCATTAGCATGGAGTTTTGCCTAGATTGACAGTGGTTTTAGCATTGCCTTGCCATTTTTTGGATAGCCATGGTATTGTGGGTATTTCCACTTGATTATTTTCTTATTGGTGCTCATAATTCCTTATTGTTGTGGGTCTAAACAAACACTCTAGAATCCCTAGAACAACTTGGTTTGAGTTACTAGTCTTGGAGCCTAGGTTGGGACAAACACTATAGAGCCATGTTGGGTGTGTGTTATATTCTTTCCACGACTAGCTCTAGTAGTGAATCCGGGGGGTTAGAGGGGGGCAGCTAGCAAGGTAGCCCCCCTCTACGAGGGCCGAATTAGGTGGGCGGACCTACCTATGGTTTTGTGCGTGGTTTTCGCACATGGTTTTGGGCATGATAGTTTCCTGCCCATGGGATTTTGTACATCTGGTCAAGGGAACTACAGTTATGTTCTAATCTAGGGTTAATGGATTGGGTTTTGGTGGATGCTTCGACATGTATACATATGTATTGTAACATTGAAAGGAATATAATGAAAAATCAATCTGGTAGTCCCAGTTTTGGGATCTAGGGGAAAATCTGTGTATATTTATTTTAAGTTTTACGCTCTCACCATTGTTTATTTTCTATTTTTATAATTCATATGCAGGTAATTTTTGTACGGGGTAAAAATATACAAGCCCTTGGTGGGTTGAATTACTAGTCCCTGGAGTCAGGTTGGCCAAACGCTCTAGAGCCCTGGAAGGCTGTGGATTGAGTTAGTAGTTCCTTGAGCCCTAGATAGCTTGGGTAGAGACCGATCTGGTTGGTGTTAGTGATGTCCGGTCGTGAGGTGGAATCACTAGTTGAGGGTTGAGGTGGTTAGGCCTCTGGAAGCCTTGGTTTGATTTGGTCTTTATTTATTCCATGAGATCCCACATTCATGCTTGTAATATGGTGCAAGGTGATTGGTTGAGGGAGAGATTTGGTTCAACCCAATCTATGGTCGGGTAGTACGTGGAAGTCCCTGACTTGGTTGGTATTTTCATATGTTAATATGAGACATTTCCTTATTGTGATTTATGAGCATTTGTAGCGATTATGTTGGTGATATTATGGCTAAGTTGCCATGGTTTCTATGTTGGTTATTTGTTGGTTATACTCTGGTTATGTGATGTATATTACTTATGGCTCTTGACATGTTTTGATGAATGTATGAATGGTTGATGAATGAATGGACTAATAAATGTTATTGGAACTATTATGAGAGGGCATTAGACCTTCTTGGTGATTCTCAGATAAGTTTCAGACTCCTATGATTATATATGCATTCATGACCTAAAGCTTACATGCCTGCCATATGTTTGATAGAATGGCTGTCATGGTTGTTTTTTATGTAGCATTGTCCTTATGTCGTGTATCATTCTGAGAAGTCTCATGTAGTTCTAGGAAGGGGTCTGGAGGTTGGCTTGGAATTATGGCTAAGATCTCGGAGCCACTTGCACTGAACTAACCAAATTAGGACACAACAACATGGAACAAGGCTTGTGAGTGTGGTTGGAGGCCTTCAACTGCATGCAGGCAACGTCAAGGGTGTGGTTGGGAGTCTAGGTCACTGAAATAGAGTTCTAGCTCAGGGATTGACCTTGTGGAGTGTTTCTTCAACTCCTAGGTGATCTGTAGTCCCTATAGGATGTCAGGTTGTGGTCAGAAAGTTCCAGTTGCTGGCCCCACTTCCTTAACTTGAGCTAGGAGGTCGAGTCATGTCATAGTAACTCTTCATATCATGTTTACCTTGGCAGGCTCGTGAATTTTGGTAAATGTGAGAGGTGGTTATAGAGTAGTATCAAAGATCCCAGGTTCAAACACTTGGACTAGATGGATGGATTGTATTTGTCATGCATACATGTCAGTTGTCTATGTGTTCATTATGCATGCATTGTGATGGTCATTGTTGTAGTTTGCATCATCATGAAGACATTGGTATGATGTTAACGTTGAGATGATTGATATGTTGATTTCATTATATATGCGTGTGTTGTGCTAATTCAAATTGATTATGTAGACGAGATAGCCTCCCTGAACTTCACTGAGGTATGTTTGATCATGTTTATATTTGGTTTATGTGACATGGTATGTTTTCAGGAAGAAGAAGATCAAGATGAATAGCAGAATGGTAGACTACAGTTCACGTGATTCTCCCTACAAATCAGATCAACAACATGGCGATGAGTACTCCCATGACATAACATATACATTGAGAAGTTTGAAAGCAGAGATAAGAAGTTGTAAGGCAGATAATGAGAGGATTATTCATTCATAGGAAAGACTTTCCAGGGCACAGGGGAAGCAAGTGGAAGTTAATGTAGTCATTTTTCAGAGTCTGTCAGATTTGCAGAGACAGGGACTGCTTAGGATCAGTCATGGACAAGAGGAAAGGACCAATGGGGCATATGGCAACAGGTCTCAATCAGGATACAAGTTTGATAAGGATGACACAGTCAGAGATGGTAGGTTCTTGGATACCCCTCACAAGAGGGGTAATGATCATGAGTTTTATTATAGTTTTGGAGGAATAAATATATATCTGAAAGATATTATGATGACAGGGCAAAGGAGTTCTATGGGTTGAAGATGGGATGTATGACCGATGAGGAGTATATTAGCAGATTCCCGGATTGCTTTTCTGGTAACAGCTTGCATGTATGATTTCCTTGTTGATTTATGGATGCAAGGTGTATGCATGTGATATGTTGGTTATGTGTTTTCATTTGGATGGAGATCTTCTTGGATTGACAGTGGTTTTTGCCTTGCCTTGCCACTTCCTAGATAGCTATGGTGTTGTGGATTTTTCCACTTGATTGTTTTTTTATCGCTGCTCATAATTACTTATGGTTGTGGGTTGGAACAACCGCTCTCGAAGCCCTAGAACAACTAGGGTTGAGTTACTAGTCCTAGAGCCTACGTTGGAACAAACTTCTTGGAGCCCTTGGTGGGCTGAGTTACTAGTCATTGGAGCCAGGTTGGACAATGTAACAACCCTAGTTAAAAATTCATGTAAAAATATATAATACCACGGTCATGGGACACGTATTCCAAGCTGAATGGTGGGAAAAACATTCTAGTGAGTGTTCATTTTGGTTATTGTGGCTAACAAAAATGGCAAAGGCAATGGCTAAGGCTTTGGAAAGGCAAAATGGCATAAAATAATGGAAATTAGGAGAAAAGGAAGGAGAAAGGTCACAAGTTTCATGTGAGGAGGTTGAAGGAAAATAATGGAAATTGAAGAAAATAGAGGCCTCATTGATAAAAAGGCTTTTGAGGATCAGTTGGTAAGCTTTTGATAGGTTTTGGTGTTCTCTTCTATTCTCTCTCTCTCATACTCGTAGACACTTAGAGTTTTCTTAGAGCACTCTTGGAGAGTGTGGCATACTTCGAGTTTTGGAGCAAGAAGGCAAAGGAAGAGCAAGAAAGCGCAAGAGGACATCGGGATCAACAACTACAACAATTTTTTCTTGCAGGTACCAAGTTACCTGTATGTTTTCCTTACTAGTTTTGGCATGCATGTGGTTTCTTGGTTATGATCTACCACTGGCATGGAGGATTGCGTGGATTGACAGTGGATTTGCCTAACCTTTCCATTTCTTAGATAGTCATGGTGTTGTGGGTTCATTTCTTTATTTTTCTGGTTGGTTCTCATGTTTCCTTTAGCTTGGGTTGAGTTACTAGTTCCTGGAAGCCTTGGTTGGAAAAACACTCTAGATCCCTAGGTGGGAGGAGTTACTAGTCATGGAGCATTGGTTGGACAAACTCTCTTGAGCCCAGTATAAGTTGTGGGTTGAGTTACTAGTCCTGGAGCCTTGGTTGGAACAAACACTCTGGAGCCCTAAAAGGCTTGGATAGAGACCAATCTGATGATGGTTTTGTGATGTCCAACCGTGAGGTGGAATCACTATTTGATGGGTTGAGGTGAATGGCTTCTGGAATCTGTGGATCATTTTGGATTGATGTGTTCTATGAGATCCCACATTCATGCTTGGAATATGACATGGGGGTGAATGGCTAAAGAGAGATTTGTCTCACCCATTCTACGATGGGATGGAACATGGTAGTCCCATTCTGGGTTGGCTTTGGTATCAGTAATATGAGGTTATTTCTCCTTGTTATCTCATGAGTATTATACTGGTTTATACGTGGACTATATGGTTGATGTATCCTTGATATTTATGTTGGTTATAGGCATGTATTATGACAGTGATGATGTATGGATCTGCTCATGTTTTGATTCATAAATTAATGGATAATTTATCTATGACCTAATAGATGATAATGCAACTAATGATATAAGGGAACAATGCTTCTTAGCAATTCTCAGATAAGTATGAGACCCCTATGCTCAGATCTGTTGTTTACTTATGCAGATTGCATTGACGCCAAGTGTTTGACAAAATGTCAGTCACGGTTGGGGATGACCAGGCCTAGTCCTAGAGTTAGTTTTTGGTTTATTAGTCTTTTCATCGCATGTTTAATGGATTCCGGAAGTTACAAGAAGTTTTGGGTAGTGGCCAGAATTCTAGGCTTGAAAAGTGCCTTAAATTCCCTGGACTCTGACACAGGTTTGCTAGAAATAGTCCTTGGACGCATACATGCAGTCTTATGGGAGCGTTCAGACCTCTCTCGACGCTGGCATGCCCATATCATGGGAGCGTCTAAATGTTTAATATCTTAAAGACTTAGTGGGACTCAAGGGTTGGTTACCTGAGAGGTGGGGATGGTTCCTGAAAGTCTTGTTGTTGTTGTGGAAGGTTTGTAGGGTGTGACCAAATTTCCCGAGGGACTATGTAGCAGAGAAGGGAAGGTCGGGGATGGATTTGTTTTGGTCATTAGCATTGCCATATGGAATCAAATGCACATTGGGAGTGTGTCCTAGAACAATGAGATGATAATTGTTCACTGAGAGGACAAGTGGCATTGGATTATAGTGTTGGACATTGGATGCAAATTTGACCTTGCAGTGGATTCTGGACTTCCTAGGAAGGAGGTGAATCCTGGTACTACTTTTGAGGGTGGAGGTGTGAGCCTCTAGATTCCCTTGTTGCGGATACAGGCTTCGTATCCTTTTATTTGCTGGTTGAGCAAATGTGCATATGTGTATATCACTGTAAATATTGTATCGAGTTGGATTTATAAAGATCCATAGACAATATGATTATTTGTTGAGTGAAGCAAATGTGTATGTTAGTATATGTCGTTATTGTAGACACTGTAATGATTTGTGCTATAAGGCTCCAATAAATGGTACGATTGTCATGTTTAGTAGTGGTCATCGTAAATATTGCAACAAGTTATGATATAAAGCTCCATGGGCAATATGTTTTGTTTTCAACATTCTTATTGGTTATAAGTGTCATTGAACACCGAGGACGGTGTTCCCCCAAGGGGGAGGGTTCTTTTTTGCTTCTTGTACCATCTTTTTCTTTCCTTTTATGTCTTGAGTCTTAGGAATTGGTTGGGAAAGAGGAAAGTTTGTGGAGCTCAGGGAGAGATGAATAAAGCCCAACAGGTAAAGTAAGACCTAGATGAAGCACGGTGCATGTTTTAGGGTAGTTGAAGGCAAGAGTATGAAAACCAGTTGGATTGGTTGGGTCCATTGGTGTAAATGGACGATGCCAAGAATTAATGGGAAAGGTAATCAAGAAAGGTAAGGTGAATGTATTTGAGGTGTTAGATGCCTTGGCTATGTTGGGAACGATTTTTCTCAATGTTGCACATGGTGTGCATAGATAAAGGGAATTCTCTTAACCTTAACCTTATAGTATTTTGTAATTATGTTGTGATCATGTTTATGCTAATGTTTATATGTATATATGTGTGTATGTATGTTATTGTATGACATGGTCATGACTATTTTATGCTAATGTTTATGTATATGTATGTATGTATCCATGTATCTATGTCATGTCTGACAAGGGTCATCATGGATCATGATTATTAATGCTAATATGTATACGTATATATATATATGTATGTATGCATACCATTGTCTGGCAGGGTTATCAGGAATCGTTCTTGCTGAGGAATGATTGCTTATGCAAGTGAATGGCATGAAGGGGTTCATGGTCTTATGAGGAGTCAATTGGAAGAGTAGCCTTAACAGATTTATGAAGTTAGTGTCATGTGGATATGAGTTTATATTATGTGTTTAGACTATGTTTATGTTTATGTTATGGACATGCTATGTTGAGAGATACATCAGGGAATGAAAGCAATGTGCTTTGCGGCATACTAAGATAAGCATGGATGATAGAGAGACATCAAAAGCAAGGTTGCAGGGTAGAGAGAGTGTGGTTTTGGATGTGTGGTATTACTGTTGTGCATATGTTGTATAGGTTGTACATGTTGCATCTGTGATGTTGTGCGCATGCGGTGTGGTGTATATATAGTTTTTGTACATGTTGTTTATGCAATGATTATGTACAAGGTGGTACAGATAGTGTTGTGTGAATGTTGCATATGCATTACTAGGTATAGATGGTGCTATGTACATGTTGGATATGTGGTGTTGTGTACATATTGTAATGTGTGCATGATGGATATGCAGTGTAGTGTGCATATGGTGCTAGACGCCTGTTGGATATGTAGTGTTGTGTACATAAGGTGATATGTACATGTTGTATATAAAGTGTTATGTACATGTGGTGTTGTGTGCATGTTGTACATATGGTGTTGTGTGCATGATTGTACAAGTGGTGATGTGAGCATGTGGTGTCGTGTACATGTTGTACATGTGGTGTTGTGTAAATGTCGTGCGTGTGATATTGTGTGCATGTGGTGTTGTGTACATGTCGTGCATGTGGAACTGTGTACATGGGGTATTGTGTACATGTTGTACATATGGTACTGGTGTATGTGTGGTATTTGTGGGCATGTCATACATGTTGTGTTAAGGGCATGTGGTACTATGTATGCACATTGTGTAGTCGGGGTATCGTGACATGTATATTTGTTATGTTGTACTTTGTGTACGTGTATGTGTTGTCGTATGCCAGGTTTATGTATATACATTGTGTGGCATTGTACATCAATGTATAGATGTATGTATTGTGTTTTACACTGGGTGTAGGTGTATGTATGTGTTGTGTTGTACACTAGGTGTAGGTGTATGAGTTATATGTCAGGTGTAGGTGCATGTATTGCATGGTGTTGTATGTCGTGTGTGGTTGTATGTGTATGATGCACACTATGTGTATGTGCACATGGCTGAGGAGAAGGCACTAGGTGTTTGTCGGGTGTGGCAACCGATCTGGTGTGCGTACAAAATAAGGACAAAGGTAGAAGCTAAGGATTGATTAAAGGATAAGTATCAATATTTTATTTCAGTTTTATTATGCATGTGATTTATGATTTTGGTCTATGATGATTACATGTGATGTATAATTCTAGTTTATGATGGTTACGTGTAATTTATGATTTTCATCTATGATGGTTGTGTTTTGAGCTAACTTGATGTGGTATGTTCTACATAATGATTTGGCCAAAGATGCTAGTTTGACTTGTTGTGACAGGAAGCGAACATAATTGCAAGTGTACCTTGTTGATGGGCCACCAATGAGGTAATATTTGAAGTTATTTCAATTTATTTGAATCTAATGGAAATTATGTGCTTGGTATAGGAAAGCATCGAAATGCCTAGTTGGGTGGTTGAAATCGACTACAAAAATTAGTAGCAACAATGAAAGAAATTGGAACATGCAACACTATCCTAGTAAAGCACTTCAGGAGCAAGGCCATTGTGGGACACTAGTACCCAATAGTGTCCATTGATTTCCATGAGCATGCTATGACTGATATGATGGTTTTGAGGCAAGGATATGCTTTTTTTTTTGTATCTTTCGATGTGAGGAAGCCTTGCCAAAGAATGGACTGCCGAGGATGGGGGTGCCAACGAAACTTGGAAGGTGTGTCACTGTAAGGAAGGCGGTGACCGGATTTCTCGAGGGACTGTGTAGCAGAGAAGGGAAGGTTGGGGATGGATTTTTTTTGGTCATTAGCATTGCCAGATGGAATCAAATGCACATTGGGAGAGTGCCCTGGAACAATGAGATGGTAATTGTTCACTGAGAAGACAAGTGGTGTTGTATTATAGCACTGGACATTAGATGCATATTTGACCTTGCAGTGGATTCTAGACTTCCTGGGAAGGAGGTGCATCCTAGTACTACTTTTGAGGGTGGAGGTGTGAGCCTGTAGATTCCCTTGTTGCGGATGCAGGCATCGTATCCTTTTATTTGCTGGTTGAGCAAATGTGCATGTGTATATGTGTATAGCACTGTAAATACTGTATAAAGTTGGATTTATAAAGATCCATAGAAAATATGATTATTTGTTGGGTGAAACAAATGTGTATGTGAGTATATGTGGTTATTGTAAATACCGTAATGAGTTGTGTTATAAAGCTCCAGTAAACGGTATAATTGTCATGTTTAGTAGTGGTCATTATAAATATTGCAACAAGTTATGTTATAAAGCTCGATGGGCAGTATGTTTTGTTTTCAGTAGTCTTGTTGGTATAGGTGTCATTGAACACCGAGGATGGTGTTACCCCAAGGGGGAGCGTTCTGTAACAACCTTGGTTAAAAATCCATGTCAAAATATATAAGACTATGGTCATGGGACACGTATTCCAAGTTGAATGAGGGGAAAAACATCCTAGTGAGTGTTCATTTCGGTTATTATGGCTAAGGAAAATGGCAAAGACAATGAATAAGGCTTTGGAAAGGCAAAATGGCATTTTGGAACTTTTATTTATGAAAATAATGGAAATTTGGAGAAAAATAAGGTGAAAGGTCACAGGTTGCATGTGAGGAGGAAATTGAAGGAAAATAATGGAAATTGAAGAAAATAGAGGCCTCATTGATAAAAAGGCTTATGAGGATCAGGTTGTAAGCTTTTGATAGGTTTTGGTGGAGCTCTCTTCTATTCTCTCTCCCTCTCTCATACTCTTGGACACTTAGAGTTTTCTTGGAGCACTCTTGGAGAGTGTGGGATACTTGGATTTTTGGAGCAAGAAGGTAAAGGAAGAGCAAGAAATAACAAGAGGACATCAGGATCAACAACTACAACGACTTTTTCTTGCAAGTACCGAGTTGCCTGTATGTTTTCCTCACTAGTTTCGACATGCATGTGGTTTCTTGGTTATGATCTATCACTGGCATGGAGGATTGCTTGGATTGATAGTGGATTTGCCTAACCTTGCCATTTCCTAGATAACCATGGTGTTGTGGGTTCATTTCTTTGTTTTTCCTGGTTGTTTCTCATGTTTCCTTTAGCTTAGGTTGAGTTACTAGTTCTTGGAAGCCTTGGTTGGACAAACGCTCTGGAGCCCTAGGTGGGAGGAGTTACTAGTCTTGGAGCCTCGGTTGGACAAACACTCTGGAGCTGAGTAAAATTTGTGGGTTGATTTACTAGTCCTGCAGCCTTGGTTGGAACAAACACTCTGGAGCCCTAAAAGGCTTGGATAGAGACCAATTTGATGATGGTTTTGTGATGTCCAACCGTGAGGTGGAATCACTATTTGATGGGTTGAGGTGAATGGCCTCTGGAATCCTTGGATCGTTTTGGATTGATGTGTTCTATGAGATCCCACATTCATGCTTGGAATACGGCATGGGGGTGAATGGCTGAAGAGAGATTTGGCTCACCCATTCTACGATGGGGTGGAACGTGGTAGTCCCATTCTGGGTTGGCTTTTATATCATTAATATGAGGTTATTTCTCCTTATTATCTCATGAGTATTATATTGGTTTATATGTGGTTTATATGGTTGATGTATCCTTGATAGTTATGTTGTTATTATGTTGGTTATAAGCATGTATTATGATAGTGATGATGTATGGCTCTGCTCATGTTTTGATTCGTAAATGAATGGATAATGTATCTATGACCTAATTGATGATAGTGCAACTAATGATATAAGGGAACAATGCTTCTTGGCGATTCTCAGATAAGTATGAGATCCCTATGCTTAGATTTGTTGTTTACTCCTGCAGATTGCATTGATTCCAAGTGTTTGACAAAATGTCAGTCCCGGTTGGGGACGACCAGGCCTAGTCCTAGAGTTAGTTTTTGGTTTATTAGTCTTTACATAATGTGTTTAATGGATTCCGAAAGTTACAAGAAGTTTTGGGCAGTGGCCAGAATTCTAGGCTTGAAAAGTGCCTTAAAATCCCTGGACTCTGGCACAGGTCTGCTGGAAATAGTCCTTGGACGCAGACATGCAGTCTTGTGGGAGCATCCAGAGCTCTCTCGACACTGGCATGCCCATAGCATGGGAGCACCCAAAGCTCTCTGGATGTTCGCATGCCCATAGCATGGGAGTGTCTAGAGGTTTAATATCTTAAAGACTTAGTGGGACTCAGGGGATGGTTACCTGAGAGGCGAGGATGGTTCTTGAGAGTCTTGTTGTTGTTGTGACGATTTGTATGGTGTGTTTCTATCGGTTCCACTTCCTTAACGTGAATTAGGAGGTCAAATCATATCATAGTAACTTCTCGTCGCATGTTTACCCCGGTTGGCCGATTACTTGGGTAGATGTGGGAGGTGGGTGTTACAGACAAACAATCTGGAGCCCTGGAAGGTTGTGGGTTTATTACTAGTTCGTAGAGCCCTAGATAGCTTGGGTAGAGATCAATCTGGTTGGTGTTAGTGATGTCCAATTGTGAGGTGGAATCATTGGTCGAGGTTTGAGGTGGTTTGGCCTCTAGAAGCTCTAGTTTGGTTTGGTCTTGGTTTATTCCATGAGATCCCACATTCATTCTTGGAATATGATGCGAGGGTGATTGGCTGAAAGAGATATTTGGTTCAGCCCAATCTATGGTCAGGTGGTAAGTGGAAGTCCCTGAATTGGTTGGCATTTCATATGTTAATATGAGACATTTCCTTATTGTGATATATGAGAATTTGTAGCGATTATGTTTATGATATTATGGTTGAGTTGCCATGGCTTTTATGTTGGTTATATGTTGATTATGTGATGTGTATTACTTATGTCTCTTGACATGTTTGTATGAATGTATGGATGGTTTATGAATGAATGGACTAACAAATTTTATTGCAGCTATTATGAGAGGGCATTAGACCTTCTTGGCAATTCTCAGATAAGTTTCAGACTCCTATGATCAGATATGCATTCATGACCTATAACTTACATGTTCGCCATATGTTTGACGAAATGAATGTCATGGTTAGGTCAATTTTTTGTTCAAGTTTTGTATGTTTAGCATTGTCCTTATGTCATCTATCATTCTCAGAAGTCACAGCCAGTTTTGGGCAGGGGTCTTGAGGCTGGCCTGGAATTGTGGCTTTCGTTACCGCAGACACTGAACTAAGCAATTTAGGTCACAACTACATGGAGTAAGGATTGTGAGTGCGGTTGGAGGCCTTCAACCACATGTATGCAGTGTCAAGGGTACGGTTGGGAGTCTAGGTCATGAAATAGAGTTTCAGCTCAGGGATTGACCACCTAGGGTGTTTCTTCAGCTCCTCGGTTATCTATAGTCCTTATAGGATGTCAGGTTGTGTTAATAAAATTCCAGTTGTATGCCCCATTTCCTTAAACGGAGCTAGGAGTTCAGGTCATATCATAGTAACTCTTTGTCTCTTCTTTACCCTAACAGGCTCGTGGAGTTGGGTGAATGCGTGATGGATGGTTACAAACTTGTTTAAGAGAGAGCAATTAAAGAAGCCAATTAGTGAATAGAGGTTGATTGTTGAGGCCCTTAAAGCAAGCTTAAACCCCTCTTTGATGTCCCAAAAAAATTGCGTTCTAATAATATTAGAGAACTGTGGGGGCAAGCCAATAGAGCAACCTCGAGAAATTGTAGAATTAGACAATCCAAATATAGTTATGATACAAGAGGCAATAGGAAAGGGAGACCCATTAGTTTTTGAACTTAAAAAGTCATATGGTGAGGGGAGGAATTTCTTGCTCTAGATTCAAAAGGGTTTTCAAGGGTTTGATTATTAGTTGGAATCATGATGTGATACCTTAATAATTCTCTCTATTCATTTAGGGTGTTGCAAAGAGATATAAAAAAAGTTTGGGAACGACTCTAACTTTGCTAGATTTCTATGGGCCTCATGAGGGTAAGTAAATTTACTATGAAAATATGTTTTTTTAGTGTTTTGAAGGTGATAACCTTATTATTGGGAGAGACTTAAATCTTAATTTGAATGGAAGGGAGATATTGGGATCTAGCGCCAAAGTGGATAGTTTAGTTGGATTCTTCCATAAGTTTTTTAATTATGTAGGTGTTGTGGATAATGAGCTTATGAAGTTTAACCCAGCTTGGTGCAATAATAGATTAGGAGTAGATTGTATTCCCAATAGGCTTGATAGGTTTTTTCATCCATGGGGACTTTTTATAAAGGGTGGGGTGGTACCTGTCATGTTTAAGATCCAACTGATGCTCAAATCATGTATCAGTTGTTTTGGAATTAGATAAAAATGATCTAAAGCTATGAACTCCTTTCATATTTAATCTAGGGTGGGCTAATGAGAAAGTATTTTAGGATTTAGTGAAGGTAAATTGGTTGAGTTTTGATCCTTTCTAGGAGGGAACTACTTGTGAATAATTTGTAAAGGGTTTGAAAAGAGTTAAGGAAAAGGTGGAAATTTGGGCAGGAAAAATACACTAAGAAAGGGATGGTTACCAAAAAGAAATGGAGAAGAACTTGGAATCATTTTTTAATACTAATTTAGGATGTCAACTTGGTGATGAGGATAAGGTCATTTTGAAAGATTTGGAGTCCAAAAAGGCAATGTTTTTTCTATATAGAAAACATGAATGGAGACTCAAGGGTAGGACTACTTGGATTGAGTTAGAGGATAAAAATACCAAATGTTTTTAAAACTTGGCCAATCACGAAAAATTATTGATGCAATCTAGGAACTAACCAATAGGAAAGGGAGAATGGTCAACAACATTTAGGATATAGCTAAATTAGGAATGCGGTATTTTGTGGAGGTGTTTATAGAATTGGGCAAAGCAAACATAGAATAAATTCTCAAGGTGACATTGTATTTCCTTGGATTGGTTGGAGAAGAGTTTTGGAGGTGTTTAAAGAACTATGCCGAGCAAACATAGAAGAAATTCTCGATGTGGAATTGTATTTCCTTGGATTGGTTGGAGAATAGGAGAATGAGAGGATGTATAAGAGAATAATAAGGGAGGAACTTATTTATGTTATTAAATATTTTTAGGAAGATATAAGTCCAAGATCAAATGACTGGACTATGGGATTCCATGTTGATTTTTTTGACCTGTTGTAGAAGGATTTGCTCAAAGTTGTCGAAAAAGAGAGAACTTCTATGAGAGTGTTTGTATTTTTAAATTCCAATTTAATTGCTCTCAATTCAATAATAGATTACCATGCTAATTTTGATTCCTTTAGGCCTATCTCCCTGTGCAATTTCATTTACCAAAAAAATTCCTAGGTCATTGCAGCTAGATTGAAGATTGACCTCTCAAAAGTAATCCCACCTTAGTAGTTCAGGTTCCTAAGGCACCACATATGTAGGGCATTAATATCAGCATAGGAGGGACTACACACTATCAAAGCCTCACTTATGTTAGCAAAAATGATTAGGTTAGATCTTTCTTAGGCATGTGATAGGGTGTGGTTCTCACTTTCGTTTGTCAATCAAATTATGGAATGTGTGAATATTTCCTCCTTTGCAATATTGATTGATGGATGAACATCAAACTTATTTATTTTTTCAAGGGGGCTTAGACATGGTTGCACACTCTCACCCTTCGTCTTTTTTTCGTGATGGAGGGATTAAGTAGAGCCATCAATTAAGTTGGAATAACGAGGAGAATAAAAGGCGTGAGAATAAGAAGATCTGAGTCATTCACACATCTAATACTCATAGATGATTCTTTACTGTTATTTTCTGAATTGGAAAGGGAGGTTCATTGTTTCAATAACATTTTATAGCTTTGCAATAAAGCCAGAAGCATGGGAATAAATAGGAATAAATTTGTAGTTTATATAGTTGGTTTGGAAGGTACTTGAGATTTGGGTATTGGAGGATGGTTTCCTTTTCAACACTTAAACATGTTAAAAGGCGTTAAATATGTGGTCTTTACGCTTGAGCATACTTGCTATGGAAAGGTATATTAGTACTAGTTGTTGTCTAAAATTGAAAGATGCATCTCCTTTTGGTGCAACATGTTGCTCTCTGAGTGAGGAAGTTAGTGCTAGAAGTTTATCCAATATATTGATACACCCTAGCTAATAACCTAGAGGTTTTCTTTCAAAAAAAATATGTTTTATGGGAACAGAGTGATGATTACAAAGGGAATCATCCAGTTAAGTGGCATAGGATTGTAGCTCCAAAATCTTGGGGGGGCTAGAGGTTGAAGAACATACATTTATTTCGTAAAGCACAATAAACAAAATCATTATGGGATGTCATCAAATAAGAAAGCCTATGGAAAAGGATCCTTATACAAAAAATGCATTGCTTCATGAAATATCTTGGACTACATTAGAAAGGAAATGGAGAGTACAATGAATGTATCCAAGCAATGGAAGACAATGACACTAACCTTCCTAGTCATACACCCCTATTTGGCATGGAGAGTGAGATATGGATCACGAGTACTTTTGGACCATGTCCAAGTGATGACAAATGATTGTGGCAGAAGCTTCGGAAAGTCAAGGCCCTTCCCAAGTGTAACTTTGTTATGTGACTCATGTTGAACAATAAAGTTTTAACATGGGAAGCCCTTTAGAAAAGAAATAGAATAGGTCCACGTATTTGTTTACTTTATAGGTGTAGCAAGGAAAACACTTCAGATTCATTCTTGCATTGTATTTTTTCTCGAGAAGCTAAGGTCGTGGTTAAGGAGATTTTGGGTATCTAGAATCCTTGGAAATGTGAATCCATAGATACATGTTTTCTTTATATAGCAAGATCTAAAGTGTTTTAGAGAAATACCATTTTAGTGCAATTCATATGAAATATAGTGCAAAAACCAAGAAAATAAGGAAAAAGATAGATAAACCTCAAGAAATATTTCTTTGATAATAAAAAATGAAGAGATATGTACACTTGCCTTTTCAAGGGGGAAACCTCAAAGATAAATGCTCTAAATACGATCACAAATATTGAAAAAATATTATGTAACTCTCTCTCTCTCTTTCACACATGCGCGCGAACACAAACACACACATATATAGAGAGAGAACATTAGCTACTAAGAACCTCCTAACTAATTTGGACAATATTAACAAAGAAGACATTTTATGATTGACTATTAACTAACTATTTAATGGACCACATACATTAATAATGTATCTAAAGAAGGGGGTTAGGGTAGGACACTAACATGCCTTCCCTGTTCAATAGTAGTGTTGTCCTCAAAGCCGAAGGTGAGGAAATTGTTGGAGAATCATTGTTGTTTCCAATCCGGCATATTTTGGTTGCATGTTTTTCCACTCAATCAATACTTCCTTGATAAAACATTGGGGCAACTGACACACTCTAGTATCGAATATTGCTTCTCAATGGAGCCAAACCATACCTTCTTCATCAAGTTCTAATAGGTTGGTTTGTAATTTGCATTTTGATTCCATAACCTTTCTCAAACAAGACACATGACAGACTAGATGAATATTAGAGTGGGCTAGAAGTTCCAAATTGTAGGCAACCTGACCAACATGTTGCATGATCTGAGGGGGCTCATAGAACTTAAGAGCTATATTTTGGGGAAATTTGTCTTTGAGTAACTTCTACTTATAAAGCTACATATGAAGGAACACTTGATCCCCTCCATAAAAGGAATGTTCAATTTTTTTTGATCATCTTGTTGTTTCACTCAATTTTTCTACCATAACCAAGTTGTCCTAGAGGATATGGATAATAAATTCTCTAGTGTGAAGCATTTTATCTATTGCATGTATCTTGGATGTGTCTAGTACATGGGATGCCATGAATAGGGTATTTTGACCATAAACTACTTTATATGATGTCATTTTGGTAGCTCCATGATAAGTGGTATTGTACCACCATTTAACAAGGGGAAACCATTGTGCTCACTAGTGTGACTTTTCAGAAGCAAATCATCTCAAATAGGTTTCTAAGCACTTATTGACCACTTCTGTTTGACCATCCATTTAAGGACGATATGCAATACCCATATTTAGTCGTGTACCTTGAAGTTTAAATAGCTCCTGCCAAAATGTTCCAGTGAATATGGGTTCTTGATCTAAGACAACAGAAGTGGGCATATCATTTAACTTAAAGATATGATCCATGAAGGCTTAGGTAACCAAGGAAGGAGTGAAAGGATGAGATAGGGCATAGAAATGGGTGGCTTTTGCAATACACTCTACCACCACCATAATCATTGTTTTGTTGCCCGCTTTTGGAAGTCCCACAATAAAATCCATTGAAATGTTTGTCCAAATTTGTGTTAGGATTGGTATATGTTGCAATTCCCCTGGTAACTGTTGAAATTTCTGAATCTAACACATCAGAAATCCCTACTGCATTATTTGGTTTAATTTCTCCTACTTGTTTATTCCATTAACAAGTTATTTATAAATATAAATACTAAAATAAACACAAATGCAACCTTAACTCATATACAGATCAACAACTGAAATAACCGAGACAAACTCACAAGGGACACCGTTATTTTTGGACAATCGTCCCTAAAAAAACCCAATGCGGGGAAACCGATGAAGGATATATGGGGGTTTTATTATTATGCAATTTATGAATACATCTAGGGTGACAGAAATGGCTCACCCAATAGAGAATGTCCTTGGTAGTAGTACCTCTCTTCGAAGACAGATATTTCGACTGAACAATCACTAGATGAATGATCCCACAACAACTATGGCAATGCCTTAGTTGGACAACGAAAGTTGCTCCAAGCTTCTCTGCTGCTCTACGTCACTCTACAGGGATTGCGTCACCCTTATTGGCTCACCAGCACTCAGTCTTCCCAACGAAAATTCTTTTGGCGCTGCCTCTTGGCCCTGCGTCAGCTCTACTAGCCTTTGCGCAGCTATTAAAGCCTCTGCATCAGCTCTCAGACCCTCTGCGTCACCCACGTTGGCCTCTTCAAGCTTTGCATAGCTCCCAGCTACCTTTGCGTTATCTTCTTCAGGCTCTGCGCTGTCTCTCTGACACTATCTCTGCCTCTCTGCTATGTATTCTCAACCTTGTTTCGAACTGCCCCTCACTGTAGCAGATCACTATTCGATTGTCTCAACAAACCCCGCTCCAGAAAATTGAACTAACTGATCAATTTTGTGTATCTCCAATTGACCCTCAAGCCTCCTCTTATACTTTTCCTATTGAGTCTTCAACGACCGAGATTAAGTCCCTAATCAACGACTAAGATTAGATTTGGCTTGATCCATGTCACTTAGAACATTCTCACCCAATTTTATATTAATACCCATTAATATTTTAATTTCCCTAAGTTTAGACTTAGGAACCCCATTAAAAATATTAATTATTTTAATATCTCTCCAACCGGGTGGAATTTCCCCAAACCATTTCTGGGCCTTGGATATCTCATGTGCCTTAGCCTTTCCACCAATTTTCGTGGCTGGAGCACATCTGATGCTAGCACAAATCAACACTCCCTCTTAGCGAGGAATGTGTTGTAGTAATGCTCCACCACTGAAACATCACACTGATCCTCCTGCACTGCTACCTGTGCTGATGTTTGGCCTACTGCCTCACATCATCTGCACTGCTGCTTCCTGTATTGCTACCCATTACACTGCCATTGCCACTGCTACATCTGTACTGCAGCTCCCTCTCAATATGTTGCCCATGTTGTCCCTAGCACTACGACTACTAACTGCGGTACTGCAACTCTGTTACCGATAAGTAAGTAATTGATCTACCCAAATATTGACATCCCAGTCAGTCTGGAGGCTTCATGAAACTGAAGCTGCCTCTGCTGCTATGCTGTGCTCCCTCTGTTACCACTGCGTTGCTGCATACACCTCCACACTACTGCAACCTCCACTGGGCTGCCTCAGATTTTTGCACCCAAACACTGCCTTGCTGCTCCACTACATTTTGCTCCACCTGACCCTTGTCATCCTGCTACTCTTGTTAAGGGCTCCCATAACCGAATATGATCCAAGAGTTTGGGCACCTCAAGTATCCTGCCCCTAATATGTAGTCCTCATGACTACGACTCGATGTCTCCCCACCTCTTCTCTAGAGGTGCATGAGCACTCATGGCACGGTCGTCATCGGTCTCGACTTCTTTCTCTGCCTTAGCTGGAGATGCCTTGGAATCGGAAGCCTATCCCCTGTTTTTCTTGCTGGGACACTGGGATGAATAATTTCCCAGCTCCCCATAATGGAAGCACTTCACCTTGGATATATCCTTCTTCTTCCTCTTCCCCTGCTGTCTTGCAGATGCTAGAGTCGCATCCTCCTCCTCCTCTTTCTTGATTCGTCTTCCCCTGCCACTACTCCCTGCCTTGGTCATCTGCTTGATCTCTTCTTGGTGAAGAGACGCCCACATCTCTTCCCATCGTGGAAAGGTATCCCTACCCAAAATACTTTGGACAAATGTCTCCCACTCCTTGGAGACTACATTCAGAGCAGTCCTTACCATGAACTCCGGATCTGGTGTAGACGCCACCGAAGTAAGCTGGTCATGAATCTCCTGCAATCTCAGGAGGAACGGATCTATCTGCTCCCCCTTCTACATCTGATATGACCACAACTGATTTTCCAATAACATCGAATACACGGAAGAGCCTTAATTCAAGGTCTTCAAAGTATCCCACATCTTCTTTGCTATGTTCTTTTCAGCAATATGTGGTACGCCATGATCTTTGACCCCGTCAAGGATCATTCACTTCGCTCTCGCCATTGCATCCTCACACTTCTCATTCTTAGCTAGGTCGACTGGGATAGCCATGGTTCTCAAGGCAAAGACCTTGATGCAATGTCGATCCAGGACTGCTAGGATCCTAGCCTTCTAGATGACAAAGTTGGAAGCCCCGTCCAACCTGTCCTGATCCCTCAGTCTATTCACTGCCATTTCAGCTCCTCTTCTGGGCTCCCTCTGAGTTTCAAATCCCCTCTTAGAAATCTCCCTCTAAGTCCTTATTTCCCTGCTAGAAATCCTCCCGCCAAATGTTGAACCGCTCCTCTCCAATCCTCCTTGCAACTGCAACTTGGATATGGTTTTCTTGGCTTAGAAATCCTTTATGGTAGTGACTCCCTCTGCCTTGGTTCTATCCCCTTAGGTACTGTTCTGCACTGACATAAACAACACTCCACCAACTTGTCAATCACAATCTGCCTAGAGCTCCCCAAGCCCCGACAGCTGAAGAAACTGAGCCTTTCAGGCTCTGCACAATCCCGATAACGACATAATCTGCTCCTCCTGCCCACAACATCGGTCCTTCACTGAGAAAGATGATTGGGCACTATGTAGGTCTAATTTGCCCCTATTTGCCTCTGCACTGACCCTCCTTCTAGCTTGAAATGATGACGCAGACCCTCTGCGTCACTTCTTCTTTGCTGATTCTGCTCTGGAACAACGTTGTCTCTCGGGACAGCTGCTATTGCTATAAATTCTTCAGATTAGTTCTGGTGTCTTTAGTGCTCCTGTGATCTGCAATGCTCTGATACCATGTTGAAATTTCTGAATCTAACACATCAGAAATCCCTACTGCATTATCTGGTTTAATTTCTCCTACTTGTTTATTCCATTAACAATTTATTTGTAAATATAATTACTGAAATAAACGCAAATCCAGCCTTAACTCATATACAGATCAACAACTGAAATAACCGAGACAAACACACAAGGGACTCAGTTATTTTTGGAGAATTGTCCATGGAAAACCCAATGCGAGAAAACTGGTGCAACAGATATGCGGGTTTTATTATTATGCAGTTTCTGAATACATCTAGGGTGCTAGAAATGGCTCACCCAACAGAGAATGTCCTCAACAATAGTGGCTCTCATAGGAGAAAAATGTTCCGTCTGATCAATCACCGATGAACGATCCCACAACAACTTTGGTAGTGCCTTAGCTGGACAGCGAAAGCAACTGCAAGTTTCTATGCTACTCTGCGTCACTCTACAGGGACTGCGTCCCCCTATGGCTCACCAACACTCAGTCTACCCCACGAAAAATCTTTCGGTGTTGCTTCTTGGCCCTGCGTCAGCTTTACTAGCCTCTGGGCAACTACAACCTCTGCGTCAGCTCTCAAACCCTCTGCATCACCCACGCCAGCCTCTTCGACCTCTGCGTAGCTCCTAGCTGCCTCTGCGTCAACCTCTTTAGGCTTTGCGTAGCTCCCAGCTGCCTCTGTGTCAGCCTCTTCAGGCTCTGCGCTGTCTCTCTAGCACTATCTTTTTCAAGCCCATGAGTCGCGATTTACGATGCACGACGAGTTGGGTGAGCGCTCTCGGTTATGTAAGATGAGCCGGGTGAGCGACGTGTCGAAAAATGGGCGCATTGGTTTCAACGCTTGTTGTGACGATGGGATGAGTTGGAGAAGTCTGACGAGCTGGGGCGCTTAGTTAAAGGCACCCAGGGCACGAGCGCGACAAGCCAACGGAGGTGTCGAAAAACCAAGAATTGGAATTATGGCTAAGTATGGCGAAATTCATGAGAAGGCACCTTATATCATGTAAGCTGGGCATGTGGACCCAGCGAGGTGACGGTGTGGGCAAGCCAACGGGCAAAGTGGGCGAGCCGACGTGATGTTGTGGGTGAGCTGGCCGAATGGGCAGGTCGGCCTGGACAGGCCGACCCATGAAACATCCATGGCGTGGCATATATATTGGTGAGTGTTTAGATGGAGAAGTCAATTCTTCAAGTCTAAGAGCGAGCTATAGGTTGGACGCATAAGACGAAGGCAAAGTGCAGGCGGGTTCTTAGACTGAAGCACGAAGCCGAAGTAAAATGGCCGCAGCATGTTAGGCGAGTCGAGCTGCAGGTCGGGCGAGCGAACGAACGCAGGCAGGCGGGCGGGCGGACAAACTGTAGGCGGGCAGATGAGCTGCAGGTAGGCGGGCGGACAAACTGCAGGCGGGCAGATGAGTTGCAGGCAGGCGGGTGGGCAGATGAGCCGTAGACGAGTGAGCAGGAGGGTGAGTCGGCACAGGTTGGCGGACGGGTGAACTATTGGGCGTCGCAATGAGTCGAGCGGCGCGACACCCGGTTGGGTAGTGCGCCCGTGACGAGTTGGAGCGCGACTTGTTGTGAGCGACCCAGGTGGGCAGGTGCGTCCGGGGTTGGTGTGAACGACGAAGTGTTGGAAATAATACAGGGGGGGTGAATCAATATTAGCAAATCAATAACTTTTTCATTTCCATACTCAAATTCATATACGCTACTTCAATGAAGGTAACCCGCGTGTACACGCAACTGTGCTTAAGGAAACTAGCGTATATCCAACAAACTTATGATTCAGTTAATTCATCATATGTTGATATTTAATTAGTACATCATTACTTCATTAACCATGTAAACAGTAACCAGGTGCAGTAAAAACAGAACAAGCCATCACACATAAGAAACACACATGAACACCATGATATAAGGTGGAAACCCAATGCAGGACAAAAACCACCTGCTGTTGTCTTCATTTTAATATAAGAAAACCTATTTACAATCTTGTACTAGCACAAACTCATACAAGTATGCAGGCACCCACCTACAGAAGGCTACAACCTTCTCTCATTCTCCAGCTACTACTGGAAGGGAGCTACAACCCCCTAGCTCTTGTACTAGCCGATATGTTTACTAGTACGTAGGCGCTGGCCTACTGAAGGCTCCAACCTTCACTCATTTTCCAGCTACTACTGGAAGGGAGCTCCAACCCCTTGGCTCTTGTACTGGCCAATATGTTTACCAGTACGTAGGCACCGGCCTACAGAAGGCTATGACCTTCTCTCTTCCTCTAGGGACCACGTTTCATAAATTTTCAGACTGGATACTCCTGGAACACAACACCATAATTTGAAGGCCACGTTTCATCCAATTTTCATACTGGACCCATCAACAACATTGAAGCTCAAAATCAATCACCACTGCAATACAACCATTGCATTAACCAATCATTAAATACTCAATCATCAATCTCTGAATCACCCACTACTGAATCACTGAAGACCTGTCACCAAAACACAGAGCAGCACCCAGAACTCTGCAACAACCACTAGAACCATCTGCAAATTTAGATATCATAATTCATAATGTATACGCTACTTTGATGAGCCTAGCTAGCGTGTATACACGCTTTTACCAAATCGAACCCGCGTACAGATCTGCAAATATTTATTCATAACTTTGCAGCTATTCCAAACATCAGTCATACCCAGATCATAACATTTATAGAATAAAATATGCGTCAGTAATTCAGATCTAGTCTATCCATGATCAAACCACATAATGATAATACATTCCAAGCCTTAAGATCCCGATCCATCATCCATCATCATCTGCATAGGTGCAATCTTGGTTCAGATCAAGCAAAGCATCACAAACCCATAACCTGCATACTGGATCTCTCACTTCATCATATATTCAATACTTGCACACCTTGCACACCTTTGGCCTAATGATCTTCTCCTCCTTATATAGTTTTAGGCCTCTCTCAATACCATGGACCAAAACCTTGGACCCAATACCTGGGGTCAATACCCGGACTAGATACCTTGGACCAATACCATGGATCAAACTTTAATTTTCCAATATATACACACTTTTCATTATGTGAAAGCGCGTGTGTACGTTATACGCACCTTTTGGTCTAATAACCTGTGTGTATACGCTCCTTTGTCAAGGTGAACCTGCATATACCTCTCTTTCTTCATTCTCTGTAGTCTAATCTGTAATTCTTTGCTACTGCACTGAGAACTGTCATCTAGGAGAGTTGCCATCAAGGACAACACCTGTATCATAATGCTAACACGAAGGTCTAGGCGAGCGCGTTTAGGGCGACACGGTAGAACAAGTTGTGCGGGCAGACAACGAGTGTGCGTCGGGTGGGCGATACACCGGGTAAGACTACATGGTGAAGTTCGGTGGCAGGTTGAACGGGTGAGTGCCTGGGCAGGCTGCAAGTTGGGCTGAACAATCGGACGGTGGAGGGAAACCCGGTGGGCACTACAAACGACAGTTCGGGTGGGCTGCATGACAGGCATACCGAATTGTGTTTTTGACTAGTTTTAAGAGCAGGAAGTTTGGGGTTCCTCTCTAAGTTGTAAATTTGTAAAACTGAAGTATTATCATTATTATCGGGCAGACTCATCTTCAGGGAGTTGCCCCTGTAGGTTTTAACCCCGTACAGAAATTACCTGCATATGAATTCTAAAACATAGAAAATAAACAAGGCGAGAGCATAACACATAAAACACATATACACAAAGATTTCCCCTGGATCCAAAAACTGGGACTACCAGCTTGATTTTTCATTATGTTCATTTCAATGTTACAATACATATTTATACATGCCGAAGCATCCAATACCATGGACCGAAAACCATCGTGTCCAAAACTATGGACCGAAAACCATCGCATCCAAAACCATGTGCAAAAATCATGCACAAAACCATAGGTAGGTCCGCCCAACCTAATATAGGTTCCATAAACAAATAGAGTGGGGTTACTTGCACGCCTCAAACCCCCTTGTGACTCCCCCCTGCTACGCAATCGACACAACGAAGGGGGGGCTCCGCTCCCCTTCTAACCCCCAGGTTAACTACGTGGACTAGTCATGGAAAGAATATAACACAACCCAACATTCTCCCACTTGTTGTTTTCTTTCCACAGGGGTCCACAAGAGAGCTTAGTCATTTATCCAGTGTTGCAATGCCCATTGTTTCTCTACACCAAGAGAACTTTTCAGAGCTCACAGATTTTGTCAATGCATCTGCAGTATTCTTCAAAGTGTCCACCTTTACCAAAAACACTTTTTTGTCTTCTATCATATCCCTCACAAAGTGATATTGAACATCAATTTGCTTTGTCTTTGAATGATATGCAGGGTTCTTTGCCAGGAAAATTGCACTTTGGTTGTCATAGTCTATCCTTATAACTCCTTGTACTAGCCCCATACTTGAACACAATCTCTGCAACCAAATTGCTTCCTTGCTTGTATGAGTGGCTGCCATGTATTCTGCCTCTGTAGTTGATAGTGCCACTACATATTGTTTCTTACTCATCCAACTGACTGCACCTCCAAATAGGTTAAACACATACCTACTTGTAGATCTTCTCTAATCCAGATCTCCAGCCCAGTCTGCATCAACAAATCCACGAATATCCAACTCTCTGTCCAATCCTGGTCTTCCTTGGTAGCACAAAGCATAATCACTAGTGCCACGCAAATACCTGAAAACCCGCTTCACTGTCGTCCAGTGCTCCTTCCCTGGTTTTGACATAAACCTACTCAATACTCCCACTACATGTGCAATGTCTGGTCTAGTACAGACCATCGCATACATCAGGCTACCGACTGCACTTGCATATGGAACATGGGACATGTCCTCTTCCTCTTCTTGTGTCTTGGGACACTGTTCAACAAATAACTTTACACCTACAAGAATAGGAACCTTCACCGGTTTACTATCCTGCATATTAAACCTCTGTAATATTGTCTCGACATACTTCCTCTGGTTTAACTAGAGCTTCCTCTTTGTCCGATCTCTTTTAATTTCCATGCCCAAAATATAGTTTGCAGCACCAAGATATTTCATGTCGAATTTGGAGGACAAATGGGTCTTCAAATCCTGGATAATTTCTTTGTCATTTCCAACCAGCAACATATCATCCACATACAAGACCATATAAATAACATGGTCACCAATTAATTTAAAATACACACAGTGATCTGCTTTGCTTATGGTGAAGCCAAGTCCCCGTATAAATGTATCAAATTTCTAATACCACATCCTTGGTGATTGTTTTAACCCATACAAAGACTTTTTTAACTCGCATACCAATTCTTTCTTACCCTTCACCGCAAAGCATTCAGGTTGCTTCATGTAGATCTCCTCTTCCAGATCCTCGTGAAGAAATGCTGTCTTCACATCCATCTGTTCTACCTCAAAATCAAAAGTAGCAGCGGCAAAGAAAAGTAATCTAATAGAAGTTACCTTGGCAACAGTAGAAAAAATATCACCAAAATCAATTCCCGGCACCTGGGAATAACCTTTTGCTACCAACCGAGCTTTGTGTTTCGCCACCTTTCCTTCTGCATTTGTCTTCTTCTTGAACACCCATTTGCTACCAATGGGTTTCCTTCCAACCGGAAACTCCACCAGATCCCAAGCCTCATTTTTGTGCAAAGATGCCATTTCATCAACCATGGCCTCTTTCCAGAGTTTTCCATCCTCTGAATCTACTGCTTCCTTCATAGTTCTGGGATCATCATCAATAATAAATAAAGCAAAATTTGAACAGAAAGCAGATGGACTATACCTTTCTGGCTGCCTTCTTTCTCGAACTGATTTTCTCACACCCGGAGTTTATGGCTCTTCATCTTCTGATTCCTCCTCTGCTGTAGAGTCTGATTCTTCCTCCTTTAGCTCAAACTCTATCTTCTCAGGTTCCTTTGGTTGGACTTCATGTTTAATAACATCTTTCACCTTTTTGAACACCACATCTCGACTGTACACAACCTTCCTTGTTACTGGGTTCCAAAGCTCATAACCCTTTAAACCATCCTTATACCCAATAAAGATGCACTTGTCATATTTACTATCCAACTTGGTTCGTTTCTCCTTTGGAACATGTACATATGCATCACATCCAAATACCCTCAGATGTAAAAGAGAGGGTTTCTTACCAATCCATACCTCTTGTGGGGTCTTATCCTCCAACGTTGATGAAGGTGATCTGTTGACCAGGTAACATGTTGTCTCTACTGCCTCTGCCCAATATTCTTGTCCTAACCCAGCACCACTGAGCATGCTTCTTGCCCTTTCCATCAACGTCGTGTTCATTCTTTCTGCAACTCCATTTTGCTAAGGTGTATATGGAGTAGTCTTCTGATGTGCTATACCACACTTCTTACATAATTCTTCAAATTCCTTACTGCAAAACTCTCCACCGTTATCTGTCCTCAACACCTTTATCTTCTTCTCTGTTTGGTTTTCCACTAGAGTCTTAAATTCTTTAAACCTATCAAAGACTTCATATTTCTTCTTAAGGAAATATATCCATGTATTCCTTGAGAAGTCATCTATAAATGATACATAGTACACAGACTTACCCAGTGATGGAACCTTCACAGGTCCAAACACATCAACGTGCACAAGCTCTAATATATGTTTCGCCCTCTTACCACCAGAGGGGAAACTCACCCGATTCTGCGTCCCATATACACAATTTTCACAGAAATCAAAATCCAGAGAGCTATTGCTCATACCTTCTACCATAACTTTACCATGAAGTATTCGAAGGCCCTTCTCTCCAATATGTCCAAGCCTTTGCTGCCACAACATGGTCTTCTCTCTAGAGACCACTAGATTATCTGCTCCACTTTCAGGAACCATGAAACTGTTGCACCCATCAATAACAGTGCTACCTTGCAACTTGTACAGAGTTCCAATTCGAACTCCTCGCATCAATACTAGTGCCCCCCGAACCATCTTGCAGGTATCCTTCTCGAACACTGTTTTTACACCTACATCATCCAACTTGCTTACAAAAATCATATTTCTGGCTAATGCAGGAATATGCAGAACACCCAGAATTGTTCTAACCCTTCCACCTTGCAACTTCAACTTTACTTTTTCGCGACCAACGATTCTAGCCTTCCTGTCACCCCCCAAGAAGACATCACCACCATCATATTTCTCATACTCGTAGAACCACTCTCTATGGGGAGTGAAGTGAAAGGATGCACCTGAGTCAATCAACCATGCCTCGTGATCTACATGTGTACTTGAAGAAGGCAAGCACACATCCCCACCTTCATCTGAGGTGGTTTTGACCTCTGCAGAAGGAGCATCATCAGATCCCTTTCCTTTATCAAGAGCTTTAGATTTACAGTCCCTTTTGTAGTGCCCTTCCTTTCCGCATTTCCAACACATCACCTTTACAAGTTTTCTTGGAGATTTAGATCTACCTCTAGATTTAGATCTCCCACTCAATGACTTATTTTTGTTTCTGTTCTGGGACCATCCTCGTACAGACAAGGCATCACCATTCTAGCCCTCCATATTTTTCCGTCTCATCTCCTCTGTCAGCAAGGATGAGACTATTTCATCAAACTGCAAGGCAGTTGTATTGCTACCTATTGCAATAACCAGACTATCCCACGAATCTGGTAGAGAACACAACAAACTGATGCACTTATCTTCATCTGAAATTCTAATATCAATAGATAATAACTGACTTACCACAATATTAAATGCATTCAGATGCTCTGTCACCGAGTCTCCATCTTTCATCCTCAGGTTATACAACTTTTTCTGTAGGAACAATTTATTCACTTGAGAGTTAGATTAGTACAAAATCCCTAACTTGTCCCACAAAGCCTTTGCCGTAGCTTCCCCTGATACATTCAACAATACTAAATCTGAGACACACAATCGTATTGTTCTCTTTGCCTTCCGATCCAATTTCTTCCATTCTTCATCGGACACTCTCGTTGGTTTAATACCCGGATCTACCGCGATCCAATGATCTTTATCCACCAACAGATCCTCCATCTTGAGTTTCCACAACTAAAAAATCTGACCATTAAATTTCTTGATCTCTATCTTTCCACTACACGCCATCTTCTTTCACCACCATAATCGATCCCGCAGATCTCCCATTGAACAGGGTCTACCACAGGCCTGAGCGAAACCCCTCAACAACAAAGGCATCCCCTTGAAGCCAAAACAACTCTTATACCAAATGTAGGTTTTAACCCCATACAGAAATTACCTGCATACGAATTCTAAAACCTAAAGTAAACAATGCGAGAGCATAAGACATAAAACACATATACACAGAGATTTCCCCTGGATCCTAAAACCGGGACTGCCAGCTTGATTTTTCATTATGTTCCTTTCAATGTTACAATACATATTTATACATGTCGAAGCATCCAATACCATGGACCGAAAACCATCGCGTCCAAAACCATGGACCGAAAACCATGTGCAAAAGTCATGCACAAAACCATAGGTAGGTCTGCCCAACCTAATATAGGTCCAAAAACAAAAATTTCTGGGGCGCTGCTCCGGACCCCATAGAGTGGGGTTACCTGCACCCCTCAAACCCCTTATGACTCCCCCCCGCTATGCAATCGGTGCAATGAAGGGGGGGCTCCGCCCCACTTCTAACCCCCCGGTTAACTACATGGGCTAGTCATGGAAAGAATATAACACAACCTAACCCTTTATATTTTCGTTATGTAAAATAATAATGATGATGAAGGATATGTAAATGTATGTTTTCCGCTGTGCTTATGAATGTTATACTTAGAAAGTGAAAAATAAACTAAGTATGGAATGTTAGGCATAGTCCACACTTGGAAAATATTGGTGAAAAGAAATCAGGTGGTGGTGTCGCACCCCCCTTCGTGCGGTTGAAAGACTACCGCCAGGGTAGGGGCGTGAAAGGTGGTATCAGAGGCTCCATATTCTGCGGGCTTTGGTGAAGATTGAAGTGATACATTTGCACTTCGTGACAGGTCTGAATACTTGGTATTCGGGACACATGATTAAGGGTTGCAGGTGATATTAGTTTATGGTCTATACCAGACTACAAAGAAAGCGGATGGCTGATATAGCCAAAGAACCTCTGGGAGTGACGGGTGAATCTGGCAGGGATGTTGGAGAAGCTTTCTTGGACAGGGTAGTGGATCATATGGAGGAGTTGGCTTCTGATATGGCTTCAGTGAAGTCCGAGAACATTGAAGTTCGAGAAGGCTGTGCGAAGGTGAAAGGGGAGCTTGAAGACCTCAGGGTCCAGTATGATTATATTAAATGACAGTTTATACAAACGAAGAAAGAAGTCTAAGAGATCGGTGAAGCAAGAGATCAAGGTTTGGCAGAAATCTTGGAATTGCAGAAAGATCTTGATGATGCTCAAAATGAGATTGCGGTTTTGAAGAAGGCTATGGGGCACAACTCAGGTGGAGGTGTGGCTCATGTGAAAGTAAAAGAACCGTATTCTTATGATGGGACAAGGAGTGTGAAAACTCTTGGTAAGTTTCTATGGGATATGGAATAGTAGTTGGAGTGTTTGGGGATGTTTGATGAGGAAACCAAAGTCAAGGTAGCTGCTCGGTTCTTGACGAAGGATGCTAAGATGTGGTGGCGAAGGAGGATGGACCAAATTGCTAATGGAAATGATGCATAGATCACTTTGTGGGAAGAAATTATGAAGGATTTGAAAACTCATTTTAATCCACAAGCCAAAACATGGGATGCAAGGATGAAGATAAAGTACATAAAACAAACAGGGAGTCTACAAGCTTATCAGCGAGAGTTCTCAAGTGCAGTTTAGGAACTTCTAAACATGGCGGAAAGAGTCAAGGTGTTCAATTTTATCATAGGACTGAAACCTTGGGCATGCAATGAAGTGAAGAGGCAAAAGATAAAAAACAGTTGAAGAAGCATTTACTGCTATGGATCGCTTGGTAGAACACTATGATGAAGGAACCGAAGAGAAGAAGAAAAACATTGACAAGCCGGAAGAAAAACATTGACAAGCCGAAAGAAAAGTCTACAAAGGAGGAAGCTTCGAAATCGTATGATAAGATGAAGACAAAGAAGCCGTTGAAATGTTGGATATGTGAGGAACCACATATGGTGAAGAATTGTCCTTCAAGACTGAAAGTGGTTGCCATAGCACAGTCCAATGCGAAGAAGAAAGAACAGACTTATGTGGGGGTCATGCAGATTCTAGGAGTTGCAGTGGCTACAAAAGCGGTCTCACGAAGAGACCCATAAAGAAACAAATTAGAATATGTCGAGATGAAAGTTGGGAGTGGTGCTGTAATCACTATGGTGGATAGTGGGGCAACTCACAACTTTATGTGCGAGGATACTGTGAGAAGGATTGGACTGAAGTTTGTACCAATGCAGACACAAATGAAGGCAATGAATTCTCCTCTAGATTTTGTGATCGGTGTGGCTGAGAAAGTGGATGTGACACTTGAATGGACAGGGAAAGTCGATTTCACTGTGGTGCGGATAGATGACTATGAGGCTGTACTGGGCATGGAGTTCATGAAGCAATTTGAGGCTATGGTTGTTCCCCATATGAAGAAACTATACATTTACGACAGATGAGAGGATGTACCTATCGGTGTTTCGACTGTAGGAGTTACAAAGTTCGAGTGTAAACTAACAACAATGAATATGGAGAATGAGAAACAAGATGAAGAGGTCTATAAGAGATTGTCTATTGATGTGGCAAAGCTTATGGAGCAGTCACAGATTGTCAGGACATTGTTTGATAGTATCTTGGATCTATCTAGGAGGCTAGAGGCAGTGGAGGATGACGATGACGATGACGATGATGATGAGGATGTTAGATCAAATGTTTAGACAGAGGATCGAGAAGCATACCTGTAGAGATTGGAAGTGGAGGATCTGGATAGGTGGATTGAGTTGATTAGCGAGGGAGAGCCTTCAAGCTCTATTCCCTCCTTATCTTCTTAGACTATCACAGAGATGAGGCTCATTGTTAGCTGCTCATGGTAATGAGTCTCCAACATTTTGAGCAGGCATCTAGGGGTGAGATGACACAGATTGACAGGTAGCATGTAATGGAGAGTCATGATGATGTTGGGGCATGAGTTCTTATGGAGGCGATGCATGGTTGGATTAGCTACCCAACTAGTCACCGACATGAGGGGTACCTGCACATGATGCCTTGCAGAGTTTGGCATATCTATAGCGTGAGATAGGTCGAGAGGTGGACACATCTGGGTTATATGAACACACAGTTTGTGTGGTTTGATGCTCTTGGCGACAAGTGGTTGTTGGGATGGAGAGTTGTCGAAGATGACAACCATTTAGAATGGGGGAGTATGTCAAGCCCATGACTCGTGATTTGCGATGCACGACGAGTTGGGTGAGTGCTCCTGGTTATGTGCAATGAGTCGACGGTGTGGGTGCGTTGGTTGCGACATTTGTTGCAACAATGGGACGAGTTGGAGAAGTGCGATGAGCTAGGGCGGTCGGTTAAAGGCGCTCGGGGCACGAGCGTGATGAGTCAACGAAGGTGTCGAAAAACTGAGAATTGGAATTTCGGCTAAGTATGGCGAACTTAGTGAGAAGGCGCCTTATACCATGTGAACTGGGCATGTGGACTCGGTGGGGTGACGATGTGGGCGAGCCGACGGGAAAAGTGGGCGAGTTGGCTGAATGGGCAGGTCGGCCTGGGCGGGCCTACCCATGAAACATCCATGGCGTGGCATATATATTGGTGAGAGTTTGGATGGAGAAGTCAATTCATTAAGTTAAGCCTTCAAGTCTAAGACCGAGCTAAGGAAGATAACGAACTGCAGGTTGGACGCATAAGATGAAGGCGAAGTGCAGGTGGGTTCTTAGACTGAAACATGAAGCTGAAGTAAAAGGGACGCAACGGGTTAGGCGAGTCGGGCCGCAAGTCGGGCAGGCGGGCAGACGAGCTGCTGACGGGTGAGCAGGTGGGCAGACGAGCTGCAGATGGGTGAGCAGGCGAGCAAACGAGTTGTAGACGGGTGAGCAGGTGGGTGAGTCGGTACAGGTGAACGGTTGGGTGCTGCGACAAGTCGGGCAAGTCAACCCCCAGTTGGGTGGTGCGCTTGTGACAAGTTGGAGCGCCGGTTGTGGTGAACGACCCAGGTGGGTAGGTGCACCTGTGGTTGGTGTGAACGACGAAGGTCCAGGCGAGCACGTTCAGGGCGACATGATAGAACAAGTCATGCAGGCAGGAAGCAGGTGTGTGTCGGGTGGGTGACACAGCGGGTTATACTGCACGGTGAAGTTCGGTGGCGGGTTGAACGGGTGAGCGCGCGGGTAGGCTACTAGTTGGGTTGAACGATCGGACGGTGGAGGGCGACCCGATGGGTGCCTCTGCCCGTTGCATTGGGCGACCCGACTCGGTGAAGGGCGGGCGCTCCGAACGACAGTTTGAGCGGCCTGCACGGTAGGCACACCGAATTGTGTTTTTGACTGGTTTTGAGAGCAGGAAGTTTGGGGTTCCTCTCCAAGGTGTAAATTTGTAAAACTGAAGTATTGTCATTATTATCGGGTAGACTCATCTTCAAGGATTTTCCCCTCCCTTTATATTTTCGTTGTGCATATATGTAAAATAATAATGATGATGAAGAATATGTAAATGTATGTTTTCTACTGTGCTTATGAATGTTGTACTTAGAAAGTGAAAAATAAACTAAGTATGGAATGTTAAGGCAAAGTATTGGTGAAAAGAAATCGGGTGGTGGTGCCGCACCCCCTTGATGCGGTTGAAAGGCTACTGCCAGGGTAGGGGCATGACAATCTCTGCCTCTCTGCTATGTATTCTCGGCCTCGTGTTGAATTTTCCTTCACTGCAACAGATCACTGGTTCGATTGTCTCAGCAAACTCCGCTCCCGAAAATCGAACTGACTGATTAATTTGGTGTATCTCCAATTGACCCTCAAGCCTCCTTTTATACTTTTCCTGTTGAGTCTTCAATGGCTGAGATTAATTTCCTAATCCATGACTAATATTAGATTTGGCTTGATCCATGTCATTTAGATCATTCTCGCCCAGTTTTATATTAATACCCATTAATATTTTAATTTTCCTAAGTTTAGACTAAGGAACCCCACTAAAAATATTAATTATTTTAATATCTCTCCAACCGGGTGGAATTTCCCCAAACTATTTCCGGGTCTTGGAGATCTCATGTGCCTTAGTCTCTCCACCAATATTCGTGGCTAGAGCACATTTGATGCTACCACAAATCAACAATAACTTTATGTTTCTCCCTTGTTTCTTTGGAAAGCATAACAGGATGCTACAAAATCTTGGATATTTTTTTCATGCCTCCTCAAAAGAATGAAGGTTTTTTACTTTCATAACTTTTAGGAAAGTTGAAGAGATCAATTGTTAGTGATGAGTGTGGCTCTAAAACTTGTTGTTTTAGAGTTGAAACTTTTGCCAAAATAACTTGCCTTGTATACCGCAATGCATGTTGAAACATTTGCCAAAATAACATGCCTTGTATACTGCAATACATGTTGTTTCCATGGATAATTTTTAGGATGTTTGGGACCTATCTAAAATTGTAGGATGAGCCACCTTAAAGTATTATTTTCTAGCCATTCTCGATGGGCTTCCTCAGGCCATCTTGGACTCGGTAATGATAAGGCAAGAAGTGACACATTCTCTTCAAATTGTCTTGATAAGGCATCAACCACAACATTCTCTTTACCTTTCTTATATATGATCTGATAATCATATCCCAACATTTTGGTGACCCATTTATGTTTTTCTCATGAGACAATTGTTGTTTGAGGATGTATTTTAGGCTGTGATAATCATTTTTTATCTAAAAATTCCTCCCATGAGATATGGTTTCCAAGCCTCCATTACATGAAGGATAGCCATCATTTCCTTCTCATACGTAGACTTTCCCAGATTATAGTCTGATAATTTCCTACTAGTGAATGTCAATGGACATCCTTCTTGTATCAATACTACTCTTAGACCTCTTCCTATTGCATGACATTCTAAGACAAAAGTTTTATTGAAGTTAGGCATTGCTAATATTGGAGTAGCACACATGGCTTCCTTTAAAGCAGTGAATTCTTATGTGGCTTCATCACTCCAAATAAAGACATTCTTTTTAAGGAGTGAAGTTAGTAGAGTTGTAAATTTTCCCTAATTTTTCACATATTTCCTGTAGTAGCCTATATTTCTCAAGAATGCCTTCAATATCTTCAATGTTTGAGATGTGGCCAATATTGCATAGCCCCCACTTTATTGGGATCAACTTGTACTCCTTCCTTGCTTACAATGTGACCCAAATATTCAACTTCAAGAGCTCCAAAAGCACATTTGGAGTGATTCATGAATAATTGGTTGTCTCTCAAGAGTTGCAAGAACTTATGCATGCTCTACCAATGATTCCCATGCTTTATTATAAATCAAAATATCATTGAAGAAGACCAACACAAACTTGGGTAAAAAAGGTTTGAAGATCTTATTCATGAGGCTCTAGAAAGTGGATGGAACATTAAAAAGATGGAAAGGCACAACTAGAAACTCATAATGACCTTTTTTTGTTTTGAAAATATCTTCAGGATGTCTGCCTCTTTCATCCTAATTCGGTGTTATATTGAATTTAGATCATGCTTAGTAAAAAAAATTTCTCCATGAAATTCATCTAGGGGATCATTAATAACAAGGATAGGAAGTTTGTCCTTGATTTTAAACTCATTGAGAGCCCTAATATCATGACACGTTCTCCAAGTGCCTTCATTCTTTAACCCATGAATATCGGTGATGAGTAAGGGCTTGTGTAGGCATGTATGACCCTTGCCTCCAATAATTCCTATTTTATATTTCATTATTTTGTGGAAAATGTTGTCTAAAGGGCCATACATTAGTGGCTGACTTCCTAGAATTAGGGGAATTCCATGGTCATGCTCTCCTTCAAAATGGGGTAAACCCATCGATATCTCAAAGACTTGATGATGTTTGTGAAGGATTGGTTGCAAATCTCTGTGGGTTTTTTATGTTGCATTATCCATGACTTGTATGGCATTAAATTGGGCGATAATTTCAAAGTGATCTTTCTTTAACAACTTCTCCATACATTGAGAGATACTATTTTAGGGGATCCTACCTAAAGCCCTTAAAGGGTGTGTGCATCTCCCTCTTTAGTGAAACTCACATGGAGTTCTTTTAAATCCATTGTGTCTGGTCCTAACATGTGTAGCCATTCTCTGCCCAATATCATATCATAACCACCCATGTCAATGACAAATAGATAGGTTTTCATTTTATAGTCTCCTAGTCAGAGTTTGACATTTTCACATCTTCCCCAAAATTTCATCATACCTCCATTAGCGATCATGATTTGAAAGTTGTGCACTAGGTGTACAAAACAATGGGTTTATATGTGAATCTCTTGTCAATGAAATTGTGAGTACTATCACTGTCAACTGAGACTGTAACTTTATAGTGCTTATTGTAGCCCACAAGTTTCAATATTTATGGAGTTGAAATACTTGATAATGCATGTAATGAGATTAATAATTCTTTAGAAGGAAATGATGGTTCAATATCTATCTAATTTTGAGTGTTGGTGTCGTCAACTTATAATGTTGAGATCTCTTTAATGGTTATGTCTTCTATTAGTGCTTGAGTAGTCGTGTCAATTTGGAAAAAATGATGCTCTTTAAACCTACGACTTGGAGCATATGCTTGATCAAATTGTAGTAGAGTCCAAGTCTCTGGTGATTTGGAATTTCTATTGGAGACAACCTTGTACCTTTAAGGGATGTGTATGAGTTTCACTTGGTGAATTACCTTGGGGGGGGACAAGTGTAAGGAATGAATGCTGGTTTTTTATTTGTGCATTAATCACCAATTTTGCTTCTATAGCCCTCTTAGTTGCTTATAACCATGTAGTGGGATGCCACTTTTTGACTTTTGCTCCAATCTCCTCCTCAAGATCACTAGTGAAACATTCTTTGTAGAAGGAATATGTTAAGTTCTTTGTATGCATAACTATTTTTTCGAAGGCTACTCTAAAGTTAGTGACTAAGGTAATTTGGTGTAACTTTGTAAGTTGCCCCAAATAATGAACATCCCTCTCGAAACATGCATATACAATTTTTACAAATTAACTCCAGCTAATGTTGACTAAATAGGTTGTTTTATTCTAGGCCATTCCCAACATTTCCATCATTCTTTATCTGAATATAGGACCTGCACCTTGAGTTTCATCTTGTCATCAATAATATCCTAGAGGGCACAATAATGTTCCATTAAGTGACCCATCTTGATGGGTTAGAACCATCAAGCCTATTCAAGTCCACTTAAGGAGAACACTGCCACATGTTATTATCAATTGATCTATTATTTTGTAGACTTGATAAGTATTGTGGGTGGCTAAATAGACTCGAGTTAGTTTCTTCTTGGTTTGGCTCAATTTGTTATGTAGTCATACGGTTTCCTCCTAGTATTATATGAGTTAGCACAATCAACAACTACTCAATCATTTTTTTTCAAAGTTATCAAAAATCTCTTCTATCTTCTTATTGAACTTCTCTTCCAACCCATTTATGTTTTCCTAATATTGATTGAGTTGACCTTCCAATTCCAACTTATTTATAGCAAAGCAAGAGCTCATGTTGTTCGGTGAAATATGAGGATGTTTATAAGTTTTGTCCTTCATGGGTGGGCTCACATGAAAATGTTAGTGGGTCCCAAAGACAAGGGAGTATAAGGTGTTATATCTCTCTCTAATATATGTGCGAGGTCAAACAATTATACTTGGATCAATATCTCTGAGCACTGACTGAGGAGGCTCAACCATAACCTTGGCCATACTATTTGACTAACTAGGTACTAGAGAGTGGTCTCCTCGAGTACTTTTCTTGGTGTACTATATCAATAAGACAATTAATTAACTTATCGAGAGTTTGTTTTAGGTATACCTAGGGGGTTTCCCATATACCCAAATGTATATGGAAGTAATATTTTGTATACAAGTATTGTTTGATGTAGTACTACTCGATGGGGTACCAATAGGAGTTACAAGTGTTTCCAACAAGGTAAAACCATGCGTAGTTCCTACATGTTTTTTCCATAATCACAATTTTAGCCACTAAATAATAGGCAACCTTGTTATCTAAATCTTTTTTTTTCTTAGATAGAAAATATGCATTGTCGAGTCAGGGCTTCCTCCTAATATGTTGTTCAAAACCATCATAAAATATACAATCCATATATCAACATCCTAAAATATATACATAAAGTAAAGACTAAAGATGGATCTCCATAACATTGATTTCTTGCTTGTCTAGATTTTTGTAAATTTCAAAAGAACTTGTCAGAATTTGTAAAGCTTCCTTTGATAACCTATCCTCTTGGGAGTTCAATTCTCAATATATATGCTTGATAGAGTACCATTTCATCTTTCCTAATTCAACGTTGATATGCATCAGGATATGCTCTAGGTACGAGGTTTCAATTACAACTTTTCGTTCCACCTAATCAGTATCCAATTTCGAATCTCCCATAATATGAAGCTTCTTGATTTTTTTTATAATATTCCACATATAATAATGTCCATGAGGCTGTAAACTCAAATTTTATGTTTGTACCTAGCTTGGAGAATAACTAATCAACATGTGATGAATTTGGTGGAAAAAATGGTTGCACGAACACTGCAGTGAGGAGGGTACCCCTAATTGGCACCATCAAAGAAGGGCCACGGGATATTTGGGATTAAAGAAGGCAATACAGAAAATCACTATTTTTTCCTTTTTTTGAGAGTTTTTAATTTTTTTGCATATGTCCCCAATGAAACCAACAACAACTTCTAATTGGATAAATTTGTCTTGGAAAATATATTAGTTTCTAACCCACCATATTTTATTAACATATGTTGCAAGAAAAACAAGTTGTTCCCTTATTGATGCATCGTTGACCCAATATAGGACACAATCTAATAAAAAAATATTATTCCAATTAGCTAAAACAAGCTTGTATAAATTCTTTATTAGTTCCCATACCAGCACTATATATTTTCATTGGACAAAAATATGTGTATTCGTCTCATCTTGGGATTTACATAGGGCATATCTACTTGGGCTTGACCACCCTCGCTTTTGACCATACTTCCAAGCCAATAGTTTATCACTAAGTGCAAGCCATAAATATTTCTTGGCCGTCAAAGGCCCATTATGTTCCCATAAAAATTCCTGTTGGGTATACGACCAAAGTCCCACATTGACTAGAAGTGGGGAGGATCATGGGTATATAAGGATGGACAAATATCTCCATTGGTATGAGGCCTTTTGGGGTAAAAGCCCAAAAACAAATCCATGAGGGCTTAGGCCCAAAGTGGACAATATCATACCATTGTGGAGATATGTGATGTCCAGAGTCCTAACAAGTGGTATCAGAGCCATGCCCCGAAGTTAGCCAAGTGGATGAATCCTCGGAATGCTGAACGTAGGTGGTGGGCTCCGGTAATATCATGATGGGATCTGTGGATGAGCTCGGTTAGACAGGCGGTGTGCTCCAGATTCTTCATGGACGTGTCCTGGTCCCAACACGGTGAACAGGAGTTGACCTGGGATAGAGCAAGCTCTCGAGGCAGGTGGTGCTTCCATGTAAGGCGTGTGCTTCCAACGCATTGGAGCGGAGAATCCTGGTTGGTAGAGAGTGGACGGATGGATAATCGTTTGAGGGGAGGCTCGATGGTCCTTTGTTCGAGGGGAGGATTGTTGGGTATACGACCAAAGTCCCACATTGACTAGAAGTGGGGAGGATCATGGGTATATAAGGATGGACAAATATCTCCATTGGTATGAGGCCTTTTGGGGTAAAAGCCCAAAAACAAATCCATGAGGGCTTAGGCCCAAAGTGGACAATATCATACCATTGTGGAGATATGTGGTGTCCAAAGTCCTAACAATTCCCACCACAATCTATCTCTTGCAAAATTCGACTCCTTATTTGCTGCATAACCCAATTTTGTTGTGTACTTTCCATTCATTGGATTTTTTGACGAGGCCAAAATATCATTACTATCCAAACTAACCGAATGAGAGAAGAAACAAGCTAGTCGACATAATTACACCATTGCATAACAAGATCACCCCATAGGCCAATGTCTGATGCTGAGTGCCATACTCCTAGAACTAATTAGATTTTGCATTCCCTAAGTAAAAAATCCCAATATTATGAATATGTGTTAAAAGATCTCCAGAGAGCATATAATTGTTTCCGACACCTATCTAAGGATTACGTCCATTGCGCACAACCTTTCCATATTTTTTTTTCCACGCCACCCAGTCTTTGATCAAGGGAAAAGACCTCACGAATTCTTTCCAAATAATAGATGCATTTGGTTCCAATTTTGTCGGGTCACAAATCCATTCAATGATGGATTTTCCTCTGAAATAATTTTCATGGGTGGTCCTTCCCCATCAAAAATTATCATTCAGAAGCCTTCACAAACTTTTCGCCACTAAAGATTGACATAATAATGGAAATTGCTTGAAACCCCATTCACCCAAGGATTTCAGCTTGGCTATAACATTCCATCTGACTAGGGGAATACCAACCTTACTCCTTACACCTGAACAAAGGAAATGAGCACACATGTTGCATATATTTTTTAGAACACCTTTGGGAATTGCTACAATGGGCAACTAGTACACAAGAATAACCTCTATTAAAAACTTTGTAAGAATCAATATCTACCTCTAGACAATAATCTATTCACTCATTTGTCAATTATGGCTTCTATTTTCTCTATCATCCAAGCCCAATCCACCCTCCAATACATATTAGGCTTTAAGTTAACGCCAAGGTACTTGAAGCTGTCTTCCCTAAGAGCTATAATAAAAAAATAAATTGAGGAATGATATTAATAAAATCATTGGATACATAAACCCTTGCAATCGAAGATTTACCAAAATTTATCTGCATGCACATGACTAGTTCGAACTTGTTCAATATGCCTTTGATAACAGTCAAATTATGTGTAGTTCTAGCCAGGAAGAGAAGGATGTCATCGACAAATAATAAATGAGTGATTGTTGAGTTTTTATTTACCTTAATGCCTCAAATCTCACCCTTGGTAGTTTCATCTCTAATCAGCCTACTTAGCATTGTCGCAACTTGCAAGAATAACAAGGGAGACAGAGCACAATTTTTTTGTAAACCTTGAAAAGCCTGAAAAAATGAAGAATGTCGCCCATTGATGAGGACTACAAAATTTACAAACCTGATGCACCCAAAATCCAATTGACCACATTTGGCTTCATTCCTAGCTTTACGAGACATAGTTTGATAAATGTCCAAACATAATCATAAGCCGTAGCTAAGTTAATTTTCATTGAGAAGGCCAAAATCTTCCAAAATTTTATTGAGTGAACTGTCTCGTGAGCTAGTGCAACAATGTCATGGATCTAGTACTCCTGAAAAGAAGCCAAATTGCTCCTCTTATATGAACGAACTGAAGATAGGTTTCATTCTATCTACTATGATTATGGTGACCATCTTATGAAGAACACTGCAATAAGATATCAGAAGAAAAACGTCAAAGGTAATAACATCCTATTTTTTTGGAATAAGGCATAAAAAGGTTGAATTTAGTTCACCTAGAATGAAGCCTTTTGACTGAGACTCTCTTATCACTTGAAGCAAATCCTCTTTTAACAACGCATATAATCCTATGTAAAATTCCATAGTGAAACTATCCGACCCTTAGCTCTTATTCTTCTGCATACCAAAAAGGGCAGATGGCCTCTCCCCTTCCGAAACTATTGTTTCTAGCTAATCATTCATTTCCTTAGAGATGCACTGTGCGAATATATTTAAGACATTCAACATTTCAAGAATATGAAAACCCACCTTCATACCTGCTTCAACTTTTTCCCAAAAATAGGAGACTGTGTCCCCAACCTAGTTTTTAATATCCCATATGGTGTTCATGTTCTTTCTAATGCTTGCAAAGGAGTTTAAAAACTTCATGTTTTTATCGCCTTTAGAGAACCTTGGATTTCCTGGTGCCATAACTCCTCCTTCCGAGCTAAGATATCTCGCTTCAAAACCTCCAAAGGACAACGTGACTCAAGAACCTCAATAATATATATCTTTGAATCATTGCTGTCACACGGAATAAGTCGATCTTGCGGACAAGATAGACCTTCCTAGAATCTAAAGAAGACCTAATGACAAGCAAACCAACCAGACACTATCTTTCTCTAAATATGCTTTGATAAACTATAGCAAACAAGTGTTTTTAGGGCCTACCTTAGGTCCAACGCAAGCTTGTGGATGCCCTCGCTCCTTCAATCCAAATGAGCTCTTTTTCACGATTCTGCAAACACAAACAAGGCAAACAAATTAAATAGCACCTGAAAAGCCAATTGCATAAAACGTATTTAACATGAAAGTCAAGGAGTCCATGAAACAAATAACATGAGATACTTGTTGAGAAAAATGAGTTTGGTTGTATTAATTCAAAAGAAGAAGAACTTTACAACCTTTGCCTTGACGCTGTACAAGCTCCTCCCAGGGTCCAACAAGAAGTCTCCTCTACTTTGACAAGTTTCACTCACTCCCCAATGAAGCCAAAAAGATGTGTGATCTCTCCTCTTAAGCTCAACTAGGAAGTCTTGATTTCACCAGCATTTACCCTAAAAAATGTTCAGCTTCTAACCTCTCTAACAACCAGCCCAATGCCTATATTTATAGTGCAATGGAGGGAGGTTACTAGGTCCTCCTTCAAAGGGATAAAGCCCTCCTTCAAAGGGATAGCTCCTCTCATCAAGGGATTAGCTCCTTCTCTTTTGGGATGCATGAACCACCTCAGAGCGAACAATCCACGTCAAAATTCCTTCTAGAAACCTCTAGAATTAACCCAAAGTGAGTTTTTTAAGATAAAACTTGCGCCTTTTGACTTTCACAGGGGTCCGCACCTACACCGTTAGGGACAGAGCGGGCAGGTCCGCAGTTTTTGTACACAGAAGGTGCGGGACCGCTGGTGACCATGAGAGAAAGTGCGGAACCAGAGTTATATTGATTTTTAATGTCTTTCTCTCATTTCCAAAGCTTGATTTGAAGAGCTGAGGTCTGAGACTTGCTTAGGAGGACAGTACAAGTGATGATAGACCCATACTGACTGCAAATAATCATGGTGACGATATTTTTGTGTAACAGATTGCCCCCTAAAGTGCGAAGTCTGTAGTAGATGAGGATTTCTTATCATTTAGGAAGAGTGAAGTACTTTATCATTTCGAGGATCATCTTGTGGAGAGCCCGGTTGGAACCTGTAAAAACATTCAATGCAAGATATATATATGAGATCATATCATCGCTGAGGTAGGCATTCCCATACTTAGATCAAAACTAACTAGAAAACTAACTACTGCTCTGATACAGGAATGATCTTGTAAAACATCACAAGTAAAGACTCATGTGGACATAGTATGGATGCAGCCATCTGTTTATGAATAGTCCATTATATAATGAATACAAAATTCCTCGCAGCCTGGATTGTAGAAACTAGATCCAGGGTCTTCATTTCTACTTCCCGAAATAGTACGGTTCTATCCATGCAAATACATGTGTTGATGTCGAACATGGTAGAAACCACTTGATTACCAGTCAATGATGTAAACTGTTAACAAGTGTGAGAGAAACCACCAGTGATGTCAATGGCTCTCAAAGTACCCAGTACAATCCATGAGATGTGAATAAATGTGTTGATGTCGAACATATCACGGAATCCTTTGATCGAAAGTCAATGATGTAAACTGTCGTCAAAGGCGAGAAACCTGCCATTGAGGCATGCAGATCTCAAGGTACTGACGATTCCTAGATCATCTTTCTAGATAATGAGCTGATGTCGATAGAAAGCGATCTGTCGTAGGCAAGCCCACAACACGAAATCATAGAAGTTGAAGAAATTTAGTTGCAAGGACTAACTTAGGAATGGTCAAGATGAATGACAGATATTTTGCAGATGAATGGCTTATTGGCAGTGACCTCTTGAACACATAACGACACGACAGATGGCTTGGTGACAATTGACCCAAAGTTAATACCCAGAAACCGGCTGAAGACTTTCAATGTGGTTTGATCAACTTTTAGGCAAAGGATTTCCCAACCCATGTGAATGAAAGTGTCGTGTTCAAGAGTGGTTAAAAAGTATGACAAACAGGCTCATTTTTCTCTCTTTTTCCCCACCATTTCTGGCAAGTACCTCTTTATTTTTGACAAGCTTGAGGAGGATAACATTTGTTTGATTATAAGCTCATCCTTTGGATGAGTCCAACTTAGTTTAAATTCGAACCCTAAGAAGGAGTGGTTCGTTCCTGTTTGTAATTGAACAGGTCCTTTACTGTGAATTTTTAACGAGTCCAGTATAGGAGAAACTCGACGTTTTTCAATTTTAGAGAGTCTAAAAAAACTTAAGAAGACTCCAGGGTTGACCTTTTTCGTAAATTTGTGTCTTCCAAGCCCGAAAAAGTATAAAATAATACTTGAGAGAACCGCTTGATCTTTTACGACCAAGGAGTACTTTTCATTATTAGTGCCTTTGACCTGAAAAAGTAAAAAAGCGATCAACGACACGTCGTTTTATGACCGATATCGAATTTGAAACGACAAAAATCCGGCAATCTTTTCATGTTTTTACGGTCGAAAAAGAGTTGTAAGTGGACCGTCTTTTAATTCCGTTTTAACGAGTTTAAAAGAAACACTCAGCAATCTTTTCATGTTTTAAGAGTCAGAAAAGAGCTTAAAGATGACTCTACATGTTTTTTTGTCGAAAATGATAGATTTCGCCTGAATAATCCTTTATTCTGCACAAAAACACAAACATTACCCATACCTGTTTAAAATGGATAAAAATGTCGCAAAATACCTTTTCAAAGTGAAACATAAACAAATTTGCAATTTATTTACTCAAAAAACTTATAAAAAGGGCCTTTGTCAATTCATTTTTACCATTTGAGTTTGGGTGAGAAAATAGTGCTTTTGCTCAGAAAACTTCCCGTGAAGATTGCGGAAAATCCAACCGTCGGAATCGATCGTCGTCTTCTCCAGGTAATCCACATCATCCCACTCTTCATTTTTAACCGTTTAATTTTTTGTTTTAGTCCTTTATTTCATTTTTGGGAGGGTTTTTAGGCACAAAACCCGCGTGCGGGGGCTCGCAGGTTTACCATTGCGGGCCTGCGGACCCCGACTTTTTCTCCATTGGGAAAAAGCTCGGGGTCCACACCTTCTGTGTAGACAAAGTGCGGTCCCAAGCACTGTGTCTAACCTGGAGGGTGCGGTCCCCGCCGCAAGGGTTTTTAACCCAAAAATTCTCAAAAATGGACCACACAAAATATTTTCTAGCATTTTAATTTGTCTTTATTCTTGATGCAGAGAGTACATCATGCTAGATTGGCATGAACGAGAGCATGAGGACGTGGATGCTGCCGCATGGAATCATCAGCCTTCACTTGATGCTTTGAGGGCATGCGGCTTGTATAAATTCTGGGCCATTCCTGGCATGAGGGCTCAGGTGGATTTCTTACAGTGGCTGGTTGACAGATGGAGCATATAGGACCAGTGTTTTTTCATCGGTGGCCACCAGCTCAAAATCGAGCTGGCGGACATATATTTCTTGATTGGTTTGCCTAAGAGAGGCGAAGACTTGACTCTGCACGGGACTAGGCCAGGTGGCCAGTCTGTCGATAGCCTCCAGCTAGAGTACTGCAACAACCAGGCTAGAGACAAAGGGATAGACATAAAGACCATATCCCGTCCTGAGCTCATGGTGATTGCGTTCACTGTCACCAGACTTTGCGGAGCTGCCGCATTACATATTGCCACCGAATCCTAGATGCGTATGGCAGTTGATTGCTTCCGAGGCACCATCTTCAACTGGTGCGATGCTGTGTTGGCCAATGTGAAAGGCCAACTGACTAGGGCCAAGAACGGACGACTAAAGACCTTTGGTTATGGGGCTTTAGTCGTGAGTTTTGGCCTGGAGAGGGTTCCTATGCTGATCCCACAGCACCTTACTGTTGGAGCTGGGCTTCCTCGAGAGCCCAAACTGATGCGATGGGTCGCAGTCATGGCTCGTCACCCGGACGAGAGGACAGAGGTTGCTCGGTTCAAACCTGAGTATTTCCAATGGCTGGAGAACCAGGTCTTTTCTATTCAGGACTTCCCTTACGCTAGGATAGATTTTCGTGGTGACCCAGACATGGTTCTTCCACCAGGAGAGCAGCGGGACGAGTCAGGTAAAATCCTTTTTAACATTTTTTCTATTTTAATTTTTTGTTATTTTTTTATCGTCTCAAAACTGATAGTAAAAATTTCAAATGCTGATGTGGGTCCACAGCGACCAGCCGCTCTCCGGCCTTACGAGAGGAGGCAACCAGTTGCACCCGCGCCAGCCCCACAGGATGAATCAGCAGAGGTTTTGGCCGAGTTGGAGGGTCATCTCGAGCGCTTGACAGGAGATATTCCTAAGACCACTATAGACGACATTCCTCGTCGACTTCAGCGCTATGTGATTGGAGTCCCGGGACCTTTTAGGAGGTTCCTTTCCAAGGTGGCCCGTGCAGCGGTTTCTTATAGAGATCATCACCAGTGATATGATGATCGCCTATTGTGGGCACATGTGACATTTTTGTTTTTTGTACTTATCATTTTTGCCGATCATAAGGTGTTTTTCAACCTATGATCGAGGACGATGTATTTTTTGACACACTTCTATATATATATATATATCTATATATATATATATATATATATCACTATTACCGGCTTATCTTGTAAATCATGTTATGGAATGGTTTTAAATTTACGTGTATGATTATTACAAATGTCTATTTAACATTCGAGAAGCAATTACATCTGCTAATGTATTTAAAGATCTTGGAATATGCTGATATTCAATGTAATCAAATTCACGTTCCAAGAGACGCACTCTCAAAAATAATCTTAATAACACTGGATTTCAAATGGCATACACTCTATTAAGCTGTAATACAACGAGTTCAGAACCTAACCTCACTATCAAACTCGAATCCCAAATGAAATAGATTCAGATAATAACTCAATCACTGCACTATACTCGGCAATGTTGTTCGTTGTTTGACCGAGCTTACCCCATGCATAGATACTAACTCGTCAGAGGGCGAATAGATAACCCAAGCTGCGGAAGAGATGTTCCGTGTATTACGACAAGCACCATCAGCGAAACCAATGTATGTTTGGAGAGGCACCGACATCTGCAATATCAAGAGTAAAACCAAGATAAGCAGGAATAATGACGAAAAACACTCTCTAAGCTAAGCACACTGTTTAAACTAAAACACACCAGCTAGAAAGAAAAAACTATCCTAACTAAAAATCTCCATACCCATTCTTTTAAGCATAATACCTCTTCAAGTAAAGGCCATTTCTGGGTTTACCCAAAGAGTCCCCGTCAAAGTCTACCAATTCATAAGCCCCTTTGGCTAGCTTTCGCTTGACAACATAGGGACCATGCCACATAGGAACGAATTTTCCAGCGCCTAATTTATCATTAGCTTGATCGTAAACTAAGACTAGATCTCCTTCCGAAAAATTTCGAGGGGTCACATTTCGATCATACTGAGCTTTCATTCGTTTTGCGTGAGTCTCGATCACCAATGCAGCATCACGTCGATTCTCATCTAATTGAGCCAAGTATAACAAACGCTTTTCCTCTTCGGAAGTGGCTGGAAGTAACTCGATGGCCATTTGTAGTGACGGGATTTCGCATTCAATGGGTAACACAGCTTCCAAACCATAGACTAGTTGGAAAGGAGTGAACCCTGTTGATGTTTTTACTGAAGTTCGGTATGCCCAAAGCGTTGAAAATAGCATGTTGTGCCAATTCGACCGATGAATCCCAATGATTTGTCGGATCATGATAACTAAAACTTTGTTGATGGATTCAACCAGACGATTCGCTTGTGGATAATAAGGGGTTGAACTATCGTGACGTAAACCAAGCTGGCCTGTAAGTTCGATCATCATAACATTTCGAAAATGACGCCCATGATCAGTGATTATCGCTTGTGGGACACCAAACCTAGCAATTATATGATTGAACACGAAAATTGCAGCTGTCTTGCCGTCTGCCTCGAATGTAGGCATCGCCTCGGCCCACTTAGCAAAATAATCTACCGTAAGGATGGTATACGCATGCCCCCCGGCCGAGTGAGGGTTACATGTAATAAAATCGATACCCCATTTGGCAAAAGGACCAACGGAAATTATAGGGTGGAGAGGAGTAGGTGGAGCGCGCATCTTATGATCAAAAATTTGGCAGTTGTGGCATTTTCGGACCGCTGTAATACAATCTTTAAATAAAGACGGCCAGAAGTAGCCAGTGCGCAATATCTTTTGGGCTGTGGCAAACCCAAACATATGACCGCCACACGCTCCAGAGTGACAGTCATTTAGAACCCTTTCAGCTTCCTCGTGAGTTAAGAAACGTCGAAAAACAGAGTCCGCCCCACGGCGATAAAGAGTATCTCCAATAATCCTGAATTGTTGGGACTGGAATTGAATTTTCCGATGTTCTGACCTTGAAATTTCTGGCCGAAAGGATTGGGTCTGGAGATAAACGATGATATCCCCATACCATGGATGTAAAGTGCTGATTAGAAACAAGGATTCGTCCACAATGGGCTCCTCCGCCACAGTTTCCGTGTCAGCACGCGGGAAGTCACACATTAATTCCGCAAAAACTAAAAATTTCTTAGACTTAGATTTCTCAAATTCCAAGTCGAACTCTTGCAGGATAACGATCCATTTAGAGTACTTGCCCCCTAGCAATTGCTTGGTCAAAATGTAGATCATAGGGTTGCAATCCGAAATTACTGTAGTTTTACGTAGTAAAATGTAGTGACGAAAACGTTGGACAGCTTGAACAGCTGCCAATGCTAATTTCTCCACATGTGAGTATTTTAGCTCAGTTGGATTTAAAGTTCGACTAAGGTAATATATCACATGTTTCGTTCCTGATTCATCTTACTGAACTAAGACCATTCCAATGGTGGAATGAGAGGCGATGAGATACAAGAAGTAATCCTGGTTGTAGTTGGGAGGATGCAACAACGGTGCATGGGTCAACGCGTGTTTGAGTGCATCAAAAGATTTCTGAGCTATCTCATCCCAATAGAATGGTGTATTTTGTTTCAACAACCGGGTAAAACCCTTTGTAACCTCGGCATAGTTAGGAATGAATCGTCGTAAAAAGTTTGCTTTCCCCTGCAAACTTTGGAGTTGGCGAAGACTCGAAGGAGGAGGCAATTTGATGATAGCTTCGACCTTCGAGGGATCAACGCGAATGCCAGCTTTCGAAACTACAAATCCCAGTAATCGACCCGTTTCTATACAGAAGACACATTTGTGTGGGTTCAACCGGATCCGATAATGCCTACACCTCATAAAAATTGCTCGTAAATGGACGAGGTGATCAGCTCGATGTAAGGAATGAGCAGGCAAGTCATCGAGATACGGCTGCACAATGTGTTTGATGTCATGAAACGCGTAAGACATCGCCCTTTGAAAAGTTGCTCCGGCATTCTTAAGCCCAAAAGGTAATTTGCAATAAGCAAATGTCCCCCATGGACAAATGAAAGTTGTTTTTGGTTGATCGGTAGGTAGAATGTTGATTTGATTATATCCGGAAAAACCGTCCATAAAGGAAAATATTTCGCTGTCGGCACAATCATCAATGATTTGATCGATAGAGGGAGTTGGGTAATTGTCTTTTGGACAGGCTCGATTAATATCCCTATAGTCGATGCATATTCTTATTGTTTCTTGCTTTTTTTTAACCGGAACAATATTCGATACCCAATCCGTTAACGGGATCAGATAAATGAAACCTGCTTTCAATAATTTTTCAACTTCTGCTTTAATTGCAGCAGCTTTTCGTGGGTGAATCTGACGCAAACGTTGCCGGACGGGTTTAGCGTCCAGGTAAGTCTTGATCTCATGAACAATAATCGCGGGATCAATTCCTGGCATTTCCTCATAGGACCAGGCAAACACGTCGCGGAATTCTTGAAATAGGGCCTTATATAATTGAATTTCGTCATCTGTACATGAGGCACCTATATGAATGTTCTCAAAAATTCCGGGCTTAACCGAAATGTCAATAGGAACAGTTCGAGAGATGTTTCCCAAATTTAACTCTGAATCGGGATGTTTCATTGGATTCTGAGGTTCCTTGACATATTCAGTTGTAAAAATTGATGAGAAATCATTTTCAAAACGATCATCCTCAGGTAAAAACGAAGATCTGTGATGGAGATCTTCCCATGGTAAATCATCTACACATAGGATTTCACGAATTTGCTCGTCAGAGTGAACAAGTTCAGAAAACGTAGTTAAATCCGAGGTTGATGTGAAAAGTGATTCCTCACGGACCACATTCATTAAGTCATTTTCGGTTGAAAATGGGTCGGCAAACGACTGCACGGCTTCATAGGCAATTTCATATGGACTCAAAGGCATGGTATTACCAAACAAGTCTATCTCAGATTCAGAAGGGACAATCCAAGGATCATCATAAATAATGGTGTCTGATGTAATCATATGAATGGTTGCAAATGAAGACGATGCGTTGATCGGAGGAAAAGGAAAAGTTCCCAGTAAACCGACATCTTTAACTAGTCCTACTCCAACATCCTTATATGGGATAGTCGTTTTACCAACATGCTGAATACTCTCCGAAGAGGTTGGGTCGGATGAAAAGTAAGCCAACTGGTCTATTGTTACGATCTTTCCATTGTGTGGAAACTTTATTACTCGAAAGACCGATGAAACGACCGCTGTCATAGCGTAAGACCAACTTCGACCCAAGAGAAGGTTGTAATCTAGAGGGGCATCAACCACCTCCACATCTAGACTAACGGTTTTTCCTTCAACCCCTATACGCAATTCCTGTAGAATGCCAAAAGGATGAAACCCACGGCCATCAAAGGCCTTTAGAATCGTCGGGGATTGATTTAGCGAAGGAGAACCAAGCGATCTCCAACACTGTATCGACATAATACACGTTGAGGCTCCCTCATCAATTATAGCCTGATGAATAGGCCTGTTTTTTACTATCACTGGAATCTGGAAAGCCATCTGATGAGGCAAACGCGGTGTACTATTTTCTAGATCGAAAATTATTAGGTTTGGGTCCTGAACATCAACAACTCCTATAGCTGACAAAAGTAATTTACGTTGTGCTGGGCATGATTACAGCACTTCCAAAGCCGACATTGCTGAGGGTGAAACAGTTAAATCCTCAACAATGTTATAATTCTGAGCCGCTCTCGCATGTGGATTGGAAGCTGACTTTCGAAGTATACCCTTGGCGGGCGGTTTGATTACCAAGTCTGGATTAGGTTTCTCGATCTGTAGTGGATCGGAACCGAGAGCTGAGGTTGATGGATTAGAATGAGAAGATTCTGCTTCTTTACCATCAACAGGACTTTTACTACCATAATCTTGCGATCGAGTCGCAATCCTAACATGGGACATCATCAGTATAGGTTCTTCATTGGCATTCGAGGATGAACCTATCATCTTATTGTCTTGAGCCGGAAAGGGATCCTTCAAAACAGCAGGAGTTTGGGAACCCTTGATAATCTTCGCAACCTCTGCACGATGAGGGCAGTCTCTTGTAAAATGTTCATCATCACAAAGGAGACAAGGATAACGAGGTTTGCGCTTTTCATCATTGGATTCCGCCTTTTCAGGTTTCTCCTTTGAACTTTTGTCCGTTTTATTCTTCTTCTTTCCTTTCTTCTTCCCATCGGATTTTGATTTGGCTGTAGATGACTCTACAACGTGAATATCGGCGGAAATCTCTACAGAAGAATCTCCTGTTGGGGAATCAGGCAAGGTTATGATAGGGGAAGAATTCTTGGAAGACTTCTTCTTACTTTTAGTGTTAACCGTGCCAATCATACCATCGGCGGCATGAGATCCCGAAGGAGCTGCAGTGATTTGATTTTGCTTGGGAAGATCAGGGATTTTTTCGTGTAACGTACCTGACTAAGTGTAGACCAAGTCAAGGTACTGTGCTTGAGCAATGACTTGCTCCTCAGTAACAACTCCGGCTTTAGCAACATCTTTAGTGATCTTTGGCAACAAAGATTTTACAAACCACTCAGCCAAGATTTGATCCGGAATAAATACCTTCACTAAACGTCGTCGACGTCTCCACTCATGAATATGGTTTGAAATATAAGTGGATGTCGATTGTTTTAGCGAAGTTAACAATTCCGTGCCATTGTCATATCGGACTGGCAACTGAAAATGAATTAAAAACGAGGTGGATAACTGACTAAAATTATAAAAAGTGCCTCGTGGTAACTCAATGTACCACTTGGCCGCGAGACCAATTAGTGTGCGTTGGAAAAGTCTAAGACGGATTGAATCATCTGTAATGGAGTTAGACGCACACCAGAGGTGGTAAGTCATTACATGGTTCGACGGGTCCTCTCCTGATTTACCTTCGAACTTGGGAATGTCACTGGGCAACTTATTCGGCATTGACGGCCAAAACGGAAGATAATTAATGGGATCGTTCGTTAGGCGCGACAAGTCAGGTAAGTCCAAAGTTGCGATAAACGGTAACTGCCGATTAGGATCCCTAAAACTCTGGGTCATGAGACCAGCCCCAGGAGGAGGATATCCAGGATAACTAGGAATAGGAATGGCGTTCGGGATATTGTATCCTCCTGGAAAACCAGGATTAACCGGACCGTACTGGGGTTGTTGAGGTTGTTGATAAGTGTACCCAGGGTATGGTTGATACTGATAAACTGGCTGCTGCACAGCAGGTCCGAATTGGTACTGTCCCTGGTACGGTTGATAAGTGAATTGTGGTTGACTTGTGACAACCGTACTTAAACCAGGTTGTCCTACAGGCATCTGAACCGAAGTTTGAATCGTAGATCCAGACGGTGGTAAAGATGTCTGAGGAGTAGATACAGGAACAGTAGAAACCAGAGCTGTCGATACTCCAGAAGTAGGTGGGGTAGATTGAACAGATGTTGCGGCAGTTGTAGCAGTCGTTTGAGGCGGAGTACGAGGTGTACTAGGCCCAGGTTGAGAAACTACCGAAGGTACAGAAGTTTGCTGAGAAACTACTGAAGGGACAGAAGTTTGAATGTTAGACTGGACTGGTTGCTGGGGTGAACCAGAAACTAAGGGTTGTCCAGTTTTAGATGACAACTGTACACTTGGCTGCAACACTTGTTGGGTTTGCAATGGATCCCACACTATATTCATTTCGGGGTACTGACCCATAACAGGTTGAGAATACTGAGGACCATAACCGGGTTGAGGGTAGGATTGATAATTGAAAGGTACATTTCCCGTTCCTTGAACATACGTTTGACCTTGGGGTGGTTGGAAACCTTGGTTCGAGTACTGACCTTGGGGTTGATACCCTTGAGGCACATACTGATACTGGGGTTGACCTTGAGGTATAAATTGATACTGGGGTTGACCTTGGGGCACATATTGAGTCTGGGGTTGACCTTGAGGAACGTACTATCCCATAGGTATGTACTGTCCTTGAGGTTGCCCCCAGATGCAAATTGTGTACCTTGAGGTTGCCCCCCAAGCGTTAATTGAGGCTGCCCCCCAAGCGGTAACTGGCCACCTTGAGGTTGAGGATTGGGAATAGAACCTGACATCATAAGAATGTCTTCTACGCTCAACGGCTTAGTACCATTTCTTCCAGTTAATAACCCTTGATCAATGGGTCGAGGAGATGCTCCCAAAAAAGTACCAGAAAGTGACTGATACCCGGAGGGAATAGAAGGACCGCCGTACAAAAAAGATTCGGGCGATTGAGTAAACATGGATGACTGTCCTACCATATTGACGGGAGTATAAAAACCTCTAGGTGTTGGGTGATAAGGAGCACGAGGTGATGAAAATCTTAACCCTGAGTTTTCTAGAAAATTAGTCAAAGAAAGATACCAAGAACTACTCCTAGGTGCACTGTAAAAAATTGATTCACGCTCCCTTAGTTCAATAATAGGTTGATTTTCAGGGATAGGGATGCCTACTTCTTCTTCCGGAGCAAGTTCTTCAATAGCAATAAGTCCAGAAGGAAGAACTTGGGTGATTACTCTTTCTACCTTAGGTGAACTAGGACCACTAGAAGTTGGAGAAACAAACCCCGATGTCGGAGTAGTAGCAAATTCACTTTCAAGCTCAGATATTTCGGGTTCTTCACCTATATCACTAGTAGATGAAAAGCTACCAGCGATTTCGGAGACAGACACTGACTATGGATTATACTCTGCTACTAACGGTTGAAAATCAGGATGTACTATCAAAGAAGATTCTCCTTCCTCAGGTGACCCAACTCTACTGTCTCTAGGAGTTACGAGGACTTTCAAGCCTTCGAGCTGGCTCGGTACTTCCTCAAGAGGTTGGCCCCGAAGTCTACGGGACTTCCTCAGTAACTCAACCACGTTTACAAACTCAGGAGACTGGCCCCGAAGTCTACGGGACTGTCTTGGTAATTCAGCCACAGTTAAAAACTTTTAACTACTTCACACGCAAACAAAGTAAAATCTCAATGAAAACCACCTAAAGTCTCTAAAGAACCAAACAAATTTGAATCACACACCTAAAGAATCTAGGAGATCAAACACACACAAACAGTAACTTTCTGGACTGAAAACACTAGTTGGTGATGAAATCCAACATCGCAGAGTTCAATACAGAAATGGCGGTTGGAACAGTTACCCCGATAACCTGCTTAATGAATAGACTGTCACAAGTTTCTCCACTTAACCATCTCGAGTGAAGAGAACCCCCCAGAAAATCCAAGTGAGTCTAGCCGACGTCTGCTCTAGGTACAGTGGGATCTTCCCACCACTGTCACCTCAGGAAGAGTCCTAAAGAATATGGCCACTAAGGTTACCAACTGAGACAAATATACCTGGGGGAATAGTCTACGATCCGATACGCACACAAGGGCAGAGTAGCAAGCTCAATCCCCTTGAAGGCTCCTTGACATAATCCAAGGTTTACCAACAAGTGACCCCAGGCTCCTCGAAAATGGTTAATCTGAGGTTTACCATTTTTAATACGTGAATATCTGGCGTCGTTCCCAATGAGGAAGGATTGATTCCCACACTGGTTCGGACACGATCTCGTGCTTCTCCTTTAAGAGGAGCTTTCCCAGAGCATAAATGCAACAATTGGATTTCTTCCCTACCACAAGATACAACTACTTGTTTGTTTTTACTGTCTTGGAGAGTTAATTACTCTCCTACTCCAAGACACTAGCCTAAGCTAAGTTGGTGTATCAGAGCCCTAGAAATAAAAATGTTACTAGGTGGATTTTACTTTAAGCGTTAATTTTAATGGTTTTTGTTTAAGTCCAAAGGTGCGGAGATGAAACTCGTGGTATGAAGACTCGACTCAAAATCACTAAAAATGCACCTAAGATGATCTAAACAATCTTTTTCTCTTTGATGAACTTCTAAACTAAGAAAGAGTTTGAGAATGCAAATACTTTGTAAACACAAATCTTTCTCAATTAAACAAATTAAAAGAAGAGCTTTTCCTTTCCAAAGCACTCAAAAAACGAGACAACTAGTTATTTCACAAAAATTTCCCTTTTTCGTTTCAAAGCACTCAATCACTACAAAAACAAACTTTTTTTCCAAAAGAGATTTTTATATTTTTTAATAACACACTCAAAACTAATGCAAACGACTAACTTTGAGATCTACAAACCGTAAAAACCTATTTGAAGTCAAAGCCTACTAAAAGTCTTTTTAAGGATGTTTTACTCAGCTAGATGCAAGCTAAGGACTAATTTATGCAGAATCACAAATCAGTCAAGAACAACCAATTTCGTTTTCCTTTTGAGAATGAAAATCCAAACTCTTAAACACAAGCTTTTCGAAGTTTTGTAAAGAGAAAATTCAAAGTGGATTCCTCAAACAAGGGGAGATTTCATCAATGGTCAGACTCATAAGAAGGCTGGTAGACACTAAGGTGATCTGAAGTCCCTACAGCTTCTAAGCTCAGAGCCACTACACAACCACAATGAAAAACAAACCCAACAAGCAAAACTCCTAGGAATTTCACCTAAAACCCTAACACTAACGAAATCCAAGGAAAGCTTCTGACAGGTTATATGCAGGTCTGGGCAGTGGATAACAATTTCTAAACACAAACTAAGCTGACTAAGAGAGGAAATCTTAGGGTTTTCAAATTTTTGACAGGGTCCGCAGGCCCACAGTTGACACAGGTGCGGTCCCACTCTGTGCTAAAAGCCAAGCTGCGGGTAGGTACGCATTGTGTCAAATGGCTAGGGTGCGGTCCTCTCCCAAAGCTATGAAAAAAGAAAAATAACCCTAGATCTACAAACTCTACCCAATTTTACACACAACAAGCCAAAAACAGAAACAAAAATAGAGTTTCTCAGGTCAAAGTAAAACAAGGAAAACAATCAAGTCCCCAGCGGAGTCGCCATTTTGTCACACGGAATAAGTCGATCTTGCAGACAAGATAGACCTTCCTAGAATCTAAAGAAGACCTAATGACAAGCAAACCAACCAGACACTATCTTTCTCTAAATATGCTTTGATAAACAATAGCAAACAAGTGTTTTTAGGGCCTACCTTAGGTCCAATGCAAGCTTGTGGATGCCCTCGCTCCTTCGATCCAAATGAGCTCTTTTTCGCGAATCTACAAACACAAACAAGGCAAACAAATTAAATAGCACCTGAAAAGCCAATTGCATAAAACATATTTAACATGAAAGTCAAGGAGTCCATGAAACAAATAACATGAGATACTTGTTGAGAAAAATGAGTTTGATTGTATTAATTCAAAAGAAGAATAACTTTACAACCTTTGCCTTGACGCTGTACAAGCTCCTCCCAGGGTCCAGCAAGAAGTCTCCTCTACTTTGACAAGTTTCACTCACTCCCCAATGAAGCCAAAAAGATGTGTGATCTCTCCTCTTAAGCTCAACTAGGAAGTCTTGATTTCACCAGCATTTACCCTAAAAAATGTTCAGCTTCTAACCTCTCTAGCAACCAGCCCAATGCCTGTATTTATAGTGCAATGGAGGGAGGTTACTAGGTCCTCCTTCAAAGGGATAAAGCCTTCCTTCAAAGGGATAGCTCCTCTCATCAAGGGATTAGCTCCTTCTCTTTTGGGATGCATGAACCACCTCAGAGCGAACAATCCACGTCAAAATTCCTTCTAGAAACCTCTAGAATTAACCCAAAGTGAGTTTTTTAAGATAAAACTTGTGCCTTTTGACTTTCACAGGGGTCTGCACCTACACCGTTAGGGACAGAGCGGGCAGGTCCGCAGTTTTTGTACACAGAAGGTGCGGGACCGCAGGTGACCATGAGAGAAAGTGCGGAACCAGAGTTATATTGATTTTTAATGTCTTTCTCTCATTTCCAAAGCTTGATTTGAAGAGCTGAGGTCTGAGACTTGCTTAGGAGGACAGTACAAGTGATGATAGACCCATACTGACTGCAAATAATCATGGTGACGATATTTTTGTGTAACAATTGCAACGATAAATATTTTCAATTTTTGATTCAATATCCAACAAAGTAGATTCCTGTTTCTTTTTAAACTTTAAGCTCCATTCCTTTATCTTATTCTTTAGGAATTTTAAATTGTTGTAGGAAAGATAATTCCAATTATGGATCCATATGGGACCAATTCAATTCAACCAGATTTGCAAACTCCTCTTCCTTTAACCATGAATAATTGAAAAAAAGGAGTCGAAAGCTTTTTTTCTTGAGTTTCAATGCACAACAATTTTAAACTCTGATCTTATGGTGCAGGTAAATTCTTAGTGCGGACACAAACAATTCATCTAGCCCGAGAGAGCGGGACTAGCCACAAAAAACAATCTATGGAAAAATTCCTTAAGCTAGAATCAAATAAGAGGTCCTACCTCTTAGAACACTATTCCGCTCGGTGATGATCTTGTTTCCTTACTCCAGCTACTTTTCATTTCCTTCCTTCGAATACCTGCAACAAGCAAACAAACAACAACAACGAACGTGATAGCATACAAATTGCATTCAACCTACTTAACAGGCAAAGGAACATTAAGCAATCAAATGTAAGATAACACTTCAATGTAGGAAATCAATCAATAGTTGTATTCATATAAGTTCAAAAAGAGATTACAACCAATGCCTTGACGTTGCTAGTCTTTTCCGACGTATCCGGGTTCCCACACTTCTGCTAGCATCTCATGGATAGCCCCAACAATGGAAGTTTTAAGGCTACTTCCCTTTAGTCTCAATCCAAACCAAACACACTATTCTCCCTCAAACATAAACTAGAAAGCTACAAGTTATAGATGTCTTGCTGATTATTCAAGCTCCAAAAATACTAACACTGAAAACTAGTGTAGCTTGTTAAAGGAGGGGTTTATATAGCTTGGATGGAGGGGAGGTGGTTCCTCTTATCATGGGAGAAGGACTTATCTCTTGGATTGGTTCCATCCTAATAGGGGAAAGAAGCCCAAATTGACTTCCTCGGCTCCATCCAGCCCAACCATTTACCAGACTTTCGTTACGAAGCTTCTAGACCTGGAAGCTTCGACTCCATATTTAAAAAACTTGGCAAAAGAGGATCGGTGCAACTGAGAAAATGCTCAGTAGCATCGTATGGCACTAGTCCTGGTTTTAATCTCTGCAAATCGGCGCGAGGAGGAAATTGGTCATTAGTGCCAGTCTTGTAAACTGTGGTAAAAGGAAGATATTTGGGAAATAATGCAAAAGGGAATCATTTTGATCATGAAGAGGGACATAATGAGAGTTTCTTCATGATGGGAAAGCATGTAGGGTTCACTGTAGAGGTCCTCCAAGATCATGGAACGGGGAGTACAGGAACAGTGACAAAATCTTGCATAACAGATGCCCCCTAAAGCGTGAAGGTCAAACTAGAGTGAGGGGTGAAATGCTTTACAAGTAGATGCGGGGAACCAGAGTCCGTCATCGGAAAACTTGCAAGCAAGCATAGATACATATACATCACTGAAAACTCTGACAAATGATACATGAATCGTGGTATGGACGCAACCATCCAGAGAATGATCATGTAAATGGATCCAAGGCATGGGCATAACCATCCAATAGAGAGGATCATATCGAAACCAAGGTATGGTCACAACCATCCAATAATGAGAAGGATCACATATAACAACTCATGGTATGGTCACAACCATCCATCTGAAAGAGACATGTATATCAGCATGATCATGTCACATCGCCTTGCAACCTGGACTTGTGTAATCTAAGCCCAGGGTCTTGTGCTCCAACACGACCTGATCAAAGTACAAATCCTAACATGTGAATGAATGTGTTGAAGTTGAACATGCTAGAAAGTCACTTGATTACCGATCAATGATGTGAACCGTTAACAAGCACAAGAGAAACCATCAATAATGACAATGGCTCTCAAGGTACTAGCAACACAGTTCACAGAATGTGAATAAAGGAACTAAAATCGAACACTCGATCGAAAGCCAATGATGTGAACTTGTCGTCGAGTGTGAAGTGTTGGGTTGTGTTATATTCTTTCCATGACTAGCCTACGTAGTTAACCGGGGGTTAGAGGGGGGCGGGACACCATATTAGGTTGGGCGGACCTACCTATGGTTTTGTGCATGGTTTTCGTACATGGTTTTGGACGCGATGGTTTTCGGTCCATGGTTTTGGACGCGATGGTTTTCGGTCCATTGTATTGGATGCTTCGGCATGTATAAATATGTATTGTAACATTGAAAGGAACATAATAAAAAATCAAGCTGGTAGTCTCGGTTTTGGGATCCAGGGGAAATCTCTGTGTATATGTGTTATGCTCTCGCAATGTTTATTTTCTATGTTTTAGAATTCGTATGCAGGTAATTTCTGTATGGGGTTAAAAACCGCCACAAAGAACTTGCCATTAGGGCATGCAAGCTCTAAGGTACTGGAAGGGAGTCTCTCAGCCAACTTCCTAGATAATGAGCTGAAGTCGACAGGAAGCAACCATGTCGAAGGAGGGCCATGATGTATCCCACATCATCAACACGAGACAAAGGGATGCAATGATTTCAGATGATACAGAGAATCAGGAGTAAGTGTAACTGCAGAAGGACTAACTCTTGAACATATCGGCGACATGACTCTGGAGTTTGGCAGCTTTTGGATCCATAGGATCGGTGGTCATGATGATGTGGCAGAGATCAAATGGAAGGAAAAAATGAACGGCCCAACCCAGGAAGGTCAATGATGAAAAGGAGGATATCCCAACCTGACACGAAGCAGAAAGTGTCATGTTCAAGAGTGAGCTGCCGACACAACTGATAGAATTTCCCATTTTCCCCCACCATTTTTGGTAGGTACCCCAATTATTTTTTATCGCAATTTTAAAGGGGATAGCATGTGCTTACACTGTAAGTTCATCCTTCAGACGAATCCGACCTAGTAAGTTTAATGATCCCTAGGAAGGAGAAGCTCATGTCCATCATGGTGATGAATCCGATGTCATTTAATGTTTTAACGAGTCCGACAAAGGTGTAACTTGGTATCTTTTTCATGTTTAGAGAGTTTGAAAAAGACATGGAAAAGAAAACTCCACATGGTCCCTTTTCGTACATTTGTGTCTCTCGAACCTGAAAAGGTAGAAAACGATACTTGAGAGAACTTCTTGACCATTTCAGTCAAGGAGTACCTTTTTCGTAAATAGTTTATCCCAACCCAAAAAAGGGGTAAACGTATACTGGGTAAACGTCATTTTTCAGCCTTTAGTGAGTTCAAAATGACAAGAGCTCGACAATCTTTTTCATTTTTAAAGAGTCGGAAAAGAGCTTGAAAGCGAACCCCCCCTTTTTATTCTCTTTTACGAGTCAGAAAAAGGGAAAATACTCGGCGATCTTTTCATTTGAGTTTTACGAGTCAAGAAAAGAGCTTAACATGAATCTAGTACCATCATCAGTACTCTGTTACTTGTCGGTGCACAAAAGGCAAATGCATTATCCAATTTCTGAGGCAAAAATAGGTTAAAAATACTTTTAAAACCCTAATATTTCATGAAAAATGAATAAAAGGAGGAAAAAGTAATTAATTTTTACCATTTTACCATTTTACCTTGTGTGGAGAACTTTTCACTCATTTGTGCCCTAGATTTTCAGGAGCAGATTGCGGGAGATCCAGGAGGCCATTCGATGATCCATTAGTTGCAGGTAAGAGCCAAGACCTTTAGCTTCATTTTAATGCTCATTTTTCTCGTTTTAAACCTTTTTTTTTGGATTTCTTGAGGAGGATTTAGTTTAAAAAAAATCGCCCTCGGTCGGCGCAATTTTCGGGCACGAAATCGCGCCGATCGGGAGTTATTAACACTGTTAAGTGCGTCGTTGACACTACTATTTTTAAAATAGTCGTGTCAGCGCTGTGAACACAAAAGTTTCAATTTTTTTCCTAGTTTCTTCGATTTGATCCAAATTTCTCTAGCCAAGGATGATTATTGACTTGATTTTATGATTTTTGCAGGGAAAACATCGCGAAAAACCGTTTATTGGAGGGAACGTGAGCATGAGGACATTAATACATAGGCAATGGCAGATCCAAACTACTTGAATGCCCTAAGGAACTGTGGGCTTCTCAAATTCTTCCTCACACCAGGTCTTTGGGCTCAACCCAAATTGCTGTAGTATTTGATCAGTCTCGGGGATGTCAATTGGGAAGTTTTTATAATCCGTGTGGTGCAAGTAAATTTTCAGTGCGGACACAAACAATTCCTCGAGCCCGAGAGAGAAGATCTAGCCACAAACAAACAATCTATGGAAAATCTCAAGCTAGAATCAATTAAGAGGGCCTACCTCTTAGAACGATATTTCGCTTGGTGATGATCCTGCTTCCTCACTCCAACTATCTTCCGTTTCCTTCTTTCGAATACCTGAAACAAGAAAACAACAACAACAACAACAAACGTGATAACATACAATATTGTATTCATCCTACTTAATAGTTCAAGGAACATTAAGCCATAAATATCTAAAATGACACTTCATGTAGGAAATCAATCAATAGTTGTATTTATATAAATCATAAAGAGATTACAACCAATGCCTTGATGTTGCTGGTCTCCTCTGTGTAGAAATTTCACCTGTAGATCAAACTGATAATGCAATGTACTAAAGCAAAACACATGAGCTACTTCTACAAATCATTAAGCGGAAGCAAAATCGATTTCATGAGCAACATCAACCATAAACACATATAACTGATCAAGAGAAATAATCACACATAACACAGATATATCACTAGGGAAAGCACCAGCATAAAAGCCCCAACAATGTATTATCAATCAAGTGGAAATCCTCTTCTGTTTACAAAAAATATCAGCTCAAGAGCTATCCTGTACTTCCTGCAATCAAAAGATGAAGATGATAGACTCACTATGCCTCAATATGTAGGCAACCATCCATCAATCCCCTATTTCCTTGCACAATTTTGATTGGGGTCCAATCCATAACATATGAGCATTGGCCCCAAATCATACCTGCTGTCAACCATAGGTCCAACTATGCAATCCTTGAGGACACTAGTTCCTCATGCATGCAAGGAATATTCCATGGGAAGATCCAAGCATCTGATAGTACACTGTCCCTCATCTGATCTCAATTGGGTCTCTGACAGAACTGACATGCAACAGTTATCCATGAGTGAATCCTCAGTTATCTAAAATAATAGTTGTCACATGCATGCAAGCATTAATAAACTATATTTTATTATTTTAACAACTTGTTAAAATAATCTAACTGGACTTGACTAGTTAGAACTAAGTCAACTGAATCTCTCATTATAGAACTCATACTTATTCCCTCAATCAGTGGAGGAAATTAAGGATAAATTCCTCAGTTAGTGGGACAACTCATGTGCATGCTCACAAAGACTTCAAATTCGAATTCCTTAACTAATTAACTCAACTGAATTAATTAATTAATATTTCCAACTGCTGTTAAGACCAAGATTAATTTTACTTCCTATAGATAGACCAAGGATTGCTATAAATAGGAAGGGACCCATAAATGTTATTTTTAGAACTTTCTATTTTTAGCAGTTTCACCTCTCACCCAAGGTGGCCAATGACCTCACTGGCCAAACTACTATTTTTAGACATGCTATTTTTAGACATTCTATTTTTAGCACATTCTAAATTTAGCATTTCTTGTTGCCCACTTTTCAACACTCCGACATATCTGGGTTCCCACACTTCTGTTAGCACTTCATGGATAGCCCCAACAATGGAAGTTTTAAGTCCTCTTTTCCCCAGCCTCAAACCAAACCAAAAGCACACTATTCTCCCTCAAACATACACTAGAAATCTACAAGTTATAGATGACTCGCTGATCATTCAAACTCACTCCCAAACTAGTTTAGATTGGGAAAAGAGAGCTTTATATAGCTTGGATGGATGGAAGATGGTTCCTCTCATCATGGGAGAAGGTATTATCTCTTGAGTTTGTTCCATCCTAATAGGGGAAAGGGGCCCAAGCTGACTTCTTCGGCTCCATCCATCCCAACCATCTACCAGACTTACATTACGAAGCTTATAGAGCTGGAAGCTTCGACTCCATATTTAAAAAACTTTCCAAAAGAGGATCGGCGAGACTAGAAAAGGGCTCAGTCGCTCTGTACGGCACGAGGGCTAGTTTTAATCTCTGAAAATCAGCGAGGAGGAAACTGGTCAGTAGCGACGATCTTGTAAATTGGGGTAAAAGGAAGATTCTTGGGAAATGATGCAAAAGGGAAATGTTTTGCTATTGAAGAGGTACATAATGGGAGTTTCTTCATGATGGGAAAACACATGATGGTCACTGTAGAGGTCCTCTGGGATCGTGGAACGGGGAGTACAGGGATAGTGACAAAATACTGTGTAATAGATGCCCCCTAAAGTGTGAAGGCCAAACTAGAGTGAGGGGTGAAATGCTTTACAAGTAGATGCGGGGAACTGAAGTTCGTCATCGGAAAACCTGTAAGAAAGCATACATGTATATATCTGAAATCTGATAGTCATGCCTGATAAACATGAGAGGCATATAACAATACATGAATCCATGACATAGGCACAACTATCCATCAAGAAAAAGATCATGTGCATGGATCCTCGGCATGGACGCAACCATCCGTTTAAAGAACCATGTATATAATCATGAATGACTCATTACTCCTCGCAACTTGGACTTTTGTAATCTAAGCGTAGGGTCTTGCACTCCAACACGACCCAATCAAAGTAAAAATTCTAACATGCAAATAAATGTGTTGAATTCGAACATGTTAGAAAGTCGCTTGATTACCGGTTAATGATGTGAACTGTTAACAAGCGTGAGAGAAACCACCAATAATGACAATGGCTCTCAAGGTACCAGCAACACAATTCACGGGGTATGAATAAGGAACTGAAGTCAAACACCCGTGAAATCATTCGATCAAAGGCCAATGATGAGAACTTGTCGTCGAGTGCGAAGAACTTGCCATTGACGCATGCAAGCTCTAAGGTACTGGAAAGGAGTTTCTAGATCAACTTCCCAGATAATGAGCTGAAGTCGACAGGAAACGATCCACCGAAGGAAGGTCATAATGAATCCTTCATCATCAACATGAAAAGGGAATGCAATGAATGAGAGTAATCCAAGAGGATCAGGCAATGTACAGGTAGGAAGACTTCTCTTGAACACATGGATGACATGACTCTGGGGTTTGGCAGCATTTGACATCATAGGATCAAAGGTCATGGTGATGTGGCAGATATCATATGAGAGGTTTAAAATGGATAACCCAAAACCCAAGGAGGCAAGTGACAGAGTGAGGATGTCCCAAATCTCGACACGAACAATAGATGAGTGTCAATGTTCAAGAGCGACAAGCTGCCTCAAGTGAATATAACTGATGAAATACTTCCAATTTTACCTCACCATTTCTGGCGAGTACCCCAGTTATTTTTACACAAGCTTGATGAGGATAGCATATGCTTGTAATATAAGTCCATCTTTTGGATGAATCTGACCTAGTAAGATTAATGAGCCCTAGGAAGGAGAAGCTCATGTTCATCATGGTGACGGATCCGATGTCGTTTAATGTTTTAACGAGTTCGACAAAGGTGTATCTCGGTACCTTTTTCATGTTTAGAGAGTTTGAAAAAGACACGAAAAAGAAAACTCTGGATGGTCCCTTTTCGTACGTTTGCGTGTCTCGAGCCCGAAAAGGTAGAAAACAATACTTGAGAGAACCGCTTGACCATTTCAGTCAAGGAGTACCTTTTTCGTAAATAGTTTATCCCAGCCTGAAAAAGGGATAAACGTATATTGGGTAAACGATGTTTCGCAACCTTTAATGAGTTCAAAACGACAAGAGCTCGACAATCTTTTCGTGTTTAAAGAGTTGGAAAAGAGCTTGAAAGTAGATCCCCCATTTTTGTTCACTTTTACAAGTCAAAAAGGGAAAAATACTTGGCAATATTTTCATCTTTTATGAGTTAGAAAAGAGCTTAAAGGTGACTCGTCCTGGAAGAACGAGTGGTATAAAGGGTAGCAACTGGTTCCGACAGTGATGGAACTGCTAAAAAACTAAGAGGTCAAGAGGCTAGCTAGCAAAACCACTCATTTCTGTGGTTCCTCAGGAAAAGAAAAACAACCATGTGAAAAGCATATGATCGGCCAAAGAGATGGTGGTGATGGAATAAAACAACCAAAGCTCATCTAGCAGAAATCAGCTGATTAAAATGGCAATTACGAGAGGTAAATTAGGCATGGGTTCATTTTTTACACAAGCTTGAACCATGGAGAACTTTTCTTGGATTCGGTTTCATGTTTACACAAGCTTGAAATGAAAAACTATGCTTTCTATAAGTTTGCATGCCCCCAACATAATGACTCAATCGAGGTACATGCCCCCAAGCTTCATTTCAGTCAACTAGGTGGATGGATTGAAGGTTCACTTTCGAGATCTTGGAAAGACTTGACTAAGATTTTGTGAGATCTTAATCAAAGAATCTTTTTGGGAAAGGGAGTTGCTTCATTTTTTAATGAGGTTGACACAGTAAAAGAACTATCCTTGAGACCCTTGTTTCATTTTTTAACGAGCTTGACACAAAACAAAGAACTATGCTCACACCCTTTGTTTCATTTTTTAACGAGTTTGACACAAGACCAGGAACCATCCTCACGACCCTTGTTTCATTTTTTAACGAGCTTGACATAAGACAAGGAATTATGCTCACACATCTATTCATGAACCATATGAGAACATGGCTCCCAAGAGGTATTCACTAGACGAAGAACCACGCTCCGGGAGGAATACATGTCATTTGGTACCAAAGATAGATTGGGTTCCAATGCCCCCATTACATAATGTACAATACCATTTGTGTGATCATCAGTAGATGCAAAGACGGGAAGGGTAACCACATAATTGACCTATGGCGGGGAAGGTACTGCTTGCAAACAAGAGCCGATAGGGGATGATGATTGCAAAGGAGGTGCCTGGTGACCAATGAATGATAGTTGATCAATAGTCAAAATTCTCCCTTCGTGTGGAAAACAAACCACATGGAAAAGTGAAGAAACAAGAGCTCCCATGACATAAACATAGTTGTCTCCATGGAGAATATTGAAATCTAAGGGACCTTGGACTACCATCATGTCTATATAGATTATCTTTCCTCCCAAAGTAATAGGGAACTTCGGAAGGATCCCTAAGGGTTGACTGGTTCCTTCGTTGAAAGCCAACAGATTCTGGTGAGAAGCACAAGTTGTGGGGAACCCAAAGCTTGCCAAGTAGTAGAAGACATGATGCTAATAGAGGTGCCTTCATCTAATATAGTGCTATGTACTATGATATTATAGGCTTGTACTATGATCTGGAAAGGCACATAAGATGGGAGGCGGAAAGCAGTCAATTGACTCCAGTCAAAAGAGACGACAAAACTACTTGGTGGGGGTATTATATGATTGCCCCCATGCTCTGTAGGAATAGAAGAAAGACTCTCCTGAACAACCGAGAAAGGAGGGTCACCCTTTGATTCATGAGAATCTGAGGAGACGAGAAGAACATGAGCAGTATGATCACTACTCTCTTCGGGAAAAGAGTGAACAATTGAAGACAAATCCCATTTACCACTCTTTCTGACTAATGGTTGGTTAGGAACAGACACAAGAGAGTCATGCTTAGGAAGAGCAGGATGGGCAAGAGAAGAATCGAAGTCAATCTCTTTACCAACTAGGAGAGGGTTAGGAGAAAGCCTCTGATAACAAACGGGAAGTTGGGGTTGAGGGCCTGTAAGGTTTTCCAAAACTTTGGAAGCTTTATCCATGAGAGGACAAAGGTGAAGAAGATGCCATCCTTCACATAACCTACAGGGGAATCTAATCTTTCCCTTCTTCTTACCATCATTAACTGAAGGCGTGCCATCGACATGATCTCCAGAGGTTGATGGGGATGGTCGATCCAGATTTTGAGACCATACCTCTAGACTCTGGGAATGCCAGGGCAGTCTCAAAGGAGATGGTCACCCTTACATAGCTTGCAAGGGAATCTGACCTTCCGTGGAGGATCAGAAGGTTTGTCGACAGGAAATGCATTTAGAGCAACAACTGCATGGTTGGCCTCTCGCTTATCAGACTTCTTCTTCTTCATCTTCTTCTTCTTAACCTCCTGGTTATTGGATTTCAAATTTTTACCAGGCGAAGTAAAAGAGGAGGGTGAAGAAATAGGGGAAGAAGGCGAGGGGTCAACCTTAGAATCATCATGATGGGATTCAAACAAAGGAGACGTTTGGACAGGAGTCGGGACTCTCGGGACCACCGAGGTCGAAAACAACCAGACAGGTAGACCAATGGTTAACCCAAGAAGGGGAAACGTCGCCATATAAGAAGCCCCAATACTTCCAAAAGAAGGAAAAGGAACCAAGATTCCCATCCAAGGGGAATCCTTGACTGGTAGTCTCTAGAAACGTTGCCATTGGAATCGACCCTAAAAAATTACTAAGGAAGATAAATTTACCAGGAATATTTCGTGGGAAGTTAATTTTAAAACATTGAAACAAAACTTTGCCATTTCATGTTTTAAGAGTCAAGAAAAGGGCAAAAGATGACTCTAGTCTCTTTCAGAGTTAACGAGATTGAAAGGACAATTGATCGATGATCTTTTAAATTTAAAGAGTCAAAAAGACCAAAATCACTGCTGAGGATAATCTAGGAAAAATGATTACTAGGTAGCCGTGAACTGCAAAATACCTCCCGACGAACCGAGAAGTACAGGTAAGCAATCTCCTCGAATGCTGTGTTCGGTGTATCACATTTGCAAGGTGGTAGACTCAGCTTCCTATAGATAAAGGATTGCGGACCTAGTGGGGTCTCCCTTTATATACACGACGGTATGGGGAGCACAAGTTCGTACTAGCACTGTCTAGTGCTGAAGCGAACGACAACTGCTAGGTTTTAAGACGCCAGAACATGTCTCTAGCCTAGACTACTAAATGTGAGCATTAAGTTTCAATGCTTCCTTAGGTTAATTCAATAAATTTTAATGGTTGATCTTGAATTAGGTTCCAATTGCAAGGCCCTACCGCTGTCATCTGAAAACTCCTACATGTAGCTATATGAGAAAAGAGATCTTTGTCTTCGATGAAAGTTAACACTAATTGAGAGATAGGGAACAAAAAATCAATGCAACAATCAAAGAATGAAATATTTATCTAATAAATCTCCTAAATGAACTAAATCTTCCTATCGAATGCACTTCAACTAGTCCTTTCAACAGTAAAGAGAATTCATTTATTTTCGAATGCAAATGATGATGCAACTCTAGTCTTCAATAATGCTAGCTAATGTAACATATTGATTCAGCCAACTAGAATTATGTATTTTCAATGGAACGATAAAATGAATCTTTCACAAACACTTCAATTAATTTTTTTCAAAACAATCAACATCAATCAAATGGAAAGCACGAAAAGGTAATTCCTTCAAAACCAATGATGCAATGATTCAATCAAGAACAAGACGAGCAATGTAATCTATGCCCGAAAAGAGACAATTAATCAAGAGAAGAACAAACATAACTTTTCAAACTTGTTTAATTGAAATCAAAGTGATAAAAGGACTAAAAAATGAAATGCAAAGAGTAACTTTGACTATCGACTTGATCTTGCCGAGCACACAAACAGGTGAATGGATGACGACCTAGATGTCCTAGGGTTATGAACCATCCAAGAACTCAAGAAACCAAGCAAAGAAAATGGAAATCAAACATGCATACAAAGCAAGATAAAAGAGCTTTCAAGCGAGGGAGAACACAGTCAAAACAAGCTGAGAGACAAAAATCAGAAGGGCAAGACACACTGGCTATGATCCAGGAGAAACCCTGACCTTCACCTACGGGAATCGGTGCGACTATTTTTGAGAAACTCATGCTGATCGACACAACTGGAGCGACTGCCTAACTAACAACAAGCGTTGATAGGCCTGATCGACATGACTGTTTGGCCAAAAAGAGCATCGATCGAGGATTTCAAGAAAAAAATAAAAAAAATTCAAAAGCCAAAACCAGACCTGCCACTGTAAATTTCAGACTCAGAGCAGTAAACCAGGCAAGGCAGAGAAAACTAAAGGGAAATGGTGATACTATAAAATTTCACACAAAACCATAAAATGACAATCAATCAAACAGAAGGATTGGCTCCCCAGTGGAGTCGCCAATTTGTGGTGCATGTAAATTCTCAGTGCGGACACAAACAATTCCTCTAGCTCAAGAGAGCGGGTCTAGCCACAAACAAACAATCTATGGAAAATATCCTTAAGCTAGAATCAATTAAGAGGGCCTACATCTTAGAACGCTATTCTGCTTGGTGATGATCTTGCTTCCTCACTCCAACTATCTTCCATTTCCTTCCTTCGAAAACCTAAAACAAGCAAACAACAACAAAAACAAACATGATAGCATATAATATTGTATTCAACCTACTTAATAGGTCAAGGAACATTAATCCATAAAGATGTAAAATGACACTTCATGTCAGAAATTAATCAATAACTATATTTATATAAACCAGAAAGAGATTACAACTGGTGCCTTGACATTGCTGGCCTCCTCCATTGTATCCGAGTTCCCATACTTCTGATAGCACTTCATGGATAGCCCAAACAATGGAAGTTTTAAGGCCTCTTTCCCTCTAGTCTCAAACCAAACCAAAAACACACTATTCTCCCTCAAACATACACTAGAAAGCTACAAGCTATAGATGACTTGATTATCATTCAAACTCACTCCAAAACTAGTTTAGCTTGGAAAAAGAGAGGTTTATATAGCTTGGATGGATGGGAGATGGTTCCTCTCATCATGGGAGAAGGTCTTATCTCTTGAGTTTGTTCCATCCTAATAGGGGAAAGGATCCCAAATTGACTTCTTTGGCTCCATCCAGCCCAACCATCTACCAGACTTCCGTTACGAAGCTTCTAGAGCTAGAAGCTTTGACTCCATATTTAAAAAACTTGCCAAAAGAGGATCGACGCTACTGGAAAAGGGCTCAGTCGCTCCATACGGTGCAAGGGATAGTTTTAATCTCTACAAATCAACGCGAGGAGGAAACTGGTCAGTAGCATCGGTCTTGTAAACTGGGGTAAAAGGAAGATTCTTGGGAAATGATGCAAAAGGGAAATGTTCTACTCATGAAGAGAGACATAATGGGAGTTTCTTCATGATGGGAAAACACATGAGGGTCACTGTAGAAGTCCTCCAAGATCGTGGAACGGGGAGTACAAGGATAGTGACAAAACATTGTGTAACAATCCGGGACCAAGAACTGGAGTTGGAAACTTCCGACATTTATTTCATCACAGGGCTGTCTCAAAGAGGGGAACTAGTCAATCTGTATGGGTCCAAGCCGCTGAACACTGCCCGGAAGCACTAAAATTGTAGAGCGGCAAGATAGAGATCATGACTGTTCAAGATCTTGTGCTGAAAGTGCTGTTGTTGACCATCAACAGAGTGGCTGGGGCTCAAGCACAACATGAGTCCAACAAGTCGAAGTTTCAGTATGATATCGACTGTACGACGCCGACTATCTTCAACTGGGCGGAAGCCATGAAGGTAAACATGAAGCGCCAACTATCAAAAGCCAAGGCAGGAAACCTGAAGCAGTTCTACTACAGTTCTGTTCTAGTGACCTTCTTTTTGGAGCGGGTCCTGCTATTTCACTACCAGCTTGCTGAGGTGGAACCACCATTGCCATGAGACCCACGGATGGTCCGTTGGAGTGCATTGATGCCTAGGATTACTGGGGGCCAACATATGTCATATAAGCCCACCTTCTTCTCGTGGCTACGATGACAACTGATCATAGTAGAGGATTGGCCCTATAGCGGTACCGACTTCCACGGTGATCTAGATATGCCGCTCCTAGAGGGAGAAGATTATGACGATGGAGGTAAAAACAAACAATTTTAATTTTTGGATTTTTTATTGTTTTTGAAATACATGCATCCATGACATTTCGATTTTGTAAATGCAATTATGGGACCGGAGCATCCTACCAGGATGTCCCCGATTGCCAAGTGCGTTGCTCAGCAGTTCGATATCTTTCCTTACCAGGAAGGAAGCGATAATGAGGAGGAGATCGCATGGAACCTCGAGGGATTGACCCAGTATCAGAGGTACATAGTGGGGGTATCAGATTGGATCCATCGATTGCTGACTCGTGTAGTACGACCAGTTACGTGCTATCATGAGTACCATGCTGAGTAGTTCATAGGTCTAGCATTTTTGCATTTTTTAGGCCTGCGAGCCACGAATGTATTTGAACACATATATTATTTTTGGGGTTTTAATGTATGACAAACATTATCGACATATATATATATATATATATATATATCCTTGCTTATTATGGTACAAATGTTTTGTTTTGTTTTTCACATGTTTTGCAAATGTCTATCAAACACATAATTAGATAATGCATCTGTCAATGTATTCATATGCCTAGGAATATGATGATATGTAATGTAATCAAAATTTCTCTCCAATAGACGAATACGCAAATACATTCTCAATATCTGAGGGTTTCTGATGGAATATTGCCCATTGAGTTGAAGAACAACAAGTTGTGAATCAAGGTTGATAACCAATTCCCGGATGTGAAGAGCAATAGCTTTTGACAACAATTCGATAACTGCACTGTACTCAACAATGTTATTAGTTGTTCGACCTAAAAAAATACCTTGAAGATCAATCAATTCACCTTGGGGGTCATAAATGTCCCATGCCATGGATGATAGATTCCGGGAACTACGATAAGCACCATCAGCGAAATTGATGTGAGGAGACATAGACATCTGCAAAGCAGGTAGAAACGTAATAAGCAGGAAAGCTTCTTTTAAAACAACACACCAAACCACACTACACAAAAACACACTATTGTACAAAAGTAGCCATGCAAGATGACCTAGGCATAATACTTTTTGAGATAAAGCCCATTACAGGGCTTGTCTAAGGGATTGCCCTCATAATCAATCAGCTCATAGGCCCCTTTCTGTAACACACGTTTAACAATGTAGGGCCCATGCCACATGGGTTCTAACTTACCTGCCCCTAGCTTATCATTAGCCTCATCATACGAAAGAACCAAATTGCCCTCATAAAGCTCGAGGAGAGACAGACTATCAAAATGGGACTTGACCCACTTTTTTGGTGCTTCGATGACCAAAGTAGCAAGACGACGAGTCTCATCTATTCGTTCTAAATACAAGAGGTGCTCTTCTTGAGGCGAGGTCTCGGGGAGAAGTTCGACAATTAGCTTGAGTGAGGGAATTTCACACTCAATCGATAAAGTTGCTTCCAGACTATAGACTAGATGGAATGATGTGAATCCAGTTGCGTCCTTGGTCGAGGTTCAGTAAGCCCACAGAGTTGAAAAGAGCATGAGATGCCAATTTGACTTGTGCATCCTAATGGTGCACTAAAGCATCATAACCAAGACTTTGTTCACAGCTTCAACTTGGCCATTGGCCTAAGGGTAATACGGGGTTGAGCCATCATGGTGCAAACCCAACGTAGAAGTTAGCTTAGCCATCATGTAATCTCGAAAATGGGAGCCATGGTTGGTGACAATGGCCTGAGGCACTCCAAACCTGGAAATAATGTGATTGAATAGAAATTGAGCCGCCGTTTTACCGTCTGCAGAGTATGTAGGCATCGCTTCGGCCCATTTGGTGAAATAATCCACAAAAACGATAATATAACCATGCCCCTTGGCCAAACGAGGGTTACATGTCATATAGTCGATGCCCCATTTGGAAAAAGGACCAACGGTAATAACGGGGTGTAGGTGAGTGGGTGGGGTGCACATTTTTCGCTGATAAATTTGGCACTCATGGCATTTGTGAACAACAAGGATGTAATCCTTGAAGATGGAGGGCCAAAAATAACTAGCGCAAAGGATTTTTTGAGTAGTAGCATATCCAGACAGATGACCGCCATAGGCACTAGAATGACAGTCATTCAAGACTCTCTTAGCCTCCTCGAGAGTGAGACAACGATGAAGAATTGAATCGACACCGACGCGGTATAAAGTATCTCCAATGATATGGTAAGGTTGGGATTGATGCCGAATGCATCGACGATCATCCTTGGTCAATGTAGACCAGAAGGTGGATGTTTGGAGATACATGATGATATCACCGTACCAGGGGTCGAGAGTGCTAATCAAGAAAAGAGTCTCGTCCGGGAGCTGCTCATCAGCACCAGTAGGAAGAGAAGCAGAGGGAAGGGAGCAAATCAACTCAGCGAAGACCAGTGATTTCTTAGATTTGGCAGTAGTGAACACCAAATCGAATTCTTGGAGGATGACAATCCACTTCGAATATTTCCCCCTAGCAACTGACGAGTCAGGATGTAGGTCATGGGGTTGCATTCAGAAATCACAGTGGTAGTGTGGAGGAGAATGTAATGCTGAAAGCGCTGAATAACCTGTACAGCAGCCAAAGCCAACTTCTCAACATGAGCATAACATGTCTCGATGTCGAGGAGGTTGCGACTGAGGTAGTAAATAACATGTTCATTGCCTTCATTATTGTCCTATACCAACACCATAACAATGGTACTAGAGGCTACAACTAGATAAAGGAAGTAATCACGATGATAGTTCAAAGGGTGCAACAAAGGAGCATTTATGAGGACAACTTTTAGGTCATCAAAAGACTTTTGGGTAGCCTCATCCCAAACAAATGGGGTTCCTTGCTTGAGCAATCGGGTGAACCCTGAAGCTAGCTCAACATAGTTTAGCATGAAACCATGGAGGAAATTTGCTTTTCCTTACAGACTCTGCAGTTGATGCAACGAAGATGGAGGGGGTAAATTAACAATGGCCTCGACTTTAAGAGGATCAAGGCAAATGACTTCTTTCGAAACGATAAAGCCAAGGAATCGTCCGAATTTGATGCAGAAGACAAATTTATGCAGATTCAGCCGAATGTTGTAGTGTCTATAGCGAAGAAAAATTTGCCAGAGATGATCAGGATGATCATGGCGTTTACAAGAATGAGCGGGAAGATCATCCAAGTAAGCCTGAATGATGTTTCGAATGTCGTGGAACACATAAGAAATCGCTCTCTGAAATGTAGCCCCAACATTCTTAAGGCCAAAAGGGAGCTTTTTATATGCGAAGGTCCCCCACGAACAGATAAAGGTTGTCTTATCTTGATTAGCCGACGCAATGTTTATCTGGTTGTAACCAGAAAAACCATCCATAAAGGAAAATAATTCACTCCCAGCACATTCATCAATGATTTGGTCAATGAAGGGAGTGGGGTAATTATCCTTTAGACAGGCACGATTGAGATCACGGTAATCGACACAAACACAAATAATGCCTTGTTTCTTTGTCTCCAGTATGATATTCGACACCCAACCTATAAGAGGGATTGGATAAATAAATCTAGCTTTCAGAAGTTTTTCAACTTCACCCTTGATGGTGGCCGCTTTTCTAGGGTGCACTTGATGAAGTTGTTGGCGAACGGGCTTTGCATGAGGGTAATTGGGAATCTTGTGCAAGACTATACTTGGGTCAATGGCAGACATTTCTTCATATGACCACACAAAAACATCCCGAAACTCTTGGAACAGACGAGTATAGAGCTGGATCTCATATGGAGAACATGTTACCCCGATATGGACATTTTCAACGACACCATGCTTGAAAAAAATATCAATCGGCATCGTTTGGGTAATTTTATCCATGTTCCCTTCCGACCAAACTTCATGATTCGTGATCGATGTCTAAAGTGGTAGGGTTGGAAACTGAGAAGAGAACTTCTCAAGACAAGTAGACATGACCACTGGGCTAGGCAAGGACGAGGAACGATGATGAGTATCGTTCCAAGGTACTTCCTCTAGAGACATAACTTCCATGATACTCTTCTTAGAAAGAAAAGTATCGACTAAGGGATTAAGAGATTCTGAAGAACCAAGCCACGTGGACTGAGAATACGTGTCGAGATATGTTCTCGAAATAGAGAAATCAGAGGATACCGAAGGCGAAGCCGAAAACAATTTCCACATAATTAATTTCGGCAAGGCTTAACGACATAACCTCGCCCCATGTATCAACAAGATATATGGAGGGAATGACCCAAGGATCAAGCTTGACCGAGATCATGTTGATAGAGGCAACATGAGGAGGTGGGAGAAAAAAAATACCCATCAAGGAAGGATATTTAAAGAGTCCTGCCCCCACACTCTCATAAGGAGCACCAGTGTGCTTTACATAAGGAACATTACCATCTGCGAATGAAGAGGCAAAGGACAGTTGGTTGACTGTGACTATCTTCCCTTGGTGAGGAAAATGAATCACGTGGAAAAGGGAGGAGGCTACAGCATGCATGGCATGGGTCCAGCTCTGTCCGAGTAGAAGATTATAGTTAAGATTAGTGTCAATGATCTCTACTTCGACGTGTACTGTCTTGCCCTCCAAAGTAATGGAAAGGTTGGGAAGGACACCAAATGGTCACGAATCGCATCCGTCAAAAGCTTCCAAAGTGTTAGGGGACTGGTTCAGAGTAGGAGAACCAATTGCCTTCCAACAAGCGACAAACATGATGCAGGTAGAAGCACCTTCATCGATGACGGTCCTATGAATGGTTTTCTCATTTATGATCACCTGAATGAGAAAGGAAATCTGATGAGGTAAATGTGGAACGTGGTTTTCCAGGTCAAAACAAATGAGATTAGAGTCAGTTGGATCAATACCCCCAATAGCCGACAGTAATGATTTCTACTGAGAAGGACAACTTTGAAGGACCTCGAGAGTAGACATAGCTGATGGCGCTTGAGCCAAATCTTCAACAATGTTATAATGTTGAGTGGCTCGAGCGTTTGGATTGTACAAGGATTTTCGTAGCATACCTCAAGAAGGCAGTCGAAAAGCGGAATTAGGATTAGGTCGCTTTATATGGAGAGTTCTAGAACTGAACAGGGTAAAAGAAGAAGGGGTACCTTATTTTTTTTCCCCTGCTATTGGGCTAGGAGTTTGATAATCTTTTGACCTAGTAGCCACGTCAATCGGTGTATTCATCATGAACACTTGTGAACATGTGGAAGCGGACGACTGGGGATGGTCTACCATTTGGGTCTGCTGGGACACAAAGGCCTCTTTCAGGACAACTGCGATTTCTTTGAGCAAATGACTAACTTCGGATCATCTGGGACAATCCTTAGTATAATGATCCTCCTTATAAATGAGGCATGGATATTTGGGCTTCCGTTGGGAAGCATCACCAACAGACGACTTAGGAGGGCCCTATTTCGAGGCATTGGCTTTACCCTTGCCTTTTCCTTTCTTCTTACCTTTAGAGGATTTGTCCGTTGCGGTAGAATGGACAACATGAACCTCTGAGGTTTTACCAGGGCCTGGTGAATTGCGAGAGGAATCATTGAAAGAAATGTTGGAGACCTCCTTCTGTTTGGAAGAAGATTTTGCATGGGTCTGAGTCACTGAACCAATTATTCCATCAACAGGAAGTGTATCCGTAGACTTAGATGTCGTCAGATTGGATGATGGTTTGGGTGCATTGGGTAACATATCATATAACGTGCCAGATTGTGAACAGACGAGGTCTAGATACTGGGCACGCGCAATGGATTGTTCCTTAGTGACGCATCCACCCATAGCAATGTCCTCAACAATTTTGCTAACGAATGATTTGGTGAACCACTTAGTCAACAATTGATCAATAATCTGAAACTTAGTCAAGCGATGCCTATGTCTCCATTCATGGATGTGATCGGAGATGTGGGTTGCAGTATCTTGCTTGAGTGACGTTAGCAGATGGGTGCCTATTTCATAGTGAATTGGCTCATGAAAATGTGTGAGAAATGCCACGGCGAGAGTGTTAAATTCATGATAGGTATTTCGAGGTAGTTTGATATACCACTTGGCTCTAGCACCTGGAAGAGTTCATTGGAAAAATCGAAGATGAATGGAATCATCAACGTAGGAATTCAAGGAGCACCAGAGGTGATATGTCATCACATGGGCTTATGGATCCTCTTTCGCTTTCCCTTCAAACTTTGGAAAACCACTTGAGATCTTGGATGGAGCTGGAGGCCAATATGGTGAATGAAGAATTAGGTCATTTGTGAGCCTAGACACATCCGACAATTCCAGTGTGGCCAAGAACAACAATTGGGTATTGAAAGGAATTTGAGGCCAATAAGTGGGGCCAGGTGGCGGAACCAATCCCTGCTGGTAAGGATTATGTCCCCATAGTGGAGGGTTTTGTCCATATGGCATTTGATTTTTTCCCACTGTAGGTTAACTTTTCCCGTAGGGAGGATTCTGACCTTGAAAGCTTTTAAACTGTCCAACCACAGGCTACTGATAAGCAACATATGGGTTGAAAGGATGTTGAGTCTGTTGACCTTGGACATAAGGATTTTGCACCTGATGCACCTGAGCATAAGGGTTTTGAACCTGTTTCCCCTAAAGAAAAGGGTGTTGGACCTGCTGCCCTTGGAAATAGGGATTTTTCACTTGCTGCCCTTGGACATAAAGATTTTGGGCCTGCTACTGCAGGACTTGACCTTGAATTTTCCCTTGCAAAGGTTGACCCTATTGATATGAGTATAAGGGTTGCTGCTACCCAGGTTGACCTTGTTGTTGCAAGGGTTGACCTTGCGGCTGTAATGGCTGTCCCTGCGGTTGCAGAGGTTGACCTTGCGAGGGCATAGGCTGGGAGGTTTGCTGAACATACTACATTTGTGACTGCATGGTTTACTGCAACGGTTGCAAGGGTTGCCCCTATGGTTGTTGCAGTTGTCCTTGCTGCGACATTATCTGCCCTTATTGCTACATGGATGGCCCTTGCTGCAATGAAGGTTGCCCTTGCTACTGCAGAAGTTGTCCTTGCTGCTGCAAGGGTACTTGAACAGTTCCCGGAGTGACACCTTGAAAGTTCCCAAACTATATCTGGCCATATCCACCAAGCGTGGCGGATAGACCAGGCTGGACATAAGGTCCAAGCTGAGGGATGTAAGGCAGATTAACCATCGCTTGTGAACCATATGGAACATAAGGAGGTTGGTACTGAACCTGAGCCATATTAGGCTATTGGTACTAGACGTTACTTGACCCAGATGGACCAATAGGGTTCGACTGTTGGTATTGGACATTACTCGATCCAGCAGGACCAACAGGGTTTAGAATGGTACCTGAAGAGGGCTGGTTCATTCCAACCATGTGAGCTTGTGAGCCACTCACATTGGTTGTGCCAGACATCATAGAAACATTCGAACTTTGCCCCCAGGTGGTGGCACAACCTGTCCACTTACTAGAGGGATCGAAGAACTGACAGAGACATGACTCGAGACCGTTGGTTGAACCGAACGGGTTACTTGGACTGACGAACAAGAGGATTCAGAACGGTGGGTTGCACTGGAACTGAAGTAATTGCATAATCCACCATCAATTGGGAGGTCGGGTTCTGAATGAATGGACCTAAGGTAGGCATAGCGCCAGACGACCAGATATGGTTATGGTATAGTGATGAGGCACTATGCGTACCAGAAACCATTTGAGCTAAAGTCACGTAATTGCGTGGTAACTCAAGATGAACACTGGTTGGAATGCTTCCCATGTAAGGGAAACCTTCAAGAGGGAAAGGATATTCTTGCTCCTCGACAGTGTGTGGAGTGGAAACCTCCGAGTGACCCGGAGAGGAGACTAGGATTTACCATTTTGATTCCATGGGTGAAAACAAATGATGACGAACTAACGAAGATGTTCGAGGGGATAATTCGAAAGGAATACTCGGCTAATTGTATGGAATGTACGGAAAATGTGGTGATATCACAACAGGATCGAACAAAGGATTCAGAGGATAAACAACCAGTCCAAGCTGACCTTCAGAAGTCGTGGACTCTCGGGAGTCTGGATAGGATTATTGGAGATTTCGGGCCAATGTCAGAAAGTGACCCAGTATTCGAGGGAGGGGGAGGATGAGATGACAAAGGTTGAATGCTCAGAACAATTCCAAGTTCAACACCTTGGTCCTCAAGTGACTACGACAATTTAGGAAAAGGCTCCTCAGACGATCTTTCAGATAGAGGAGAGGAAGAGGAACTAGGCGAACCTGATGGTTCAACCACGATGACTTTGTCTCAATTAACCAGAAGAGAGAGATTGATTCCAAGGATTTTAAAATGTATTTAAAGGTATACTCACGATGTGGTCTAGAAAAAGACTAATAGGAATGTTATATGATTGTGGGAAACAATTTTTTAAGACGTAAAAACAAAATGGTGCTCTTTCATGTTTCTGTAGGTTTTAACCCCGTACAAAAATTGCCTGCATACGAATTCTAAAACATAGAAAATAAATAATGCGAGAGTAGAACACATAAAACACATATACACAGAGATTTTCCCCTAGATCCCAAAACAGGGACTACCAGCTTGATTTTTCATTATGTTCCTTTCAGTGTTACAATACATATTTATTCATGCCGAAGCATCCAATACCATGGACCGAAAACCATCGTGTCCAAAAAACATGTGCGAAAATCATGCACAAAACCATAGGTGGGTCTGCCTAACCTAACATAGGGTCCAAAACCAAAATTTTCCGGGGCGCTGCCCCAGACCCCATAAAGTGGGGTTACGGGTACACCTCAAACCCCCTGTGACCTCCCCCCCTCTAACCCCTAGTTAACTACACGGGCTAGTTCTGGAAAGAATATAACACAACCCAACATTCTCCCACTTGTTGTTTTCTTTCCATAGGGGGGCACAAGAGAGCTTAGTCATTTATCCAGCCCTGCAACATCCATTGTTTCTCTACACCAAGAGAACTTCTCAGAGCTCACAGATTTTGTCAATGCATCTACAGTATTCTTCAAAGTGTCCACCTTTACTAGCAACACATTTTTGTCTTATATCATATCCCTCACAAAGTGATACTTAACATTAATGTGCTTTGTCTTTGAATGATATGTAGGGTTCTTTGCCAAGAAAACTACACTTTGGCTATCACAATCTATCCTTATAGCTTCCTGTACTAGCCCCATACTTGAACATAATCTTTGCAACCAAACTGCTTCCTTGCTTGCATGAGTGGCTGCCATGTATTCTGCCTCTGTAGTTGATAGTGCCACTACAGATTGTTTCTTACTCATCCAACTAACTGCACCTCCAAATAGGTTAAACACATACCCACTTGTAGATCTTCTCTGATCCAGATCTCCAGCCCAGTCTGCATCAACAAAGCTATGAATATCCAACAAACTATCCAATCCTGGTCTTCCTTGGTAGCACAAACCATAATCACTAGTGCCACACAAATACCTGAAAACTCGCTTCACTACTGTCCAGTGCTCCTTCCCTGGTTTTGACATAAACCTGCTCAATACTCTCGTTGCATGTGCAATGTCTGGTCTAGTACAGACCATTGCATACATCAGGCTACCAACTGCACTTGCATATGGAACATGAGACATGTCCTCTTCCTCTTCTTGTGTCTTGGGACATTGTTCAGCAGATAACCTCACACCTACAGGAATAGGAACCTTCACCGGTCTACTATCCCGCATATTAAACCTCTACAATATTGTCTCGACATACTTCCTCTGGTTTAACCAGAGCTTCCTCTTTAACCGATCTCTTTTAATTTCCATGCCCAAAATATAGTTTGCAGCACCAAGATCTTTCATGTCGAATTTGGAGGATAATTGGGTCTTCAAATCTTGGATAACTTCTTTGTCATTTCCAACTAGTAACATATCATCCACATACAAGACCAGATAAATAACACGATCACCAATTAATTTAAAATACACACTGTGATCTGCTTTGCTTTTGGTGAAGCCAAGTCCCCGTATAAATGTATCAAATTTTTGATACCACATCCTTGGTGACTGTTTTTACCCATATAGAGACTTCTTTAACTTACATACCAGTTCTTTCTTACCCTTCACCGCAAAGCCTTCAGGTTGCTTCATGTAGATCTCCTCTTCCAGATCCCCGTGAAGAAATGTTGTCTTCACATCCATCTGTTCTACCTCAAAATCAAAAGCAGCAGCAACAGATAAAAGTAATCTAATAGAAGTTACCTTGGAAACAGGAGAAAAAATATCACCAAAATCAATTCCCGGCACTTGGGAATAACCTTTTGCTACCAATCGAGCTTTGTATTTCTCCACTTTTCCTTCTATATTTGTCTTCTTTTTGAACACCCATTTTCTGCCAATGGGTTTCCTTCCAGCCGGTGACTCCACCAGATCCCAAGCCTCAATTTTGTGCAAAGATTCCATTTCATCAACCATGGCCTCTTTCCAGAGTATTCCATCCTCTGAATCCACTACTTCCTTCACAGTTCCAGGATCATCATCAGTGACAGACAAAGCAAAATTTGAACAGAAAGCAGATGGACTATACCTTTTTGGCTGCCTTCTTTCTCGAACTGATCTTCTCACAGCCAGAGTTTGTGGCTCTTCATCTTTTGATTCCTCCTCTGCTGTAGAGCCTGATTCTTCCTCCTTTAGCTCAAACTCTATCTTCTCAGGTTCCTTTGGTTGGACTTCATGTTTAATAACATCTTTCACCTATCTAAACACCACATCTTGGCTGTACACAACCTTCCTTGTTACTGGGTTCCAAAGCTTATAACCCTTTAAACCATCCTTATACCCAAAAAAGATGCACTTTTCAGATTTACTATCCAACTTTGTTCTTTTCTCCTTTGGAACATGTACATATGCATCATATCAAAATACCCTCAGATGTGAAAGAGAGGGTTTCTTACCGGTCCATACCTTTTGTGGAGTCTTATCCTCCAACGTTGATGAAGGTGACCTGTTGACCAGGTAACATGCAGTATCCACCACCTTTGCCTAGAATTCTTGACCTAACTCGGCACCACTAAGCATGCTTCTTGCCCTTTCCATCAATGTCTTGTTCATTCTTTCTGCAACTCCATTTTGCTGACGTGTATATGGAATAGTATTCTGCCATGCTATACCACACTTCTTACAAAATTCTTCAAATTCCTTGCTGCAAAACTCTCCACCATTATCTGTCCTCAACACCTTTATCTTCTTCTTTCTCTGGTTTTCCACTAGAGCCTTAAATTCTTTAAACCTGTCAAAGACTTCAGATTTCTTCTTAAGGAAATATATCCATGTATTCCTTGAGAAGTCATCTATAAATGATACATAGTACACAAACTTACCCAGTGATGGAACCTTCACAGGTCCAAACACATCACTGTGCACAAGCTCTAATATATATTTCGCCCTCTTACCACCAGAGGGGAAACTCACCCAATTCTACTTCCCGTATACACAATTTTCACAGAAATCAAAATCTAGAGAGCTATTACTCATACCTTCTACCATACCTTTACCATGAAGTATTCGAAGGCCCTTCTCTCCAATATGTCCAAGCCTTTGATGCCATAGCATGGTCTTTTCTCCAAAGACCACTAGATTTTCTGCTCCACTTTCAGGAACCACGGAACTGTTGCACCCATCAACAACAGTGCTACCTTGCAGCTTGTACAGAGTTCCAATCTGAACTCCCCGCATCAATACCAGTGCTCCCCGAACCATCTTGCAGGTATCCTTCTCAAACACTATTTTTACACCTGCATCATCCAGCTTACATACAAAAATCAAATTTGCTAATGCAGGAATATGTGGAACACCTGGAAGCATTATAACCCTTCCACCTTGCAACTTCAACTTTACTTTTCTGCAACCAATGATTCTAGCCTTCCTGTCATCCCCCAAGAAGACATCACCACCATCATATTTCTCATACTCGCAAAACCACTCTCTATGGGGAGTGAAGTGAAAGGATGCACCTAAGTCAATCAACCATGTCTCATGATCTATATGTGTACTTGAAGAAGCCAAGTACACATCCCCACCTTCATCTAAGGTGGTTTTAGCCTCTGCAGAAGGAGCCTCATCAGATCCCTTTCCTTTGTCAGGAGCTTTAGATTTACAGTCCCTTTTAAAGTGGCCTTCCTTTCCGCATTTTCAACACACCACCTTTACAGGTTTTCCTGGAGATTTAGATCTTCCTCTAGATTTAGATCTCCCACTCGATGACTTATTTTTGTTTATGTTCTGGGATCATCCTCGGATAGACAGGGCATCACCATTTTGGCTCTCCATATTTTTCCATATCATCTTTTCCGTTAGCAAGGCTGAGACTATTTCAACAAACTGCAAGGCACTTGCATTACTACCTATTGCAATAACTAGACTATCCCACGAATCTGGTAGAGAACACAACAAACTGATGCACTTATCTTCATCTGAAATTTTAATATCAACAGATGCTAACTGACTTACCACAGTATTAAATGCATTCAGATGCTCTGTCACTGAGTCTCCATCTTTCATCCTCAGGTTATACAGCTTTTTCCGTAGGAATAGTTTATTCACCAGAGACTTAAATTGGTACAAAGTCCCTAACTTGTCCCACAAAGCCTTCGTCGTAGCTTCCCCTGATACATTCAGCAATACTAAATCTGAGACACACAATCATATTGTGCTCTTTGCCTTCCGATCCAACTTCTTCCATTCTTCATCGGACACTCCCATTGGTTTAGTACCTAGATCTACCGCGATCCACTGATCTTTATCCACCAATAGATCCTCCATCTTGAGTTTCCACAACTCAAAACTCTGACCATTAAATTTCCCGATCTCTATATTTCCACTTCTCGCCATCTTCTTTCACCACCATAATCGATCTCGCAGATCTCCCACTGAACAGGGTCTACCACAGGCCTGAGCGAAACCCCTCAGCAACAAAGGCATCCCCTTGAAGCCAAATATGCTCTAATACCAAATGTAGGTTTTAAACCCATACAGAAATTACCTACATACGAATTCCAAAACACAGAAAATAAATAATGTGAGAGCAGAACACATAAAACACATATACACAGAGATTTTCCCCTGGGTCCCAAAACCGGGACTACTAGCTTGATTTTTCATTATGTTCGTTTCAATGTTACAATACATATTTATTCATGCCGAAGCATCCAATACCATGGACCGAAAACCATCGCGTCCAAAAAACATGTGCGAAAATCATGCACAAAACCATAGTGGGTCCGCCCAACCTAACATAGGGTCCAAAACCAAAATTTTTCGGGGCACTGCTCCGAACCCCATAAAGTGGGGTTATGGGTACACCTCAAACCCCTTGTGACCTCCCCCCCCTAACCCCTGGTTAACTACATGGGCTAGTCATGGAAAGAATATAACATAACCCAACAGTTTCAAGAGTCGAGAAAGAAGCAAAGGTGACTCTATCACTTTCAGTTTCAAACGAACTCGAAAGGACAAACGCTCAGATAAACTTTTATATTTAGGGAGTCAAAAGGTAAAAATGACTACTCAAGATGATCTAGGCCCATGTAACCGTGAACTATAGAATACCTCCTAGCGAATCGAGAAGTACGTGCAGGAAATCTCCCCAAATGTTGTGTTCGGTGTATCACGTTTACAAGGCGGCAGACTCAGCTTCCTATGGATAAAGGATTGCAACCTAATGGGGTCTCCCTTTATATAAACGACGGTACGGGGAGCACAAGTCCGTACTAGCGCTGTCTAGTGCTGAAGCGAATGACAACTGCTAGGTTTAAAGACGCTGGAACATGTCTCTAGCCTAGACCTTCTAAATGTGATCGTTAGGTTTCAAATGCGCCTTAGGTTAATTGAATACATTTTAAAGTTTATCTTGAAATTATGTCTCGGTTTTCAAGCCTTATCGATGTGACTTGAAAAATTCCTATATGCAGCTAAATGAGACAAGACCCTTTCAATTCGATGAATTTTTTACACTAATGAGAGTAGAAAACACACTCAATGCAACAAACAAGCAATTGAAAGCAAAATGACCTTTTCACTACTTTGCTTTTTGAAAACAAAATGATGAAAAACTCTTTCCAATTCCTATCTTTCCTATCAAACGCACTTCAAGTAGTCCTTTCACTAGTAAAGAGAATTCATTTCTTTTCCAATGCAAGTGACGATGTAACTCTAGTCTTCAATGATGCTAGCTAATGTAGCATATTGATTCAACAAACTAGAATTATGTATTTTTCAATGAAATGATAAAACGAATCTTTCACAAACACTTCAATGAATTTTTTTCAAAACAATCAACCTCAAGCAAATGCAAATCAAAAAAGAGAATTCCTTCCAAACTAATGATGCAAAGACTCAACCAAAAACAAGATGAGCAATGTGATCTATGCTCGAAAAGAGACACTTAATCAACAAACGAAACTTTTCAAACTTGTTAAATGGAAATCAAAGCAACAAAAGGACTAAAAACGAAATGCAAGGAGCAACTTAACTAACAACTTGACTTGCTGAGCACACAAACAGGTGAATGGATGATGACCTAGATTCCCTAGGGCTACAAACCATCCAAGGACTCAAGAAACCAAGTGAAGAAAAGGCAAACCAAACAAGCACATAAACCAAGCCAATGAAGCTTTCCAGTCAGGGAGAACACAGTCAAAACAAGCTAAGAGGCAGAAATCAAGAGGGAAAGACACACTGGTTATGATCTAGGGGAAACCCTGATCTTCACCTATAGGAATCGATGCAACTTCCTAACTGAAAACAAGTGCCAGAAGGGGGTCGGTGCGACTGTTTTAAAGAAACTCGCACTGACCGACGCGACTGTCAGAAAAATAAATGCATTGACTAAGGATTCAAGGAAAAAAATAAAATTTTTTAAAGGCTAAAACCAGACTTGCCACTGTAAATTTCAGACTCAGAGCAGTAAACCAGGAAAAGAAGAGAAAACTAAAGGGAAATGGTGATACTAGAAAAGTTCACACAAAACCATAAAATGACAATCAATCAAACAGAAGGATTTGCTCCCTAGTATGGTTGAACCAATTTGTCGTGCAGGTAAATTCTCTATGCGGACACAAACAATTTCTCTAGCCCGATAGAGTAGGTCTAGCCACAAACAAACAATCTATGGAAAACTTCCTTAAGCTAGAATCAAATAAGAGGGCCTACCTCTATAATTTCTCTAGCCCGATAGAGTAGGTCTAGCCACAAACAAACAATCTATGGAAAAATTCCTTAAGCTAGAATCAAATAAGAGGGCCTACCTCTTAGAACGCTATTTCGCTCGGTGATGATCCTGTTTCCTTACTCTAGCTACTTTTCGTTTCCTTCCTTCGAATACCTGAAACAAGCAAACAAACAACAACAATGAACGTGATAGCATACAAATTTCATTCAACCTACTTAACATGTCAAGGAACATTAAGCCATCAAATGTAAGATAACACTTCAATGTAGGAAATCAATCAATAGTTGTATTCATATAAGTTCAGAAAGAGATTACAACCAATGCCTTGACGTTGCTAGTCTCTTCCAACGTATCCAGGTTCCAACACTTCTTCTAGCATCTCATGGATAGCCCCAATAATTGAAGTTTTAAGGCTCCTTCCCTTTAGTCTCAATCTCAAACCAAACACACTATTCTCCCTCAAACATAAACTAGAGAGCTACAAGCTATAAATATCTTACTGAATATTCAAGCTCCAAAAATACTAAGACTGAAAACTAGTGTAGCTTGTAAAAGGAGGGGTTTATATAGCTTGGATGGAGGGGATATGGTTCCTGTTATCATGGGAGAAGGCCTTTCCCTTGGATTGGTTCCATCCTAATATGGGAAAGGAGCCCAAACTAACTTCCTCGGCTTCATCCAGCCCAACCATTTACCAGACTTCTGTTACGAAGCTTCTAGACCTGGAAGCTTTGAATCCATATTTAAAAAACTTGCCAAAAGAGGATCAGCGTGATTGAGAAAAGGCTTAGTAGCGCCGTATGATGCTAGTCTTGGTTTTAATCTCTGCAAATCGACGCGAGGAGGAAACTGGTCATTAGCGTCGGTCTTGTAAACTAGGGTAAAAGGAAGATTCTTGGGAAATGATGCAAAAGGGAATCATTCTGCTCATGAAGAGGGACATAATGGGAGTTTCTTCATGATGGGAAAGCATGTAGGGTTCACTGTAGAGGTCCTCCAAGTTCGTGGAACAGGGAGTACAAAAACAGTGACAAAATGCTGTGTAACAGGTCTTATAGCCCTCCAACTTCGACCCAAGACTTAATTATGAAAGATGATTCGAGAATTGAATTGGACAAATAAAATTGATCTAGACTTTTGTAACAACATATTCAAAAGATCTCAAATTCATCTAAGTTGGAACCTGTAAGCGCTTGAAATTTCACCTCAGGCTGAGAAAGGTAAACTCCAAGGCAACATCAAACCACTTAGCCTCGTAGCTAGCCCTACGGGGCAGGAGAGGGCTCTCTCCAGTCTATCTCGGTAAAGATCTTCAACGGGCGAGATAGCCAATGAGGAAACACTGATTTTAGGCTAGTAAAATGATTTAAAGGTTTGGTTTGCGATTTTTAGGGTTTTGGTGGAAAGTTGGGGAAAGGCAATTCTGGGTGCGGGGATTGGACACAGTTTTTGCAGGGGGTTCTTTGGGGCAAGGTAGGAGACTGTACTGATGCCTTTAAATTAAGTGAATGGATAAGAATGACTGGTGAGGAGCTAAAGAGAGCAAGAAACCTTCAAGAGTTCTCTTTAGACAGATGAAAACATAAATATTAAGCAAACTTAAAAGCAGAGCATGGCAGTCATGAATTCTACTTTAACATTTCATTCGCCTAATTTGCAGAAGGAAAAGTGAGAAGGTGAATCACATAACAAACTTACAAGTACAAAGAGAAACACACCATCAATACATGTAACCACAGGAATCCCAAAAAGGACTGCAAAACCCTGGTCTTTCTTCCTTTGCCAAAATTGCAGAGATACAATGAGTAATACAATAGAGCTTTTCCCTCAAGAGTCCAACCTTCCAACCTCTGAAAATGACTAAGAAAATACATAATATAGGCAAGCTAACACCTTTCCTTGCCTCTAGGGGTCGAGCTCATCCTTCTAGGAGCTGTTTCAACCAATTCTAAACTGGGCACTAAAATCTAGGCAGTCAAAACAACTTGCCTCTATAAGCTAGGAAACCAATTCATTCATTAAATTTTTGCTATTTCATGAATGAATCTTCTAGAGTAGGTAAATAAGTGTCATGTCAACATGAAAATACATTAATTACATCAAAGAGGGTGAAAAATCCCATCACAAGTCAAAACTGGTCAAAGCTGGGCGAATTCCTGAGCTGTAGATGAATTCCTGTGAAAACTACCCAATGGGTCGCGCCCTCTTTCTGAACCGGTCGCGCTACTTTGGAGCTGATTTTGAGGTACTTCCAGGTGTCCAAATGAGGCAAAAGTGTGCTTGTTGGAAAGGTATGGATGTCTGCTTTCCAACCCAAGTGGAATTTCTAAATTTGGTGATCATTTGCCCCTCCAAAATTGCAATCTCCCAAGACTGCTTCCTGTGTGTCAAAAATGTGGCAGAAAGTCATTTTTTGCTTTTTTTTTTGACTTTCTGGAGGCCCAAAACTTGGTGAAATTTCTTGGCAATGGCTGAGAAAGTGTAACTTTCCATGACAAATCCAGAAATGCTGAGTTTTCCCAAAATGGAGTTTCCCAATGAAAGGGTCGCGCGCGGCGCGCGACCCATTGGTGGAGAAAACCTGTGTTTGGCACAAAAAATTCACAATTGACAAAATTTTCTCCAAATTTCTTGAAATTTGGGCTGGGAGTCCCCAATAAAGTACCATGCTCAGTCAAAGAGGCTTTGGCCAAAATTTGGAGTGGATCGGGCCTTTTCCGTCGTTTTAGTGCCTTGGCCAACCTCCTTGGATCTGGCGATTGCAATTTTGACATTTCTCTAAAACCATGACACCTGTGCAAAAAGTGAAGGAGGTTTTTCTTCTTTGGCATGTTATGGACAAAATCTCTCTTAGTTTTCCAAAATTCATCTTTTATTGCTCTGGAACATCATTTGAGTGCGACTTGTCCCGATGTGTGAAACAAGGAATTTTGTCGAAATGGAGCGAAATGAAGGGGATAGGGGGCTTCTAAATTCTTGGGGAAATTTTTGGGAGTAGGGAGGGATGTTAGGAAGCAGGGAAAAGTGGAATATCAGAGATTGAGTGAGGGGAAGGGGTCCAAAAGGGCAAAACACAGGCCCAACCTAGAAAATTGCCAAGTTGTAGCTAGAAACTAGGGTTTGTGTAAAAATGAGGAATTTGGGGGATCTCAGTGATGGAAAGTGTTTGATAAGGTACATGAAGGATAGGGGAAGGTGTATGAACATCTGGATACAAGTTTTTCCAATGATTTGACCGTCCAAGAGAAATTAGCTTCAAAACCCTAAGAGAGGAAAACGACCTTGCCTAGGTGCAACTGAAGCATGAACAAGGTGTAAAATGACTCATTAGACACTGAGATGATAATGAAAACCCTATGAATGATGATATACTCAACAGAATGATGACATGGACCGACATTTGGACAACTTTAGAAGGAGTGAAAGCAAACCCTAGACCTAATGCCTAGTGACCAAATTTTGCTTGAAAACTCTTTGAAATGACAAAATTTGACCTTGACACTCTGAGACCACTTTGTAAGAGCATATTTGATCACTGGAGGAAGGCTGGAAAGACTGACACTAACATTGGCTCCAATGGGGATGGTAGCTCCTTGGAGGTGCCAAGAACCGCAGATCTCTGTAAGAGCTAGACAGTGCCTTCATCCATTGGGCAATGGAGTCAAAAACTCAAGCTGAAATGCATGACTGAAAACTGATGACTTGACAACACAAATTGACTCTCACTCAACTAAAAACTGACTCAATACTTAAACACAACCGACAAACTAGAAATGATGCTCAAAGTGGAGCTTATTCATCAAAACCTACTCTAACAGTTTCATTCATCACCTGATCAAGTGAAATGAAACAACCAATGCAACCAAGTAAGTATTCTATCTGCTGTTTGAATTCTCCGCAAATGCTCGCTTATGAACAACAAGAGAGAACTACTGAACGGCAACTCCCATGACAACTTAGAAACAGATCTGTTGAATGATATGAATTCTCTATCCACCTCCAAAAACACTGCATAAGGATCGTGAAATTCAAGCACACTGGAACTTAGCTCATCCAATGGATTACTTCTCTTCTCGTCATACAATGAATGCAAACTTTGATCTGAGCCTTGTGATGAGACCTCTGCTGAAAATGACAAAGAAACCGGCTGCCGGATCAAATTCATATCAGCACATGTTTCAAGCTCACATGTAGTCAATGGAGAAAGACTTTGACTGCAAACCTCATCCAAAACATCAGCTATTGGATCATGAAAAACTTGAAAAGACTGCTGTAATGTATCCATTGAAAATGCATGACATCCTTCTAGCTATTCATCTTTTTCTTGAGATATTTTTCGAAGATTCTGCCTTATAAACTGAAATGCTTCGAAACAAAAGGGTATAGTATCTTCCTGCATCATCGAATCATGTATTTCGTCTTCCACAGCTTCATCTGTAATCTTCCCTTCAATTTCATTTGGTGGTTGCAAATCTGATGCTACAGGCTGCTCAAGAATTTTGTTATCTGTCTCATCCTCAACATTAACACTGAGAGATTGCTGATTTGTTATAGGCTGTTCATTTGAAGATTTACTATGCAATCTACCCTTCAAAAACTGAAATGATTCAAAACAGAATGGTACGGAGTCACCTTGAATCATTAAATCATGTGTGTCCACTTCCAAGTCTTCAACTGCAACTTGACAATCAATGGCTTTTGGGGGTTGCAAAGCTGAATATACGAAGTCTTGAACAAAATTTTCATTGCTCTCAAGATGACTCAAATCAAGACTTGTTGACATTTGATTTCGGCTTGCATGGTAGTTATCTCTGATGAATTGAAACGAATCAAAACAAAAAGGCAAAGATCCTTCACTTACTTCAAACTTTGATGCACTTTCCTCATCATTGTCATAGCTCATATGCATCGGTTGATCACTGTATTCGAGCTGCTGAAAGTGAACTTTTTCCTCCCACAAACTAGCTACTGATTTGTCTGCAAGATTAGCTTCTGTTTGGAGAACATAATCATCATCATACTGATCAAACTGAGGCAAATCATTAGTATAAAACACATCATCAAGCATGCATGTCATATCAACAGTTCTTTCTTCGCCAAGGTGATCTACAAAACAATCATTATCAGATCTATGACAACTAGGATAAGAAACAAGATGTTTTGGATCAGCAACTTGTTCTTCTTCAATCAGCGAGCCTTGAACATCATAATCATTCCTTGTGTTGATCTTGTCCATAATTTTTCCCACTGCACTTACCAAAATGTCAAGCTTCACCTCTAGAGATGTTGATTTTTCCGGATCTATGGTTTTCATCTCTTCTTCCTTCAACCTTGCCCGTCGGATCAGCAGATGCGCCTCTACATTTACTGCACTATTTTGCATCTCATGAAGCATTGCAATATTCCTTTCTCTCAGCTGAAACTCCATCTCCGGATCAAAGGCACCCAGATAGTGCAAGAGAGCAGATCTAGGAGGAGGCCTTATATCAACTGGCATCGAATAATAAACTTGGTTATATCTGGCTGAAAACTGTTGTACTGTCTCCCCTGGCAATCTTTTCAGTTGGTTATACTCTTCTACAATCAAGAAAAGGTTCTGCCCGATCATCCACCTATCGAGAAAAACTTTGACAAACTGTTGGAAATCTGAAATGCTTGGATCAGGCAGGGCTTTGAACCAACTCTTCACTTTGGCTTGCAAAGAAAGAGCAAAAAGCCTTATACTAACATCTTCTTCATCAACTTCAAAAAGATCTAGAAAATTCTCAAAATTTTGCACATGTTGCTCAGCGTTGACATCCTTACATTCACCGTCAAACCTCGCCAAGTATAGATCATAATTTTTGGGGAAAGCATGAAGAACAGAAGGTAAAACAATAGGTTTATACCGATCTGGGATTTTACAAGGTGTAGGGGTATGTACAGTAGGTATAGAATCAGTCTTGGTTGCTTGAGATTCATCAATTTGAAGATGGTCATCACAAAATTCGGAAAAAGGATCTTGATCAAGCTCAAAGGCATGCAAATCTTTGGTATTCACAATCTTCAAAGGGAAAGAATCAACTGTAGGCCTGGGATCTTTTCTCAAGCATAGTATACTTTGCAAAGCCTTCTTTACATTCTCGGGAAAAGAGAAGAAATAATTTATGACAAAGAACAAAATGTCTTGGATGAAAGTCCAACTTGAGTACCTGATCTGTCCATATTGTCCTTTCATGTTTTCGCTGGTCGGGATCATCCTCCAGTGGAGTCTTTGGATCTGATCTCGAAAATGATTTAGAGTCGCCAGGTGAATGATTTCAGCCTTTCAAGTGTCTGATCATTGTCCACCATCAACAATCAGATCTGAACTTGATACATGTACTGGGGTAAAATGCAAATGAAGTGTTGTATTCACAAGCTCACGGAGATGGACTGAAGCAACGTTTATCTACTTGCGCTTATGCAAAGCAAAAGCGTTTCGAAGGCTACCTGGTATAACTTCAGGCTCCGTCTAAGACTTATGAAACAAACACATCAATCCACAAACAAGTTTGTTCTCCCCAGTATGGTCGCCAATATGTTAGCGCTTGAAATTTCACCTCAGGCTGAGAAAGGTAAACTCCAAGGCAACATCAAACCACTTAGCCTCATAGCTAGCCCTACGGGGCAGGAGAGGGCTCTCTCCAGTCTATCTCGGTAAAGATCTTCAACGGGCGAGATAGCCAATGAGGAAACACTGATTTTAGGCTAGTAAACTGATTTAAAGGTTTGGTTTACGATTTTTAGGGTTTTGGTGGAAAGTTGGGGAAAGGCAATTCTGGGTGCGGGGATTGGACACAGTTTTTGCAGGGGGTTCTTTGGGGCAAGGTAGGAGACTGTAATGATGCCTTTAAATTAAGTGAATGGATAAGAATGACCGGTGAGGAGCTAAAGAGAGCAAGAAACCTTCAAGAGTTCTCTTTAGACAGATGAAAACATAAATATTAAGCAAACTTAAAAGCAGAGCATGGCAGTCATGAATTCTACTTTAACACTTCATTCGCCTAATTTGCAGAAGGAAAAGTGAGAAGGTGAATCACATAAAAAAATTACAAGTACAAAGAGAAACACACCATCAATACATGTAACCACAGGAATCCCAAAAAGGACTGCAAAACCCTGGTCTTTCTTCCTTTGCCAAAATTGCAGAGATACAATGAGTAATACAATAGAGCTTCTCCCTCAAGAGTCCAACCTTCCAACCTCTGAAAATGACTAAGAAAATACATAATATAGGCAAGCTAACACCTTTCCTTGCCTCTAGGGGTCGAGCTCATCCTTCTAGGAGCTGTTTCAACCAATTCTAAACTGGGCACTAAAATCTAGGCAGTCAAAACAACTTGCCTCTATAAGCTAGGAAACCAATTCATTCATTAAATTTTTGCTATTTCATGAATGAATCTTCTAGAGTAGGTAAATAAGTGTCATGTCAACATGAAAATACATTAATTACATCAAAGAGGGTGAAAAATCCCATCACAAGTCAAAACTGGTCAAAGCTGGGCGAATTCCTGAGCTGTAGATGAATTCCTGTGAAAACTGCCCAATGGGTCGCGCCCTCTTTCTGAACGGGTCGCGCTACTTTGGAGCTGATTTTGAGGTACTTCTAGGTGTCCAAATGAGGCAAAAGTGGGCTTGTTGGAAAGGTCTGGATGTATACTTTCCAACCCAAGTGGAATTTCTAAATTTGGTGATCATTTGCCCCTCCAAAATTGCAATCTCCCAAGACTGCTTCCTGTGTGTCAAAAATGTGGCAGAAAGTCATTTTTTGCTTGTTTTTTGACTTTCTGGAGGCCCAAAACTTGGTGAAATTTCTTGGCAATGGCTGAGAAAGTGTAACTTTCCATGAAAAATCCAGAAATGCTGAGTTTTCCCAAAATGGAGTTGCCCAACGAAAGGGTCGCGCGCGGCGCGCGACCCATTGGTGGAGAAAACCTGTGTTTGGCACAAAAAATTCACAATTGACAAAATTTTCTCCAAATTTCTTGAAATTTGGGTTGGGAGTCCCAAATAAAGTACCATGCTCAGTCAAAGAGGCTTTGTCCAAAATTTGGAGTGGATCGGGCCTTTTCCGTCGTTTTAGTGCCTTGGCCAACCTCCTTGGATCTGGCGATTGCAATTTTGACATTTCTCTAAAACCATGACACCTGTGCAAAAAGTGAAGGAGGTTTTTCTTCTTTGGCATGTTATGGACAAAAACCTCTCTCAGTTTTCCAAAATTCATCTTTTATTACTCTGTAACATCATTTGAGTGCGACTTGTCCCGATGTGTGAAACAAGGAATTTTGTCGAAATGGAGCGAAATGAAGGGGATAGGGGGCTTCTAAATTCTTGGGGAAATTTTTGGGAGTAGGGAGGGATGTTAGGAAGTAGGGGAAAGTGGAATATCAGAGATTGAGTGAGGGGAAGGGGTCCAAAAGGGCAAAACACAGGCCCAACCTAGAAAATTGCCCAAGTTGTAGCTAGAAACTAGGGTTTGTGCAAAAATGAGGAATTTGGGCGATCTCAGTGATGGAAAGTGTTTGATAAGGTACATGAAGGATAGGGGAAGGTGTATGAACATCTGGATACAAGTTTTGCCGATGATTTGACCGTCCAAGAGAAATTAGCTTCAAAACCCTAAGAGAGGAAAACGACCTTGCCTAGGTGCAACTGAAGCATGAACAAGGTGTAAAAAGACTCATTAGACACTGAGATGATAATGAAAACCCTATGAATGATGATATACTCAGCAGAATGATGACATGGACCGACATTTGGACAACTTTAGAAGGAGTGAAAGCAAACCCTAGACCTAATGCCTAGTGACCAAATTTTGCTTGAAAACTCTTTGAAATGACAAAATTTGACCTTGACACTCTGAGACCACTTTGTAAGAGCATATTTGATCACTGGAGGAAGGCTGGAAAGACTGACACTAACATATTCAAAAGATCTCAAATTCATCTAAGTTGGAACCAACTTAGTAGGTTTAAATTCGACTAAGCCCAGGGATTCATAAAGGTGTGAGGAGAAAGGGACCAATGGATCTGGGTGTAGATTTGGCCTGCAAAGTTATCCCAAGTAGGAGGTGAAATAAAATCGACACCCACAATGAATTGTCCATTTTGAAGAATATTCAACTCATATAAATTTTCCCAAAAAACTTTATGGTCATTGTAAGGGCCATAGATATTAACAATCCTCCATGTTATGTTTAATTCCTTGATCACCAAATCTACACAAATAACATTATCACTAACATAAGATGAAATTTATTGCATGTGAGGACTCCATGTAATTAACAATCCATCAAATAAGCCTAAAGCATCTACAAAACATAAAGACCAACCTTTAATCCATGGCTCCAAAATGGCCCAAGTTTTCTCCCCTTTTGGCATAGTTTTTTGTAGTAGAAGAATATCAAGATTATGAGTAGTGAGGAGAATTTTGAGGGAATTTTTTTTGGGAGCACCCCCAAACCCCCTAAATTTTAGAGACATAAAAATCATCTCTTTGACCTGTTAAGGGTTTTCTCAGCTCTAAGTGCCCTTATTATAGTGTTTTACTTGTCAACCCTAATGTCTTCCTTTTCTAGAGACTACTTAGCTTTCGAAAGATAGGACTTTCTTCCCACCTGTACTACCTTCAGGCTATCTAGAGAAAGGGCACCCTTAGAGGATGCACTATCCTTCAAGCAAGACCACAAGTCATAACTTCGACGAATATCTTTTAGAGGTGATGAAGATTTATAGCTCTTGCTAAGGGATATCTCCTTATTGTAGGTTTTAACCCTGTATAGAAATTACCTGCATACGAATTCTAAAAACAAAAAATAAACAATGGCGAGAGCGTAAAACATAAAACAAATATACACAGAGATTTTCTGATGTGATTTTTTCGAAAATATTTCTATAAACAAAAAATAAACAATGGCAAGAGCGTAAAACATAAAACAAATATACACAGAGATTTTCCCTTAGATCCCAAAACCGGGACTACGAGATTGATTTTTCATTATCTTCCTTTCAATGTTACAATACATATATATACGTTTCGAAGCATCCATAAACCCCAATCCATTAACCCTGGATTAGAACATAACCATAGTTCCCTTGAACGGATCTACAAAATACCATGGGAAAAAAACCATCATGCCCAAAACCATGTACGAAAACCATGCACAAAACCATAGGTAGGTTCGCCCACGTAATATATGGTCTAAAAAAAAATTCCCCGGGGCGCTGCCTCGGACCCCGTGAGGGAGGCTATGACCCCCTTGCTACACCTGATGCAACGAACAAGGGGCTATCTCCCCCCTTGTGAACCCCCTACATGTGGGACTAGTCGTGGAAAGAATATAACACACACCCAACACTTATCTACTAATCGAGAGGAAGGATTAGGCTTAAATGAGGAAGAAGAGTAGCGACCTATAAGCATAGATGGGCAAAATGGATTATGCTTTGTTTCGGTAGAGTATAAAGGGATAAGGACTCAACGTTCAAGCTTCAAGTGGAAGAGGAGATAGGTATATTAATATTATTTTTAACATCATCTGCAAAGGATGCATTCTTAACAGGATGAGGAGATGAAGTATCTGACACCGACAATAAATATTTTACCGTAATACCTTCTTTAACATTGTCTAGATCATAATCCTTCGAACCAAACTTTGAGGACATGTTCTCATTCTTTGCCACCTTTTTGATCCAAATGTTATGAGAAGGCCTAAAACCATTGGAATTTCTAAGGCAATTAGACACTAGATGTCGATTATCTCGGGAGAGAAAACATCGAAATGGAATTTTCCAATCAACCACTTTCTAAGATCATTTATGATCTTAATAAATGAGCTCAATTTCCTCATACATTCATTCTCAAAGAATAACATTGATGCTTATCCATGCATAACGTTTGTCTACCTTAAAAAAATAATCTTCTTCTACCTTGACAAATCGACCAAGTTTGTTTCCAATTACTTCAAACATATCATTTGACTAGAATAGAAGGGGAGACTAGGGAGTAATGCCTAAATTTTCTGTGTTTTCAATGGGACATGAGCAGGGTCGTAATTCATAGACCATCTTTGAAACCGCATCACAAAAACACTACAAGTAAAAGACCTTCTAGTAAAGGTTTTTACGGAAGCCCCTACAAGAATAGCCCAAAAATTCGTTTGTAGTGGAGGTCACTAGCGGAGGTGGGCGGAAATGTTTTAGCGAATGTTTTTTGGAGGGTGCGTTTGAAATCTACAAGTGCAATAGTGCTTTACTATACATATAAGCATTGGTGCCACATAGAAAATGGTGCATCACGGAAAATTTATTAAAAAAAACACAGTGTGCTAAATAATACAACGCTCCAGTGCTTGAATAATAGATAGCATCAGAGCTCTTCATGTACCAAAACACCCTGGTGCATACCATGAAGGAGCACTGGCTTAGTTTTTAAATTTTTGAAAAATGTGGTGCTAATGCACTAGTGCAGTAGATGTATTAAAACACACTCGGGCATTTGGTAAAGAGCACCACTAGGAAGTTTTTAATTTTTAAATATAGAGTGGTATTATAGTCAAACAAAGCACCAGTGCGGTACCTATGTTAGAACGCCCCAACGTGTCTCAAGAAAAGCATCACAATAAATTTTCTAATTTAGAAAAAAACACGGTGCTGTTGGATATATACCACACAGGTGCAATTCATGAAATGCACCAGAGGAGGGTTAAAAAAAAAAAACCTCAGTCATAAATTTCATTTTTACCATCTATAGTGTTATGAAACCAGCTCACAAAAAGATAGATCAACGCCTTCGAATTCAGCCTCTTCGAGGGGGCAACCACCTTTACATTACATAAATGAACAATTCTTGGATGATTCAATTGACAAAACCTCCTTTCTATATATAGGAGTCTAAGGAGTCACAATATAACCCAGCCGAACTAACAATAATAATATAAAGACACAAAATAACAATAGAGGGATTCTATGGGGCACAAGAATAACAATATGGGGACAATAGGGGCACAACAATATTAATAAGGGATACAACTACAATAGTAATGGGGTAATCACTAGTATTATAGGGACCTAACATGCCCCTCTCATTCAAAAAAGTGTTGTCCTCAACGCTTGAGTAGTTCTGGATGCTTCTGTATAAAATTCTCATCCTCCCATGTGGAATCTTCAATAGATAAGTTCTTCCACTTGATGAGATACTCCGAAATTGATCGATTTCGTAGCTGTCAAGTTCTTGTTTTTGTGACTGCTTCCGGTTCCAATATAATTTTTCCTTCCTTGTTAAGTTCTGGCAATATTGTTTGAACTGGGATCTTGTCGCCTATAACCTTCTTTAAACATGAAACATGGAAAACTGGGTGCACTCGAGAAGTTGCAGGAAGCTCCAATTTGTATGCCATAGTACCAATCTTTTGCAACACCTTGTACGGACCATAATACTTTGGTGATAATTTATTATCCTTCTTAGCTTGCTTGAGGGACATTTGTTTATATGGTTGTAGCCGTAGGAATACCCAATCACCTACATCAAAACTTCTTTCGCTGCGATGTTGATCTGCGTGTTGTTTCATTCTATTCTGTGCCAACACGAGGTTATCCTTTAAGAGTTGGAGGACTTGTTATTGATGCTCGATGTGATGTTCCACTGCTTGAACCTTAGAATTTTCTTTTAAATATGATGTGATGGATGGTGGATGATATCCATAAAGTGCCATAAATGGGGTCATTTTTGTTGCTGTATGGAAGGATGTGTTATACCACCATTCAACTAGAGGCAACCATTTGACCCATTGTGTCTATTTATCAGATACAAAGCAACAAAGATATCCTTCCAAACATTTGTTTACTATCTCAGTTTTCCCATCAGATTGAGGATGATAAGATGAGCTATGAGCTAACTGAGTACCGAGACAAGAAAATAATTCTGTCAAAAAATTTCCAGTGAAAATGGGATCTCTGTCACTTACAATAATCTTTGGGTTTCCATGTAGCTTTTGAATTGTTTCCATAAATGCAATAGAAAATGTACTGGCTTTAAATGGATGTGATAATGCACAAAAGTGTGCATACTTGGCAAGTCTGTCAACTACCACCATGATGACACTCTTTCCCTCAGACTTGGGTAAACCTGTGATAAAATCCATTGAAACCTCCTACCAACGTTGGCTTGGAATCGATAAAGGTTGTAATAGACCCGGGGTCTTAATTGTTTCAACTTTATTTTGTTTAACAAACCAAACATTTTGCCACAAACTTTTGAATATCCTATTTAAGGCCATCCCAAAAAAATTCCTTCTTAACCCTGTGGTAAGTTTTTAAAAATCCTGAGTGCCCTCCTAAGGGAGAAGTGTGCAATTCCATAAGAATCTTTTGCATGAGTTGGGAATTCTTACAGAGGTATAAGCGATCTTTGTACCATAACGAATCATTTTACCAGCTAAATGTATCAGATGTATTGGAATCTTGTTGTAACTTTTGAGTAAGTGCCCACACTTCTTCATCATTCTTCCATTCCTCCCTTGTTTCGTTTATCCAATCTGGTTGGATAATAGAAATGGCGCACAACAATGCTTCCACATCCTCATCCTTTCTTGAGAGTGCATCTGCCACCACATTTTGCTTCCCTTTTTTGTAGATGATTTCAAAGTCATAACCCAACATCTTTGTGACCCACTTTTGTTGCTCTTTAGAGGATAATCTTTGTTCTAAAAAGTATTTAAGGCTATCATGATCTGTTTTTACCTTGAAGTGTCTTCCCATTAGGTAGGGTCGCCATTTCTTAAGTGCATGTAGTATTGCCAACATTTCCTTCTCATAAATAGCTTTGTGTAAAAACTTTCCCTTGATTGGACGACTTTCAAAAGCAATGGGTCTTTCATCTTGCATTAAAATAGCACCAATTCCATTTCCTGAAGCATCACATTCCACAATAAAGGTTTTTGTGAAGTTCGGTGTAGCTAAGACCGGTGCTTAGCACATTGCCTCTCTAAGATGTTCGAAGGCCTTTGTTGCTTCTGGAGTCCATGAAAATGCATCTTTCTTCAATAATGTTGTTAGAGGTGCTGCTATTCTCCCATAATTCTTAACAAACTTGCGGTAATACCCTGTCAACCCGAGAAATTCTCGCAGATGCTTTATGGATGTGGGGATTTTCCATTCCTTAATGGCTTTAATTTTGCTAGGGTCTACCTTAACTCCTTCATGAGATACAATATGACTCAGATATTCCACCTCTTGTACTCCAAAGAAACATTTGGATATTTTTGCATATAATTGTTTCTCCTCCAATAGTTGTAGCACCCTGTCAACATGTTCAACATGATCCTTCCAAGACTTGCTGTAGATTAGTATATCATCAAAAAATACTAACACAAATTTTCTAAGGAAGGGTTTGAAAATGGAATTCATCAAACCTTGAAATGTAGAAGGTGCATTGATAAGGCCAAAAGGCATGACCAAAAATTCATAATGACCCTCATGAGTTCTAAATGTTGTTTTCAGAATGTCTTCAGTCTTCATTCTGATTTGATGATATCCTGAATGAAGATCCAACTTGGTGAAGTAAATTGATCCATGCAATTCATCCAGTAATTCATCAATGACAGGAATGGGAAACTTATCTTTAATAGTGAGCTTGTTGAGCTCCCTATAATCCGGACACATGCGCCATGATCCATCCTTCTTGTGCACCAATACTACTGGAGCATAGAAAGAACTTTGACTAGGTTGAATTATACCAACCTCTAGCATTTCTGCAACCATACGCTCAATTTCACTCTTTTGGGCATAGGGATATCTGTACGGCCTGATGTTTGGAGGAACACTACCTGAAATCATATGAATAGAATAATCATGACCACGAATAGGTGGGAGACCTTTGGGAGTCTCAAATACCTTGGAATGATTGTCCAAGACTTTTTGGAGATATGGAGAAATAGATGAATTTGATGTGGAAACATATAACGAACATAATTGTGCAATTACACCTCTTTGTTCCTTTTTAGAAGCTTTGTCATACCGTTAGAGCTGATTATCTTTCTCGGTTTCCCTGCAATACCCCTTAATTCAACTTCCTTTCCTTTCACATAAAATTTCATGAAAAGTTCTTGAAAATTAAAAGCTATTGTACCCAAGGATTGTAGCCATTGGACTCCTAGTACAACATCAACACCTGCCATTGGAATGGAAAGCATTGGGCTAGTCAATACATATTCTCCCATGGATAGCTTGATATTATGGCACTTTCTAGAGCAATTTATTGTTCCTCCATTTGCAACCATCACTTGACACTCTGGTGCTGGATATAGGAAGCAATTCAATTCTTTTGCTACCTTACAATGAATAAAATTGTATGTACTTCCTGAATCAATCAACACTATTACCTTTTTCTTCTTGATTTGTCCTGCTATCTTGATGGTTTGAGGAGTGGTAATTCCAGCCAATGCATTGCAAGTTATGGTTGGATTCATTTCTTGTTTATCTACGCTTTGTTCCTGGAGTATATCCTCTTCTTTTGACCTTTCTTGCTCCTTTTTTTCTTCCTCTTCACAATCTATGTAGAATAATTTCTTCTCTGCACACTTATGAACTTTAGTGTATTTGCTATCACAACTGTAACAAAGCCCTTTTGCTCTTTTTTCTTCCAATTGTTGTGATGTCAACCTTATAGGTTGTGGAAGACTAGGGGCAACAACACTTTCATCTTTATAGTTGTGAGTGGTATGCTTCCTGGTTGCCATAATTTTGCTTTCCATTTTTCTTGCTAACTTGAATGCCTTTTCTAATGAATCAGGTTCCCAAAGGCGAACATCATGTTGGATATTATCCTTTAAAGTACCTATGAACACATCAATCCTATGCTCCTCTGGAATATTTTTTACCCTTATGTTCAATTTTTGGAACTCCTCAATGTGCTCCATTATTGAACCCTTTTGTTTGAGACTTATCAATTGGCTAAAAAAAGTGTTGCTTTTTGTATCCTCATAATGTGTTGTCAATTCTTTCGTAAAAATTGCCCAAGTGATAATTTGTTTACGAGAGAAAAGCCATTGATACCATACAAACTGATTTGGTTCCAAATATAAAGTTGCAATACGTACCTTTTGTGTGTTTTGCACATTATTGAGATTGAAAAATTGCTCCATCTGTAATATCCATGTTGCGGGATCCTTGCCATCAAACTTCCTCAGATTGATTTTTGGAATATGGTGGGTCTTCAATCCAACATTAGAGTCTATGAAATGATGATTAACATTTCTTTTGTTTGCATCATTAGTTTCCTTTACTACCCTTTCACCATTAGTAAGTATTTCTTGTAGAAAATTTGTCAAATCTGTCTTCAAATCTGCCATGCCTGTCTTGAAATTTGTGTTCAAATCTATCTTCAAATTATCCATCTTAGGTTCCATGCCATTCATCTTAGCTTCCATGCCATTTATCTTAGCTTCTGTTAGCTTTTGTGAGAGTGACATTTGTTACACTTGGTCTTGTAATTTTGATATATCATGTAGCATTTCTTCCTCTTCTTCATGAGTCATGCTAGAGTTTTTAGGTTGCTTACTAGGTGTTTTCATTTTCTTTTCTCAGGGCATTAGTTACCGATAATAATGCTCTACTATGCCCTTTGAATTCCTTCAAAATAATTTTTCAAACCAAGCTTAAGGAAGAATTTAAAAAAATCTACACACCTTTTTTCACTTTGTAGGAGCCCGATATTTCCTCTGATGTATCTCTTTAATTTTGGATCATCCAGTTTTGAAATTGATACCTGTAGTAGCCCTCTGCGTCCTCTTTCCAATGCCACCAATCTGATCCAAATTGGATTCTCCAAGGAAGAGTTATGCCAAATCTCCCACAGTGACCTGATTATAGACTAGTTTAGTAGAGCGAACTTGTACGACGTGCCACGTGTCCCTATTTCGACCTTTGGCTTTGAAAAATATACACAAGAAACTACAGTCCGTCCTCTTCTTGTACCTTCTTATGAAATTTCAATCCAATGCTCAGAGAGAAAGTTATGACGATTTTCCCCAGGTCACCTGTTTGGAATGTAATTCAGGAGTCTGCAAAAAGACCAACTTCCTCAGATCATATCTCCTCAAATATAGCGTGAAAAGCTCTGAAATTCAGACTTGAGGTTTAGTTTGATTTCGTCTCAAATGGGTTTTTTTTCACTTCTGAAACGTCGCAGAAAAAGGGTTATAGCGAAAATACCACGATGATCTATTTGGAACAGCGAAACCCTAGAATCCAAAGCTCTGATACCAAATGTTATGAAACCAGCTCACAAAAAGATAGAAAAGATAGATCAACGCCTTAGAATTCAGCCTCTTCGAGGGGGCAACCTCCTTTACATCACATAAATGAACAATTCTTGGATGATTCAAATGACAAAACCTCCTTTCTATATATAGGAGTCTAAGGAGTCACAATATAACCCAGCCGACCTAACAATAATAATATAAGGGCACAAAAATAACAATAGAGGGATTCTATGGGGCACAGTAATAACAATATGGGGACAATAGGGGCACAACAATATTAATAAGGGATACAACTACAATAGTAATGGGGTAATCACTAGTATTATAGGGACCTAACATATAGTTTTGGAGAGCTTTGAAGCACTGGTGTCGTTCTTGCCTCGTGCAAGTGCCTTGACGTCAACACTTCTCTTTCTCACCATCTTTCCATACCTTGCTCATTGTATGACTTTCCAATTTTTTCAAACTATGCTAAGATTTTTTTTTTCTCCATTACGTGTCCACAATGCCTCCTCGACGACCAAATGTCTAGGTAATGTCTATGTTTCACTCTAATTTAATTTTTTAGTGGATTAGAATTGTAAATTAGTTTAAATTTTCCCATGTTTTTGAATTTTTATTACCTTGTGCAGTGTGCTTGATATGTTCGGCTTGCACCAATAGCGATGCACCCTATAAATTTACATGGTGCACCACATTTCGGTGCATGAACATAATGAACTGTGGTTTTTGCGGTGCGTTTCATAAATTAAAACGCACTAGGGAAGCAATAAATTGTACGTCAGTGCATTGCACCTGGTGTGTTTAGATTTACCAAACACACCGCAAAAATAATATTTAAAAATATAGCTATAGATCGGTGCATTATATAACCTGTACGTTCCGTTCCTGTGCAGATAGGTTATACATGCACACCGGTGCATAAGTGGGATGCATCACTATGAAAATGTAAATTTGTGAAGCATAACGGTGCATCATACTTATGTGTACACTGATATCAGTGCGATGATAGTTGGAAGCGCACCTGAGATGGTGCATCACTGTGTTTTGAGCACATTGATGATTTTTGTTTGTTTGTTTTTAATTTAAAGTTATTTTTCCATATTTATAAATACATGTTTATTTTAATAATAAAAAAATGTATTTTATGTATGAGGCTAATGTATTTTATATGTCAATCATGTAGAAAAGACGTCAGCAAAGGGCGCAACAACAGGAGCAGGAGTAGCAGGCGGACCCATACAATATGGTCCGACCATGGCAGGATGGAGAGAGGGAGAGGGATTTATACCCTCGCCCTATTACCACAACGACCTGAGCGCTCTTAAGGGATGTAGGCCTCCTCAAGTACTATGAGGAGGCTATACCATTGAAGGAACACTCTGTCCTATTGGTGCAATTTAATCCACCCGATGGAGTGTTTATGAGAAGGCTTTCCATGTTGGTTCTGGGGCGTGGTATAGGCCCTCTTAGGAGGACATATACTTTATCACTGGCCTATCTAGGATAAGGAATTATTTTCCTTAGTTCCCTGATGTCCCCCATGGGATTTCAACTGAGACTTTGTTTGCCTACACTAAGAGATATGCAGGGCTTCATGCATTACATCCAATAGATTTTTAGGTGCGTGGTGGACAACTACACGTTTTGTCTTTTGCTGCATAAGAGGTTAGGTGCCTCTCGTTATTAGTCATCACCATTGCACACTCTAGTAGTGATGGGCAATGCATTAGTTGCCTCTTTTGTATTATGTCGATTATTTGATTCGGGCACCACGTTATCAGCTGGTCTACCATTTTTTTGAGGTAGTTTTGTATGGCTTTAGATAGATGTCGAGCATTGAGACGTGGGAGGGTGACCTTCCCTTTTGCTTCAGAGTTTTTTTGTTTATTTTTGAAGAGGTTTCCAGAGACGAGGCCTAGATTTTACCATCACCCTCCTATTCCGATCACTGAGGTCCAAATGCGCATGTGGGGGCAAATGATGCCCAAGAGGGGCCGACCGGAGTATCCACCCAGGATTTCCATTGAGGCATTGGTGCTATTGGCTAGTGAGGATGACCATGCATTTGATGCGTTGGCATTTCCATACACAGGGATTGATTGGAGACAGTGTCCCAAAATCCTCTTCACAATGGATGAGCCTCCAGATGATAGAGGTAATATTAGTGTTTTATTTAAATTAATCTAGTTTCATTTTATTGGTTTAATGATTAGAATAAAATTTATTTAACACGTTCTTTAACTTGTTTAATGAAATTGTCTAATTGTTTTTCTGTACTATATATTTTGTAGACATCGGTACATTCGATGGGGACATTCCTCCTCCCCACTAGATGCTAGAGTAGATGAGGAGATGGGTGAGGCCCAAGAGGGTGAGGCACATCCTCAGGGGGGCATGGGTGTCTGGGGCCGTAGGGATGGTCTGTGAGTTCAAATGGAATACTATGATATATTGACTAGAGTTTTGGTTGATGTAGGAGTCTGCCCCGCGAGGGCTCGAGATAGCACCGTGGATCTTAGGTTTGTGGGTCTGTACAAGGACTATTCGCTCGAGATGATGTCTCTTATGCAACATATCATTAGAGCTAGTAGGGTACCAACAATGATGAGGGATGCATCGACAGATACATCAAATGATCAGGGTGGTGATCATGATGCTTCTGGTAGTACTACCCCATCAGATAATTATCATTACGGTGTCGATGATCCATTTGGTAGTACACCTCCTCAGTCGTCTGATGACGAGAGGCCAAAGCTAGAGGATGTGCCTCATGTTTTTCTTGACATAGCGTACCAACCACCTCCTCCTCCACCTTAGAGTTCACCAGACCATGTTGAGACAATAGTTGACCATCCATTGTCTTCTGCTGTAGACCATCCAGTACCTCCTCATCCACCTCAAAGTTTGACATACGTTGAGACAATAGTTGACCATCCATTGTCTTCTGCTATAGACCATCCAGTACCTCCTCCTCCACCTCAGAGTTTGACATACGTTGAGACAATAGTTGACCATCCATTGTCTTCTACTGCGACCAGGATGGCACTAGTACATTTGTTTTGATTGCACTTATTTAACTTTTTTATATATATATATATATATAGATATATCTATATATATATATATATATATATCTATATATATATGGTGCATTTCTTATGTTCGTGTTTATGTACTTAATTTACATGTTGGTGTTGATATGTATATTGTTAGGTCATGTTAGATATGTTCATTTAATGTTCTTGCAAATAGATGTGTATGTGATAGTAGTTATTTGACATTCAATGTATATTAACTTGAGGATGTGTATGGTGATGATGTTAGATTACAATGTTTGTGTTTTTTTAGATGTGATCACGATGATGATGCCTTGTTAGATTATTAGAGTTGTGTGCTAGTTAATGACGTTTATATGTGCTAGAGGTGTATAATTAGATGATAGTAGTGGATTCGAATGTGTATCTTAGATGATGTTTATGTTTGTTAGATGGTTATCATCATGATGTTTATTTTTATGAAATAAAATTTATTATAGATTATGTATTGGTGAACTTAAATCAAACTTTTATATATGAAATTGCATGAAAAATGACTTACTTTAAAAAAATGCAAAGATATTTTTATAAATTACAAAGTTTAGTATGGTTGAAACTATGATTGTAAAATTACACTAAATATTTTTCTATTGCTTAGATAGTTCATTCATAGTCAATCTAAATTAATTAGTAAATATTTTAATACTCATAAGGAAAAAATAATTAAGTTAAAATACTTTAGTTAATTCTTAATAAGACGAAAATGTGTAACTCTTTCAAATTGAAAGTTATGTTTCCATATTTATAAATACATTTTTCATTTAATACAAAAAATGTACTTTATGTATGAGGATGATGTATTTTATATGTCAATCATGTAGAAGAGACGTCAACAGAGGGAGTAGGAGCAGGAGTTGGAGAAACTAGCGGACCCATACAATATGCTCTAACCATGGGAAGCCATAGAAAGGGATAACACCTAATTGTTGTTCTACAATACACACTCCAAGTGTCTTACCTGGATCTCATAGGTCTTTGCTACAAACTGACATGGTGCCATAGATTTGAGAAATGGAACTGTGAAAATTTTATACTTTGTAAAACATTGTTGGTTAAAATGGTAAAATACGAGTGAAATGAGAAGGCAGTGGTACAAAAAAGATATAATATTAGGGTTTCATGGGTCTTATTAGTCACACACCAAACACCGTGAAAACTTGTAGGCGTGCCTTTCACGCCATCGTCGTATTGTACAGTTGATGTCCTTCAAAATATCGACATGATGTATATGGCTTAGGCTCGTGACGTTCAATGACATGACATATATGGCTTGGGTCGTGACCTTCAATGATCATTCTAGACAAGATAAAATTTAATAATATATCACACACAACACCTTATTATGTAGCCTTATCACTTATTATTACCGAACTTATAAAGACATGTCTATTTTAAATAATTTACTTATAAATACATAAAAATAGATATTTATTTTACATAATATAAATAGGAATAAAAAATACCTCAGCAAGTCTATTTGAAAGTCCAACAAATGCCTCTTAATCACCATATGATTATTTATCATTTAATTCTTAGCCGTAAAATATTTATTAATTCAAATTTGATTTATAATTACTATTGAAAATGTTTGTGAATCTTAACAATTATATTATAAAATGCCAACAAGATGAATAAAAAAATAATATAATTAGCGAAATAAAGAAAACAAAAACATACAACAATAATACAAATAAAGAAATTACACAAGTTCATATCACTCTCTGTTGTCATCACCCTCATTGTCTTCCTCTCTTGGAATGATAACACACTTGTTCTCAAAAATATGTTTTGATCTAAGGTCGTGTCTTAATACGAACCACCAATCCCTATCCAACACATCTGGGTAAAAAAACACTTGGTTGTAGTATTTTGGGAAAACATAAGTCTCCCTAGCTTCATGCCACATATTTCTAGAGTTGATAGATATCAACTCACTATCGTGAATTTCCTTTACATTATTCCAATCAAAGGTGTCCCACCACTTGCACCTAAAAATAACACATTGGAACGAAGAGAAGTCCACTTGAATGATCTCTTGTATCTTTCCAATGTAACCTAATGTCCCCTGCATTAGGTTTTGATTGCAGTGGCTAGCACGATTAGATTGGTCGAACTCAACTTCCATTACACAGTCTTGTGTCATGCATCTATCATCGACATCCTCCGTGTGAAAATGATGTCCATATTCCCACATAGATGGGAACAAATTCACCTATAAAAAAGTGAAAAAATCACAGTGTCATGTGTATAATAACTTCGAACATAATATCGCTGATTGGGTATGGCTTATTGCAAAGGTGGAAAAGAGATTGAATGTGTGGTACAACAGGTACCTTACACGGGCTGGAAGACTCACCCTCATAAAAGCAGTGCTGGAAGCAACACCGGTATACTGGATGTCATTGGCCTGGATTCCAAGAGGAATTCTAGCCAGATTACAAAAGATATGCTGCAGATTCCTATGGAAGGGGAACAAGCAGGGGAACCTTTTCGCTTGGGTAAAATGGGACACTATAGCGAGGCCTAAGAAATGGGGAGGATGGGGTATAAAAAGGTTGGACTATTTTGCAAAAGCACTGGCAGCGAAGCTAGGATGGCAGCTCATTACCTCACACAGCCTCTGGACAAGAGTAGTATATGATAAATACATTGCCCCGGAAAACACTATCGGCTGGATATGCAGGGAACACAGGGTAAGCGGAAGGCATTCCAATATATGGAAAGCAGTACTAAATTCCCTCCCACTCATACGGGAAGGCTTAACGTGGAGGATACATCAGGGGAATGCCATTTGCATAGGAATGGATCCCTGGATCGGGTGTGGCAACGCCCATCGACTTCCAGCACAGCTGATCGCTCATCTACAGGACCAGGGTGTTTCTCACATAGCCCACATAGCAGATCAAGAAAACACCACTCTTTTCCAGTAGGCCTGGAAGACAGCACAAGAACTCCACATCCCGGGACATTGGAGGCATGATTGGGAGGACTTTACGGAAGCTCTCACTCAAGCACACATCAGGATAACGGAAGAAGAAGATGAGATAGTGTGGGCACATGCAAAAAATGGAACATACACTCCCAAGGAAGGCTACCTTAAGCTCATGCAACAAGTCCAGCCAGAAAACGTACAACAATGGTGGAAAGCACTATGGAAGCTCAAAGCAGCTCCCAGAACGCGAATGCTTATGTGGACCATCCTTTTCAACAAAATCCCCACAGGCTCAAATTTGATGAGGCGATCCTTCCATGGGCCGTTCTGGTGTCACCTCTGTAGGAACAATGAGGAAGACACTGACCATTTATTTCTGTCCTGCCCTATTGTCACCGAGCAATGGACCCTCATATCCTCATCCTCCCACTCCCTTCATCAATGGCAAGGGCGATCCATTATAGAGGCCTGGCTGAACTGGCTAGAGAAACACAAAGGAAGAGATAGGAATATACCGCTCCTAATGTGCTGGGCTATCTGGATGGCGAGGAACCGAGCCATATTTGACCAAAAGGATCCCATCTGGCCCAACATCAGATCTCATATCCTTGCCGATTTCGGACTCCTCCCAGAAGACCTCTCTCAGACCCCCCCTAGATCCATCCGCCCTGAGCTCATTGAAAAAACTTACCCTTGGGCCTATTTTGACGGCTCAGCCCAAGCAGAAGGCTGTGGGGGAGGGGCCATCCTCTACCTAAGGGACGACCATTGTTTTAAAATTCAGATGCACCTGGGAAGGGGCACAAATAACTTTGCTGAGCTATCCACAACCAAACACCTCATCCACTTTGCACTTGAGAAACGCTGCACAAAACTACAATTGTTTGGGGACTCAAAACTTGTCTGCAATTGGCTCAATAGAACATCTTACTGCTCTGCTTATTCTTTGAGACATATTTTGGATGAGGCACACAGGCTTTTAGCAACTTTTGAAAAATTTGTTTGTCAACACATTTACAGGGAGCGCAACACAGGGGCGGACCTCCTATCAAAAGAGGCAGCGCAAAGGCAGGAAGAAGACTGGTTGATACAGGAAGAAGTGGATGGAATTTTTCACCAACATTACCACAGGCCTTTTGTAGATCTGCACTCTCTCCGGGAGACATAACTATACTGCTGGTTTTTTTACTTTCACAGTTTTTGTTTTTGGCCCAATGGTTTCTCGTAAGCTGTTGGGTATTAGCTGTTGTTATCACTTGGTATCTAAAATAGTCTCATCACAGAACTATCTGACATTCAGGATTTGGTTTTGGTATGTACCAGGTTGTCTCCCTACGTGGAGCACACTCTTTTTCATGTTTACTTTTGTTTTGATGCAAAATCTCTCAGAGATCATATGAACTCCCTGCGTGGAGGCACAAGACTAAATGTTTTTACTTGTACATGGCTGTAGTCAAACCGTCATTTTGCTACTATCCGGGAGGTGACCAACCTCATTATGCATATGCCTAGGCATTTACAGAATGTAATTTCTCACGATCTAATAGAAATTACGACTTTTTCCACAGGAAAAAAAATAATCCGAACATAATTAAAAATATTATATATATATATATATATATATATATATATATATATATATATATATATATATATATATATATCTATATCTATATCTATATCTATATCTATATCTATATCTATATCTATATCTATATCTATATCTATATCTATATCTATATCTATATCTATATCTATATCTATATCTATATATATATATATATATATATATATATATATATATATATATATATATATATATATATATATATATGTTACAATTCAAAGGTGCAGTATGAAGTTAAAAATGTACATAAAAAATATTATAATTACCGAGTTGTTGCACCCAATCCCTATGTTTAGTGCATCGTCTTCCACACATGAGTAATGAATAGATGCACCGTATTTCTCTCTGACTTGATTAGCAACCCAACTGTTAGGGCATGCCATTGGCATATTTTCTTTTAAATGATCAGGATAAGACACACTTCTACCATTCAATCGTTTGAATTATTTCCTGTCACTGTCCCATTTCCTCCTCTTCTCTTCGTACAATGCGACCCATGGTTGTGTCATTTCCATATTGTAAAGAATGAATTTGTTGATGGCTTCAATTTCTGACTTTGTCGATGAAATCAAACCAACGCATATATATATATATATATATATATATATATATATATAGTACATATGAGATCAAAATATGCATTAATATGAAGTTCAGTGTGAATAGTTATTGTGTAGTAATTTGACAAATGATAAGGTTGCACTTACTCTTTATCATGCACCCTTTCCATTCGTTTCGAGAAGCTCCCCTTCTCTTTTTTCCTCGATCTTCTTGATGTACTCATTGGCATAATAAAAAGACTCATATGATATATACCCCTATGCCATAGACCCTTTGAGTTTTTCCCTTTGTTGAACAAAAAATTTCAATTTCTTTATGTACCTCTCTAACAAGAACATCCAACGACAAGAAACAACCCCAACTAATTCAACCTCATCTACTAGGTGAATTAGAAGATGAACTTGCAAGTCCATGAAACTCATCGACAATTCCTTCTCAAACATACAAACAATTTCAGCTATCTCTTGATGCCACCGTGGAATGTTAGCTATATGAATGTCCTTTGATGTGATCCAATGTACAAATGTAGACAATTTAGATATGACATGTCCTAAGTCTTGGGGGAAGTTCTGGTTCACACACCCACACACAAACATAGGATAATGACATTACATAGTAAATAATACATTATACAAAAATTAATTATAAAATATCCCATTACAGAAAAATAAAAATAAAATAATAAAATCATGTTTTTGACATACATACTCTTAGAAGGTTCAAATGGTCATGCAATTTCAACCCCGACAAATGGTCTTCCATAGTGAAGCAACGCCGTAGTGAAGAACCATATAAATAAGGCACTCTCACACTCATTATAACTTCCTTTGCCAAAGAAATATCATCTTTCATTAAAATCCATGGGACATCACCTTCTTTAAAGACTAAGATGGACCGGTTTCTTCTCTAGTTTCTGGTATTGGCCAATGTTTCTTTTTAGTTTTTGCAGAAATAAGATCTCTCCTAATGACCAATGTATCACTTTATTTCAATGATATGTGCCTCCATAAAGAATATGAACATTTTTAAATATATGCATGGGATTTAGTAAGTGGGAAATCTTAAGATGCTCTCAATATGGGAGCTCATTAAAGACACATTTCCTTTTCATCCCAATGGAAAATTTCTCAACATAGGTGTCGTAACAAACTTGGTGAAATTTCCATCTAATAAATGTTAAAAACAATAACCACGGATGACTGGGACACTTATTCCAATTTGAATGCTGGGCAAGACATCCTAGGGGGTGTTCATTCGATTGTTTATGGCTAAGGAAATTGGCAAAAGCATTAAAAGGCATTTTGGCACAATTGTTTATGAAAATAATGAAAATTAGGAGAAAAAGGAGGTGAAAGGTCACATGTTGCATGTGAGGAGGAAAATGAAGGAAAATAATTGAAAATGAAGAAAATGGAGGCCTCATTCATAAAAAGGTTTCTGAGGATCAGTTGGTAACCTTTTATCAGTTTAAAATTTTATCGGTTCAATGTTGGAGCTCTTTCATTCTCTCTCTCTCTCTCTCTCTCTCTCTCGCGCGCTCTCTCTCTCATACTCTTGGATAATTAGAGTTTACTTGGAGCACTCTTGGAGGGTGTGACATACTTGGATTCTTGAAGCAAGAAGAAAAATGCAGAGTTGGAAGGCGCAAGAAGGCATCGACATCAACAATTACATTAGATTTGCTTGTAGGTATTGAGTTGCATGTATGATTTCTTCACTAGTTTGGACATGCATGGCATATGCATGTGGATTCTTGGTCATTATCTGTCATTGGAATGGAGGATTGCCTGGATTGACAATGGAATGCCTAGCCTTGCCATTTCTTGGATAGCCATGGTGATTATGGGTTTATTTTCATTGTTTTGTTTTTGTTGGTTCTCATGTTTCCTTAGCGTGGGTTGAGTTATTAGTTCCTAGAGACTTGGTTGGACAAATGCTCTGGAGCCCTCTAACAGCTTGGGTTGAGTTACTAGTCCTGGAGCCTTCGTTGGACAAACACTTTGGAGCCCTTGGTGGGTTGAGTTACTAGTCCTGGAGCCTTGGTTGGACAAACGCTCTAGAGCCCGATGGCAGCTGTGGGTTTAGTTACTAGTCCTAGGGCCTTGGTTGGAACAAACACTCTAGAGCCCTAGTTGGCTAGGATGGGGACTTATATGGTGATGTTTTTGGTGATGTCTGACCATGAGGTGGAATCACTGTTTGATGGGTGGAGGTGGATGGCCTCTGGAAGCCCTGGATGAGTTTTTATTGATGTGTTTTATGAGATCCCACATTCATGCTTGAAATATGGCACAAGGGTGAATGACTGAAGAGATATTTGGCTCAGACATTCTACGACCAAATCGAACGTGGTAGTCCCATCTCTGGTTGGTTCATTGCATTCATTAATGAGAAATCCTTTCCTTGATTTCCATGAGTAAAAGTACTGATATATTTATGGATTTGATGGCTGATATGTTTATTTTATTTCTGGTCCTATTATGCTTGTTATATACACATTTTATGACCACAGTTATGTATGGATCTCAACATGTTTTTACTTGTATGTGAGTGGATAATGTGTCTATGACCTAATAGATGATAATGCAACAAATGGCATGAGGAGACAATGGTTCATAATGACTCTTAGATAAGTATGAGATCCCTACGCTTAACTCTACTATTTACACCTTTAGATTACATGTCGATGATATGTTTGACGAAATTCCTGTCATGGCTAGTAGGCATCCAATCAAGGTCTTGAACATGTATTTGCTTTAGTACTGTCATTTCCATGTCACTTTACTAATTTGAAGAGATGGATCAGTTCTGGGCAGTGACCTGGGCTCTGGGCCTGAAAAAGTGGCTCAAATCCCAGAGTCACTGGCACAACACTGACAATTTTGGTCCACAGTCACAGGCAGGCAAGCATGTGAGAGCGACTTTGGGTTGCTGGTTGCTCCCTTGCCTATAACATGAGAGCGACTATGGCCCAAGAGACCTAAAACAACAGTGGGATCCAGGGACAAGTTGTCTGAGTGGATGACTTGTCTTCTGAGGGTTTTGTTGATGATGTTGGATGTTTGTATGGTGTGTTTCCGTCGGTTCCACTTCCTTAATGTGACTTAGGAGGTCAAATCATATCATAGTGGCCTCTCGTCGCATGTTTACCCCAACTGGTCAGTTTCTTAGGTAGATGTGGGAGGAGGGTGCTACAGGTGTAATTTTTTTTGGATCATCAAACATAGGCTCCCCATTTGAATCGAACATTTATGAAAACTCCTTCTCCTTATCTGTTTCATATGCTCTAAGCCATTCAACTGGTGTCATTATTGTAGGCCTTTGGGTTCTCTCTGGTTTATCATTGAAAGCGGGTGTTGCTTTTTTGTAAGGGCATTCTTCTGGGAGGAATACCCCGGAGCAGTCACACATTGGATTTCGTAGGTGGTCGAACCACTTAGCCTTCAAATAAGGTCCACAACATTTACAACCATGACACCCTTTTTTATAAGACTTGCAAAATTATTGTATATAGGCCTACACAGTAGCGACCATGAAGATCTGAAAAATTGCAACAATTAAATTAATATGTGAAACAATATTGTTACTAAACAAATCAATAAGAATGTAATTTACCAGAGAAAACTTGTAAGCTTGGGTAATCATGTATGGTGTAAGCAAATATGCCATACAACGTAAAACTCCTCTCTGTTGCGACAAGCCTTCATATATTGTACACATGTATCCCTTCCCATAATTCCTTCAATTCATTTACCAATGGTTGTAAGTAAGCTTCCATATTCTTCACTTGTCTTCTACTAGGGACTATTGATCATTCTTCACAGACAACCATGGGGGGATATTGTTATTGATCACTACTAGAGGCCAAACTGAATAATTGTGTTTTGGAGGGAATATGGGTTGATGCCATCCATGGCTATGCTGAGTCATAGACTTCGTACTTCATCCTTGAATTTTTTAGGCCATGTATCCTCTATATGCTTCATAGCTATTGAATATGTTGGGATTTTCATAACCCCTAACTCACTCTTGTGTGAGGTATGCCATCCCTACAACATAACTAATTCTTTGCAACGAAAGAGTCTTTGAATCCTTGAGATTATAGGAATGTGTCTCAAGATATTATGAGGAGGACCATGTGATTTACCCATTTTTTTTTTTAATTTCGGTACCTTTCATGCCAACATTTCATACATATCTCTTTGTATGCATATTCTACTCTATATAGAATATAATCATTCAGACATGCATGATATGATATGTACTCAACACCCAACATTTTCAAAAACTGCTTTGTCGCTTCACAACTACCCTACAAGACATTATAACTCAGAAGAACCTTATCTTTGAATATCCTGCAGTTGGTGGAGAATATAATTGTAGAATGTCAATATTTAACATTCATAAAATCAACCATTTTTAATTTTGATTGTGTGAAAAAATATAAGGATCTTGATCGATCATGTAGGTCAATTACCTCAATATTTCCGAGAAACATGCATTCGACATGCCAAACTTTGATTTCACATTGTACAACAACATCGTTGTCTCCAGTTGAGTAGACTTTGACTTGCTGCAAGGTCCAAAGAGAGGGGTGGTTGAAGAAGATTTCCTTCTTTCGAATAAGGTATTAGTGATATGAACATCATCCCTTAACTCCTCATTTTGGAATGCATCTAACAACATTGCCTACATGATAGTCGTACCCTGTAAGTAATCATCCATAACAACCTCTATTTGATTGCCTCCATTGCCAACTTGTGATGAAGAACTACTGTTGTTTTAGTCATTCCTAATTAGTGAATTTGGACGTAGTGGGAATTGAATAGGTGGTTGATTTAACCATTATTTGTATGCTTCCTCTCCACGTCTTGCTCTTAATGTAATTTTCTCTCGAGTTGACATTGTAGCGGGGTGCACCAGAAGATGGTAGGTGGGTTGCTCATCATCACTAGAATCCTAATTTCAAAAAATATTAAATGTCATTATTACAATATCAATGATATTAGTAAGCACGTCAATGCACTTGTTTTGTTGATATTACATTATACCAAACAATTATTACCATTGTTGATCCAAGATTGCAGCTGGAAGATACCATGTTCCAATTGGCAGGGTGAAGAGGCTGTCCATTTTCATCTACCAACTACTTGTGATATGCTTCTCCTAATAAGAGTTTCCGATGTTTTTGAAATGGAAGAATATATTTCGCATCTGAACTCGATTCTGAATCTTGATCCTGCAAATTTGGATACACTTTTGTTCAAATTAACATGCATTAAAAAAATAAAATCAATTAGATAATCAAAATATAGATAAAATCTGAACTTACTAGAGATGGAAAGGGAGAACTCAATGAAGGACTTTGATCAACAATATGGTATGAGCTGAAATTTGAAGAATTGACCATTTGATATTATTGATCTCGAGAACCATATAACCACAATTTGAATTTCAATATAGTTTCCAAACCATTTTTCAAGAATAAGGCGACTTTAAGCGAAAAATGTATAATATAAACTACTATAATTCATGTGGATGCATCATAAATGAAAATAAACATGAATTCAACCAACTCGATGCTCTTATAACAATTAGAGCACCAATGCTTTTAAATAGAAACCACACCGTTGCATTAAAAAAATTAATCGCACCGTTTCAGGATTTCGAAAAAAGAAGAAGAAAAGTATCATGTCGGTGAGTTTAAAAAATTTGGTGCACCAGTAATGTTGGTGCACTTCCTTATAAATGCATTGATGCACTTGACTATCAAACAGACTAATGTGCGGAGAAATTGAAAAAGAAAAGTGATTTTTTATTTTTATTTTTTAAATTAAAACATGAGCGACAATTGATTTTTCAAAATCTAATTTCATAAGTCTTTTAAATAGTAAAAATCTATTCACTATTTCATTATTTTATCCAAAATTTCAAGGGAGTGATTTGCAAGAGACATACCAGGAGCACTATGCAACAACAAAATACTTTGGAGCAATAGAACTATTAAGAGGATCAAACGCTGAAAGGTATGGTGATTCACTCAAAAACCTGCATAGTAAAATTTTTAAATTTTATTGTTTATTTTACTAATAATTTTTTTTTTTACAATTTCTGTTAGGTTTTAATTAAAAGGGAGATCATTTGCAAGAGAGACATACTAGGAGCACTGTGGAGTTGCAAAATATTTTGGATCCACCAAAATATCAAAAGTTGAAAGGTATTGTGATTCACTCAAAATTCTGGATAAAAAAAATCTTAAATTTCAATGTTAAAATATTTTACAATTTCTGTTAGATTTATTCACAACTTAGAAAAAAATAAAATTAAAAACCCTGTATAATAAAAAACTTTACTATATATTTTACTAGTAAATTTTTTTACGATATTTGTTCCTATTTAAATTTAATTAAAATTCAGAAAAAGAAACAAAAAAAATTCAATGCTTACCTTAAACCCTTGCTTCTTCATGAAAAATTTCACCTTAGGGTTTAACCGCCTCTACCACTTCACAATTAGGGTTTTTAAATTTAGGCATTTTAGATTTAATGGGTTCGTGTACTTACTATATATAGGGCGTTTGACATGTAAAGTAAGGGAATGACCTATTGAATTAGATCCAAACCCTATCGACCCTCTCCCCTTTTTTAAAAATGAATATATGTTCTGTGGTGTGCCCTCTGTAATATAACACATTGTGCTCCTTGTGTAATTGTTAAACACACATGGACAGCAAACAATATGAAAGATAAATCAGTGAATTCATTTTTTTTATTAACATAAGATACACATTTATAGTACAATAGGTGACTCTTGGGATTCAGATCCCAAGGTCTCTTGGACTGCTTAGTCTTTCCGACTTCCACACTAACCCTTTAGGATTAGGTGTCCAACATTCCCCCCCTTAATCCGAAGGGTTATGTATGAGTCCAAGAAGAGAGCTGTAATACAAAATGTGCAAAAAATACATGGCAGCACTAGGCTGAATGTGCTCTATGAAATGTTGGTAAAAAAGGGCGGTGGTTTAAGGATGACCACCAACACTGGAACGCTTAGTGCAGTTCCCGGAACTCTTCCAAAACTGGCAAGAAACTGAAGTTTTCTGCTAGAGGAAGTGTTCTCAATCTGTGATGGTTTAAGGATGACCAACAACTCTGGAATGCTTAATGCAATTCCTGGAACTCTTCCAATATGGCAAGAAGCTGGTGTCTTCTGCTAGAGGAAGTGTTCTCAATCTGTGATGGTTTAAGGATGACCAACAACTCTGTAATTCCTGGAACTCTTCCAAAACTGGCAAGAAGCTGGAGTCTTCTGCTAGAGGAAGTGTCCCAGATTGCCAACTGAAGGCATGTTCAGGCATCTTTGTCTCTGGCTGCAACTCTGAAACTGGTGTGGCAGGTTGTGGCTCAGGCTCGCTTGATGTGACTTTGAAGCTTGTAGATGACCATCATTTCCCCCCTTGTCAGGTACAAGGTGAGAAGATGGAGAAAACTCAACTGCAAGACTGTTTAATACTCTGGAACAAGTTCTGACATGTGTTTGGAATATCTTCTTGGCTGTTGATGCCCATTGCCAAGAAGCGATCCATCCAAGATGAATCTTTGTTCTTGTAGGACGTTTGTTTTTGAAGCATCTGTGTGAAGAATGGGTGTTTTTATGACAGTGCTCACATGGATGAAGATCAAAACAGTGATCTTTCAGATGGCCAACTCGGTCACAGTGTTGGCATTTCACGATCTGTTGTTGTTGTTGTGGAAGAGGGGCAGAATCTGGAACAGCTGAAGCTGAACTGTTATCAATGAATCCAACACTTTGAAACTGAATGGGCTTTGAGTAGTCTGGAATGTGAAAGGACAAGTCCTTGTCATATCCAAGACCAGTTCTGTGCTTGTTGTGGACAAGCTGTTCCCAAGGTCTGATGATGGGCTTGGGAAGTGCAGACTGAACCTCTGCATCTGCATGTAACTTTGCTGCTTTATCTGAATGAACTGTAACATTATTGACTTGCTGTTTATGGGAGTCTGCTTCATTGTTCTGAACAGAAACAGGTTCAGAATGATGACTCCACTGGTGTAATTCTTCCTGCTGTAGCTTTGTTTCAAGCTGCAAAAACTCAATATTCTCATGTGCAGTTTGCTGAGAGGTTTGGATGTCAAAGAGAGTTTCTTTGTTAACTTTGACCATCTCATCAACAGTGGAATGAATTAGGATATTCAATAACTTTAATGCATCTTCAAGTCTGGCCATTTTTCTTCAATGTCACTTAAAAAACACAACTGAGGCAACAGCGACAGAAAAATAATATTGTACTACAAGATATTGTAAGGGCTTATCAAGTGGCAACAATGTCTGGTTGATGGAGCAGGACCTGAGTAAGCTTGATGTTACCAAGTTAAACTACAATAAACATTTCTCGTCAAGCTACAATAAACATTGGTACAATTGGGCACATGGTAAATCAACAGTCCACAGTTCGTTTCAAGAATGAACTGGAGCATAACATCACCAATGCAAAAAAAAATATATAAATGTGAAGATGAGCGCTGTCCTCAACTTCAAACTTCAGAGCATCTAGCTGCTATGGAAATCATGCAAAATCTCTACAAGAAACTGCTCCAAAATCTCTACAAGAAACTGCAAAAAAATGACTTCCAAAAATGTCTTCAAAAATGCTTCAAATTCACTTCACAATGCTGATCACTTCTCCACGAATCACTTCACTCAGAGGTTGTTTCAAATTGTTCCATGGACAACACCAAATCTGCTTCGAGGTGGCTTCAATACTGCTCTTAAAATCTGCTTGAGCATGTGCCAAGTCATAAAAAATTGTTGGTCATTGGAAGATCAACCCAACAAATCGGATCTGCAACAAATAAAACTCCTTCAAGGCAAACAATCCAGGTAACAATCCGAGTTCGAATCTGAACAAGTGCTCAACAGAATATTCACCTCAACAGAATATTACTTGAAAAAAGATGACTAAACTCAGAGATAGTGAAACCTGGTATACACACTGCCCAGAAAACTTCAACTCAGTGTTTACTTTAGCAACAGAGGTTCGACACTTTGTGCTATTTAATGGATAACAATAGACTTCACTGGAATATCAGTCCCAGAATACCAAAAAAACTCATCCCTCAGTAGAATAGTGAATGTAATTAGACTTGACCAGTTGGTACAGGAATGGCTTGGACTCAAAATAAACAGACCACAACTTCAACAGATGTTTATGGTTTGACCCTTCTCAAGGAGTGAAGTAGCATAAACCTCAGGACCATATAGTCTCATGATTCATCCACATGGATCAATATAATATCAACTCCTAATTATAAGCCCTTGCTAAGAAAAATGTTAGTCGAATAATCGCTATTCTTGGCATATAAAACGCAGAGATGTTTGCAATGTTCAGGCCACATGCCAAAGTGCACACACCATCGCATTATTTGATCTCAAGCTATCACAACCTCTGCTATAACAAAGTGTAACGATCTAGAAAATAATGTTTCTCAGACCAACGAAGACTCAGCAACATCAAACTCTCAATGACCTTATTTACAACTCTGCCATTTACTTATCGCACTGCCTTGCACCCCGTAACAGGTTCTTGCAACAAATTCATAAACTGGCTTATCACACTTGTTCCGAGCATACACTCTGCGCACTGGGTTACCACGATGCGTTCACGCCACTATGAAATCAATTGATACATGCAAGATTACACCTCCATCGATACCATGTTAGACGCTGTCAACCGATGCCGATACCAACACTACCACTTTGTTATGATTCCGAACCGTCGCTGAAGATTGATCATGACATTTCTGTAATTTGTTCTGTTTGGTGCGTCGTTTTTGCCATCACATACCCATCAGACCATCACTAGGGCACGTTCGCCTCAACTTACCACCAACCAGAGGCCCCACGGGCTCGAGCGCATCACAAAAAATCTCTTTCTGGAGTTTAGATGCATAACTACACTACGGTCATATGTAGAGTCGTATACAACATCATAGATAATCATAGGCGCATCAAAACTGATTAAATTATTGGTAGAATCTTGAACGCAGTTACCATTACAGACTTCAATAAAAAAACGCAGTCATCTTTTCAGTCTTTAATACATTAATACAACGCATAACCACCATTCAGAACTGTATGCAACATTCCGCACCATTAAAAAAACGCAGTCCACAGCAATATAATTTTTCTATTTCAAATGCGCTACATGGCCGTCAAATATTTCCACTTGAACAATAGCCCAAACATTTCACAGCAACATTGTTTGGTTTACAAATTTGTTGTCAGGCCATCAAATAAAAAACGCAGTCCACAGCACTTAGCATACGCATACCACCATTAACAAAACGATACCTCAGTTTCACCAACAACGCAGTAATGAGAAGAGTCTCGCAGCGTTCTTCCCGGAAGTGTCAAGCGCCTTGCAGCTGGATTCAACGTAATGGCAGCAACGTAATGGCAGAGGGCGCAGTCTTGACAGTGTCAGGATAGAGAGCAGAGAGCATATGCAGCGCTGGTGCGCCAGGGAGCAGAGGTGTGTCAGAAAAAGAGTCTTCAGGCAGCGTGCGTTTCACTCAGCAGTGTTTCAGGCAGCGTTACCGTTTCAGCTCTGACATCATTTGGTATGCAGCTTCAGAAGAGCAGGGCGCAGGTACAGCGCAGGGATGGCAGAATTAATGGAGCGTTACAGAAGACTAGGCCAGCTCTAGTCAGCACTATTCAAGGCAACTCAGACCAGTTGCTCAGGGAAAACAGGCCACTCATCATGGCTCTGATACCATGTTAAACACACATGGACAACAAACAATATGAAAGATAAATCAGTGAATTCATTTTTTTTATTAACATAAGATACACATTTATAGTACAATAGGTGACTCTTGGGATTCAGATCCCAAGGTCTCTTGGACTGCTTAGTCTTTCCGACTTCCACACTAACCCTTTAGGATTAGGTGTCCAACAGTAATACAACACATCAGTATATTATAACAACTTTGATTATGTCCACTCTGTTCAACGTTGCTCCTAGTGTAATATAATGTACTAGCGCGCCTCTTCCAAATAGCACCATTAAATCATTGCAGTGTGTTTAGCCTTACAAATCGCATCGTCATAATTTAAAATGATTTTTAAAAATTAATTTTCCATGATGGTGCTAAACAATTAAAGACTTGGTGCGTTTAATGTTATAAACGCACCGGTGTGTTGATTCAGATAAATGCACCAGCTACCAGAGTTTTTTTTTGCTGGAAATTATTTGATTTATTTGTAAAATATATTTAATGCAACCTTATGTATTGAATGCTCCAAGTTCTATATTGATTAAAAAAATGTCTTAGAAGGTTTTAAATAACAAAAAATATTGATTGACACAATGATAACACATCAAAAAAAGTAGAGAATACAAGCTATTTGTAAATTCTTTACAAAATTAATATGTTTGAACTATATGTAAGTTTAGCTAATATGTATTGATAATGTGTGTCATCCAGAGCCACAAAATGAACAAGGTCGATAAGATTATTTCTAATCTAAGTGCATAAGAGCATAATAGCCTAATAGTAAAATTGCAGTATGATGAATCAGGCGAATGAAAAAATAATATTTAAAAAGATTTTTTTTTGAATTTTCATTAATAATATACTTAAGAATATTAGATAATATGTTTCAAACAATCTATTAATTCATATATGTTGAATTTTCTAGAGGGAGAAATAATGAAGAAAAATATCAGTGTCATTTTAAGAAAAAAATAATTATAGAACATGTAAATGACGATGACTCCTTAGCTCATTTGGAGTGGTGCTGGAGGTTAATGAAAGGGGTTTTTCTTTTACAGAACTATGAGGGACATAGTGGAATAAACATATAGACGTACTTTCCACTTACAATACAAAAAATAATCTAATGATTCTAAAAACCAAATTATATCTAAACTACAAGAAGCGTTTCCAGAGCAATGGTCAATGAGACATGTGAGACTTGCAATAGCAAAAACATACAACAACAAAAAAGAATCATTCAAAAAGTAATATTTCTAATTATATAAAATGATTTTATAGAATTATATGTATATATTACTACAAACCATTCATTTATTATAGTTTATTACGTTTTTTAGGAAGATTATGAAAATCCCAAATGATCAACGCGCTGATATGTGAAACATGCCAATAGGAATGTCCAAAAAAGTGTATAAGGAGATGGTCAAAGAAATTTACATAATTGTATCACAGGCGGAACCGCCTCAACAACAACGTGCTTCAGATATATGTAATCATGATTGAATTTGTACATATAATTTTTTTTAACATTAAATATTAATTTTCAATTATTTTCTTCCAGAAAAGAAAACAATACGAAACTCATTCAACACATAAATAGGACGACAAGGAAGAAAATGGTTGATTTCAAAGTTTGTGAGTAATTGTTAATATTTCCTTATAACAATTCAAGGTTTCATTTTTGTTTGTTCTACAACAACCATCCTTGAATGTCTTCAAATAGGTGCTAACATACAAAGAAGATCCATCGAAAGAATTGATTGACATTGGTTTAAATAAGGGTTGTCAATATATGTTGGCATATCAAAAATTAATTGTGGAATTTGTAAGTATCTATGTTGTTTTAATTCTCTGAGTTTATAATTAATAGAACAAAAAAATCCTTTATATTAAATCTATGATTTATATCGGGGTTTAAAACAGGTAGGAAACAAAGTATGGAACTATGCCAGTAGAAGACTTGTTGCAACAAGGCATGAGACTTGGTTTTGAAACCGTGTGCACAATTTATGAGTCACTTATTGCTATGATACAATGCTATTTGATTTACATTGATGTAATTATTTATTTCAATTTTCATTATTCTCACCAATGTAGATACACTTGTTACACTTTATTTTTATGTTTGTAGATGGAACTTGAAGAAGACGAAAACAATTGATGCAATCAACAAAACATTCCTCCAAATAACCCAAGTCATCGAAGTAGCTTGAGCAATGACAACATTTCCAATGAATAATGATGCTCTATTTGGATATCAATGCAATATGTTGTATTTTTTGAAATAATAGTCTTTGAAAATCAAACAATTTTTTTTAATATAATGGACATAATGTCCTAATTGAAAGACAAGGGGTTACCAATAACAAACTAGTTTTGTATGACAAAAGGTCTCTTATTGATATATAATAAAATAAATTTTAATTTATTCTATTGCGTTAGCCAATGGCATTGTGAAATGTTACACCACTCGTTAAATATATGAATGATTAAATATTATAATGAAGAGATACAAAATCCGATAATATATGCACTAATCAAATTTTAATTTATATAAATACCATTATAATATATATGTCGATTTTCGATAAATAACAGATTTAGAAAATTACAATAATTTCACCGTCACAAGCCATTGTTTCTAAAAAAGAGAAAATATCATTCAAAAAAGAAGTTTTTCTATAACATAACAATGCACTGGTGTGTTATGTTATTTAAAAGCACCATGATGACATCTTTTTGCGTGATCGGTGCCTTTTTATAAAACAACAACACAAAGGATTTTATTTATTCAAGCACCAATATTGTTTGATATTAACTCCCCAATGCATTGCAATTCTCAATGTACCAGTGCTTTCATAGAAATATTACCCCGGTGCTACAAAATATTATTTTGAGTCTGGTGCACTATGAAAACAAACAACATCGGTACTTTTGTATAACTAATGCACCGAGGCGTTTGTACAAATGATACACATCGACGATGTAAGTTAAAAAAAATCATCGGTACAACAATTATTTCTTGCGTTCCCCGGTGTCGTTCCTTACAAGAACGCCTCGGGGCTTTTTGATATATTAGCACCAGTGTGATATATATTGCGCACCGATGTTCTTTGTATTCAACAACTTAGTGCTTTTAGTTATGTATGTCACCCGATGCTTTTATATATGTAGCACACTAATGCTACTTGTTCCATGAAGCACACCGCAAAAAAAAAACATTTGCTAAAAGCTCCAACTACCTAGATTTTTTCAGTTGTGATAAAGTTCCATTAAAACCTCTGCTAAAACATCCGCTATCACAAACAAATGTTTTAGCATATGTTTTTTTTGGAATTTTTTTTGCCAATTTTATAACACTAAAAACCTCCATTATAAGCTATGCTAGAAGGTATTTTCCTTGTAGTGGTACGTTCCACAAAACCACTCCCTTTTCATAATTAAATCCGCTTCGAATTTGGATTTCAATAAAATACAAAACCATCCCCTTGACATACTATGGAACAGAGGGATTCTACATAGAAAAGGGGACCAATGATCCTAAATCCAGGCTTTTAGGGCCATCACCCTAGCTAATTTTCCATTCAAACATCCCACCAGATCTATATTGATCAAATCAGGAACCTCTGATAGGCTAACATCTTTTCTCACTGTCATGGTGGCATATATCTTCTTCAACTTCAGGATTTTACAAACCTTCTGCAAAGGTCAGAAACCTTTTGGATCGAAAACCTACTCCTCCACAAATACAGGTTGATGCGACAACTTTCCCATTGTAAACTTACAATTATTGTTTTAAGGCTGAGTAATAACTACATGATTATCAGGCTTGGCACATGCACCATTCAATGGTGGAGAAGTTCGCAAATCAATGTTAGTGTAATGTGTAAAAATCTCACCTAGGATGGGAGAGTCAGGCTCATAATCGAATTCATCATTAATCATGATGGCTCACTTGAGTTGAAACAAGTGTCACCCCAAAGGGCTCGTCAGAAAAAAATGATACACCAGAAAAGGAAACAAGAAGAACTACAACTCGGAAAAAGTCGAAACCTAGAAAAACCCTAGATATAGACTAGAGCCCCCCCCCACCCCAACCTTGTAATCTAAAGATGTTGGCCACATATCTTAAAAAAAAGAGCTTTATAACTTGAGAAAGCATTTCTTAAAATCACTAGAAAATAACTTATGCAAGGTAGGGTTTATGGTAAAAAATGTAAAATAATCAAAACTTATTCTATACTTCTCAAATTGGTTCTTATGAACCCAATTATGACAATCCATAGATTTTTTGGAGCTAACAATACTAATTTCACTAAAATATATGTTCTTTATCGAAATAAATTTAATCTATGAAACCCACAGCCTTTCTAGAAAAAACCCTAGAAAAATTACTAATTTTAAATTGTGGATAATTTCATTTCCTAGACTTCGTCTTGGATTTTTTTTTTGAAATTTGTGTTGGAAATTGGATAAACTAGTGCCCCCCCATGTGTTTTGCGACATGTGCTTAACCTCCTCTTGTTGATTCATTAACTCTGGCGATGCGTTCGTTTACTAACACCTGCGGATTTTGGTCTGACGACAATCATGATTCCCAACAAGTGGTATTAGAGCCAAAGGTCTCAAGTTTGAATCACACAAGGCTCATGCTAGGGGAAAATTGTTGGACATTGGATAAAACATCTCTCCCTTTTGTTTTGCAACATGTGCTTAACCACCTTTCATGGACCCGTTAACTCTGGCGATGCGTTTGTTTACTAACACCTGTGGGTTTTGGTCTAACGACAATCTTGATTCCCAACAATTGGTTATTTTTTCAAGAGGAATTTAGTTCTCGAATGAAATTATTGAAATTTTTCATAAAGAGTTTCAGAAATTGACTTGAATTTTGTCATCCTCCATTTTTTTTTCAAAAATAAGAAAAATGAAAAACAATTCTATCTATAGAAAATAACTTATAATGAGACCATACTAACTAAACTGGGCCTTATTAACAAAGAGGACCATTTTTACAATGAGTGACTATTAACTAACTATTTAATCGACGACACACATTAATAATGTATCTAAGTAAGGGTGTTAGGGTAGGACCCTAATATAATGTGGATAGTTAGAAACTCTATTTTGTTTAAAGAGAAGATGATGCCCACTTTTCATGTAGTTGCCTAGGTTACTGCTTATTCACATTTTATATGGTTATTCCAAAGGTTAACCACTAAGAATTTTATTGGATTTATAGCTATAGGAGTATTTAGCTTAGGAGTATCTCAATGGGGCTTGCCAAGGCCTAAATTCTATCAGTGGGATTGGATTCATTTTGTATATTTAAGAGACACAAAAATTTCAAGTCAAAGGTAATATAGAATGATGAACATATAACTAAGGGGAAGTCAAGGGATTATATGACTTACTAAAATCTACTTTGGACAAAGAGATTGATAAGCTTTAGGTCACGAGTGATTAACCTATGGTCATTAATTGGATGAAAGGAAGCCTCCAAGTACAACATAATTATCTCTATCCTCTAGCACAATGGGGTTAGTTACATGCAAGGATCCTAGGGGAGAAGTAGATGGGTTGCATGGGGACATGCAACCACATCAACTAGGAGATATGATGGGCCCTCATTTTATCCATATTTTGATGTAAAAAAGCTACTTTATTTTCCATAATCTATGACTATTTATGCCTTCATTCACTGTACCTACTATGGAGTTTTGATTGATTATGCAATTGCCATATATTTTTCTTGTTTCCTTTTGCAATACAACTTAAAGTTTGTTTTAGAAATATATTAGACCATTGTATGTATGTGTGTGTCTTTTTGTTTAATCAAATGGTTCATTTCTAATATTCATTTAAGAAAGTCTTGCATTTAGATGATCATGGACTCTCTCATCCAGTGATGGAGGCTTAAAACCCAAAGCCTTAAATAAAAACTATGAATAGGGGATGAAACCCAAAAAATTCAAACAATGAATGGTTGAGGGGGTGAAACCCAAAATTTCAAAAGGACAACCATAACAAACTATGGTAGCATGATTCACCATAATTTTCTTTTAATGATTTTTTAACTCCTTTTGAACTTGTAATATGTTAGTTGATAAAAGTGGAAATTGGTGGCTATCCAATCAATATTTTTTACTACAATCGGTTGTTTCCAAACCTATGGTTTTAGTTAACCATGGTACCCACCCTTGGTATTCGGGAGGTGGAAGAAAACAAATTAAAAAACTAATCGTACAATTAGCTTTTACCATATACAACTATTCATTAGTTTTTACCATAGTGATTTATGGTATTCACCCATGGTTTTTGTAACTCATACTATTGGCCATATGATGAAAATGCATGACTATAGGTGAAAAGGCACTATAAATAATATAAATATGAGATTTCATTATAGTAAAAGCATCAATTTTTTTCTCATCATGTAGTCCAATGATATTTTTACCATTTAAAAATAATTAAGCTCTTTTCATATGACTTTACTCTACATTATTTCTTTTATGCACTTGTGACATTTTGTTTATTGTCAATATTTTGTCTCATTCCTTAGACAATCCAAATCAGTGGTATCAGAGCAACTTATTGTTTATCTTTTTTTTTGCATATCCCAAATGATGTCATTATATAAGAATGGGGCTTGAACTACTTAAGCCTTTGTAAGACCATCCTCACCAACTTTGATGACCTCCCGTGGTGGAAGAAAAGAAAGACAAGGGAGCAAGAGATCATATTAAATTGTTGCTAGAGGAAGCCTTCACACAATAAAGGGATGAGATGATGGATAATTTTGTTCAGATCCTTCTGCAAATGACAACAATTGACACATCTTCATCAAACGATCACTTTGGTGGTGCCACCCACTTCAAGGTACAAGTTAATTTTGATATTTTTTTATTCAAAGGTTAGAGAGATGCAAATGCTATAGACATATGGCTAATCTACTAGAATCAAATTTTTTTGTCCACAAATATATTGATAGAGAAAAGATTGCCTTTGTGCTCCTTAAATCCATCTCCCATGTGAAGGATTGGTGGGAGACTTACCATGGGAAAAAGGCCATAGAGGAATTTTCAATGTTTGCATTCACACCCACTTAGGGCTCTTTCAAATATGATATGAATGAACTATATTATCCTAATGGAAGCTCTAAAGACCAGTACATGAGATGGACCACACAATGGAAGAAGAGGGACAAAATAGTATCAGAGTTCACAAATATTTTCCATACCTTACACACCAAGCTAGGTATAAAATATGTAGTTGGTTACATAAAAAAATACTTTGAATGACATATTGTGCTCAAATACCACAACGGTTTGCATAAATTCATAGAAGAAAATGAAGTTTCTACGCATCTCTTCTTTGGGCATAATGTATCGATATATTGTCAAAATAAAGCATAATTTTAAATACAAGAAGAGAGAGTTTGGATTTGTAAATTCCTCATGGTAGAAGCAGGGCAAAGGTAGGCCCAAATCATAGAACAAAGGACAAATCCAGGATGGAGCACCCCAAAACAACCCATATAAGCCACAAACAAAGAAGGGTAGTGGAAAGACGAAGAAATACATGGGAAAATTGGTGTGAATTCCATGAGATCCCCTAACATAACACCGATGAATGTTGTTCAAAGCAGTCATTGGTGGTTGAGTTGAAAGCCTCAAAGTTAGATGTAGGTTTTAACTCTAAATTAGATCTAGACAAGGGGAAGTGGATCATTGATGTATAACTAAGTTCCACCGTTGTTACCACTAAGGTCTAGCCAAATGAACCTAGAGAATTAGAGAAAGGTGAGCAACTTTTCCAGTCACAGATGTGGGTGAAGGGTGATCCATTGCACTTAAATGTTGATAGTGGAAGTTAAAATAACCACATCTCAGTAGAGGTCATCAAGTCGTTGGACTCACCCAAAACACTGCACCCACAACCATACACCATTAGGTGACTTTTCCAAGGGCAAGATCTATGCATCAACCAACAAGGTCTCTACCTTATGGTGTCAATCTATTCAAGGATGCGGTATCGTGTGATATTGACCCCCTTGAAGTTTGTGATGTTGTTTTATTCCAACCATACTTGTGGAAGCATCATGTTTTATACAAGTCTAGACCTCACAGTGTCATTATTAATTTTTTAAGACAAGTACAGATGATACCAAAGGTTGCTCCACTTACTACAATTTCTCTGATCTTCACTAAGAAATGCATAAATCTCATCTCCAAGACCACAAAATTTATCTTCTTCTTGATTTGATCTCAAAGTGAGGAGAAAGTCATGGTCACATCCATGATCTCCACACATGGCCTCTCCACACAATAAAAGCAAGTGGACAAGGTCATGTAAGAGTACAAAGACATCTTATCCTCACCCACTGGGGTACCTCTGCACTATCAGGTCAATTATTCAATTGATCTAACCCCCGATGCACCTTTACCCAATGGACTAGTATATCATCATTCTCTTCTAGAAAATTAAGAAAACAAGCATCATTTCCAAGAGTTAATTCAAAAAGGGTGCATCCAACCATGTTCCTTACCTTGGAAAAGCACAAATTGGGTTTTTAACTTCCTCAATCAACCTCCAATTGCAACATTAACCAAAGTGCTCTGCTGCTGTGGACATGAGGCCTTTAGGTGGGCCTAACTCTATAAGAGCAATTTTGAATTTGATACCACTTACTAAATGATGAGCACAAACAAAACCATCATTGAATTTCATCTTTAGGACAAATTATTATATCATCTAGAACATCTATGTGTTCTTTCAAGCATGCATGCAAAACCAATTTGGGAATCTCACTAGAGTCAGATGGTAGGCCACTTTGGCATAGAAAAGATAGTGGTGGTGCTACAAAATTATTTCCATTGACGGAAACTTCAACAAGATGTCAACAAGTATATTAGGCCCTACATTGTTTTCACAATTGCCAAACCAACCCTTAAGAAGCAAGGCGTATACACCGCTCTACCTACTCCTGACATGCCCTAATAATCCATGTCGATGGACTAAATGTCTGATCTTCCTTCAACGAAGTAGGGAAATAACTGTGCTTTCGTGGTTATTGATCAATTTTCTAAAATGGCCATTTTGTCAACGTACAAAAAGAATACCATACCGGATGCCATTTTCCAAGCTCTTCTTCAAACAAGTGTGAGTACATTTTGGGGTATCATAAATCATCATATTGGATTGGGATAGTAGGTTCCTAAGCACATTCTAGTCAAGCCTCTGGTTGTTGTTGGATACCATGTTCATCAAATCCACTACTTTCCACCCCCAAACAGATGGCCTAATCGAGGTCGTCAATAGGATGCTTGTACATATCTTACACATGTACAAATCCAAACATCCATGTAGATGGGATGAAAATTTCCCCTATGCTCACCACAATTACAATAGAGCCTCCATACTCCATAGATTGATAACTATAACCTTTTTTAAGTGGCCATAGGATTTCAATCATTGACTCCAATTAATGTGGCACTACCCCTTGCGTTCACCTAGGAAGAATCTTCCCATGCTCAATCTGAGGCCAACAAAGCCACCAAAATTCATTGAACAAATTCAACACATCTGTCAACAGGTCCATGATATTTTATAGAAAGCCAATACTAGGTACAAGTAGATCTATGATCAACATTGGGTGCCACACAAGTTTAAGGTGGGAGACAAGGTTTGGTTGCATTTGAAAAAAGAGTGCCTTACAAGTCCCTTGTGGAGGTTCATCCACTTTTCTACAGACCTTATACCATCACCAAGGTTATGGGTGACACTGATTTTGAGCTAAGTATTCCCCCCTTCCTTAGCTTATACCCAATGTTCAATGTTGACCTCCTTTAAGCATACTTTCTACCATTATTGGAAAGATTAGAGATAACAAAGCGGTTGACACCACCAGATCTCAACCCTGACTACATGGAAAAAAGCAACCATTGATCAGATCATGTACACATAGGTTAAGGGCACTCTCCAACAGAGGATCCAACTTATGTGATCAAAGTAGGGAATTTCTTGTAGCAAGACAAGTGGCTCACCCAACGTCAAGTTCAACAGAAGTTTCCCCACCTAATGGGGGCACTCAATGCAATGGGGACGATTCCTTGCTAAGGGGGGAGGAATGATCTGAGTGGAAATTGGTGGTTATCCACCTTTTCCCTCAAATCACCACGATCAATAGTTGTTTTCTATTATTGGTGGTTTCCAAGTCGATGGTTTTAGTAAACCATGGTATTTGAGAGGTGGAAGAAAATAAAATAAAAAACTAATTGTACAATTGAATTTTACCATATACAACTATTCATTAGTTTTTACTATAGTGATTTATGGTATTCAACCATGGTTTTTGTAACCCATGGTATTGGACATATGACGAAAGAGCATGAATCTAGGTGAAAAAGTACCATGAATAATATAAATATATGCCTTTGCTATTGTAAAAGCATAAAATTTTTTCTCATCATGTAGTTCAATGATATTTTTACCATTTAAAAACAAGTAAACTCTTTTCATATGACTTTACTTTGCATTAATTCTTTTATGAACTTGTGGCATTTTTTCTTTTCATCATCAATATTTTGTCTCATTCCTCAGACAATGAATATTAGTGGTATCAAAGTGGCCTTCTCTTTATCCATTTATTGGTGCATGTCCCCAACAAGGTCAGGGCATAGTGATGTTGGGGCTCGAACTACTTGAGCCTTTGTAAGGCCATATTCCTCGCCGACCGTGATGACCTCCCATGGCGTACAAAAAGAAAGTTGAGAGAGCATGATATCTTATTAAATTGTTGCTCGAGGAACCCCTTGCACAAAAAAGGGATGGGATGATGGTAATTTTTCCTAGATCCTTTGATGGATGACAACAACTGATGCACTTTGTCAAATAGTCTCTTTGGAGGTGTCTCCCCCTTCAAGTACAAGTTAGTTTTGATATGCTTATATTCAAGGGTCAAATAGATGCAAATGCTCTAGAAAAATGGTTAAATCTACTAGAAGGGTATTTTTCAATCCATAAATTTTCCAATAGAGAGAATGTTACCTTTGTGTGCTTAAAATTTGTCCCCCATGTCAAGTATTGGTGGGATACTTACCATGAGCAGAAGGCCATAGAGGAATCCCCAATGTTTGTAGTCACACCCACTCGGGGCTCTTTCAAGGAAGCTATGAAGGAAGACAAATACATGACTTGGACCACACCATGATGGGAGAGGAACCAAATAGTGCCAGAGTTCATAATATCTTCCACACCTTTTTCACTAATCTGGGTATTAAAGACTCTAAGTGACATCTAATGCTCAAATACCGCGATGATTTGCACAGATACATCCAAATAGAAATGGAGTTTCTAGATATCTCTTCATTGGGTGTAGTGTACCAACATGTTGTCAAAATGAAGTAAAAGTTTAAATAGAAGAAGCGACAATTTGGATATGTGAATTCCTCACAGCAGAAGTAGGGAGAAGGCAATCCCAAACCATAGAACAAAGGAAGTATCTAGGATGGACCACCCTAAAACAACCTATCTAAGCCACAAACAAAGAAGGGTAATGGGAAGATGACAAAAGGCATAGGAAAGTGGTGAAAATTCCATAAGAGCCCCTAGCATAACACCAATGAATGTTGGTCAAAGTATTCATTGGTGGTTGAGTTGAAAGCCTCAGAGTTAGATGTAGGTTTCAACTCTAAATCATTTTTAGAAAATGGGAAGTGGATCATTGATGTAGAACCAAGTGCCAACGTTTCTTCCACCAAGGTCTAGGCAAATCACCCTAAAGAACACAAGGAAATTGAGCGCCTTTTCCACTCGTAGATGTGGGTGAAGGGTGTGTTGGCTTGCCAACAACTACCTTACATTTTAGCCAAAATGAAGGGGCTCCCATTAAAAAAACTGGAAAATTCTCCCTTAAATTGCACTCGATTTCATCTTACTAGAACGGTTGTCGGTTTCTCCTATCTTCATTTTCTAGCTTGTACGCTTCTTGATCCTTTGGGATTAGCATGATGTTTTGGTGATATAAGTTAGTGAAACTCCTTTCATTATTTTTACGATTATTTCATCATGAAAAAATGTTTCATTAGACATTTTTCCATATGGGCCTCTTTCTTTTGATCATTCGATGCTCATTGGATACATCTAATTGATTGATTTTTGTTATGACCTAGCATTGGCATCAAAGTTTGATAAGATCTCACCAATGGTTAGGGGATGCAAATATTGCAACCAATGCCATATCCTATAAAGGGGATCTTATTCCTTTACAACATCATTTCTTAACATATCTTTTGTTCTGATCATTGAAGTTTCCACTTCAGGTGCTTGATCTCGAATAATTATTGCTCATCGATTTTGATCCTCTCGTCTGCCTTCACTTTTTCAAAAAATCTCTAATGCTTCATAATTTACTTGGTTTCAAAAATCATATCTCTTTGAGTTGCTTTCTTTACTTTAAAAATATGATTCGTTTCAATATGAATTTGTGTACATGTATTTATAAAAATATTAAATTTAACATAAATATAAACATAAAATTAATTTTAATATATTCTTTATAGAAATTATATTTAGTAATTATACATGTAAAATATATTAACTATATAAGCCTATGATATATATTAATATATAAACTTTAAATATGTATAAAATGTTGTAATGCATATTATAAACATATAATTAACACTAGTATTAAATATTGTATGCAAATTTTCGTAATTACCCTAATAAAACTTCCAATTGCCATTAAAGTGAGAACGCGCTCTACCTATGATCTCACTTTCATTGGCAAAGGGAAAATATATACTATAAAGTCCTATAATAAAACATAATTAAAATAAAAAGAGAGAGCATAAAATATGTACATTAAGCATTTGCCCAATACATTATATCGTAGGTCATATTATGTGGCGAGCTCATGTCCATTTCAACCCAAGCGTCATAATTCAAGATAGTAAAAGTTTAAAAAGCGAATTTGAAACTTATATAATTTCTAACTATTTCAATAAATATGGATTATGAAGTACTTTATTAAATATAGATTATAGAGGGTTGGAATTTATATTTACACATAATTGAATTTTAAGTTGACGATTTATTACAAATTGATTGTGTTAATTCCCAATATATCAGTATAATTAACAATAATAGGAATACGTTAACTATCAGATAAATGGAGTCAATTTCATATGAAATTATTTATCTAATAGTGATAGAATATAATTATCAAATAAATAGAACCAATTTCTTGTAAAATAATTTACTCAACTATGGTGTAATTTAACTATCAAATAATTGGGATCAATTTCTAAAGAAATTATTTACCTAATATTATTATGTTTCAAGTACAAAATTTAATACTATGGATTTACTAAGTGATACACATATGATTCAACGATTATATTAACACAATACACATATAATATTTTAAGGATTGTTGATAAGAATATATATAAATAGGTCAATTGGGTTTATCTTAGATGGTTGGGAGGAATTATTGCTATATTCTCCATTTAGGTTCAAGTATTGCAAGTAAAATGTTAAGCTCATATCAAGTATATTGTTGTAATAGATTCAAGCCTTATTGTTGACTAGCCTTGTGCCTTGAAGATTTTAGGGTTTACCATGGGTTGTTGGAAATACTGAGAGGGGAGGTTAATTATTATTTATTTCAATTTTATATTATGCGAGCTAATATTTTTATCACATATTAAACGAGAACACAAGAAATAGAACAAAAAATAATTTTCTTGATGAATATAGTGAGCACTCTAATCCTCTAAAACAAATCTCAAGCTCCATCTTCTACAATAAAATCTCTAACTCCTTCAAGGCTCCAACCTTAAACAAATCCAAGCACCAACTTGGTCAAAAGGAGGACTCCATTCCTCCTAGGCTCTAATCTTTCCAAATAGACTTCAAAATCAACTTCTGCAAGATGTCTCCAAAATAAGTTTCAAATACACTTCAAAAGAGATCTATAAAGTCTTCTCAAGCCTGCTCCAAGAATGCTTCAAGTTTGCTACAACAAGGCTTCCAAAGGCTTCTCTAGCAAGGGCTTCATGTTTACTTCAACAAGGCTTCTAACGGGCGCTCCAACAAAGGCTTCAAGTCTTCTCCAACAAGGCTTCTAAAGGCTGCTCCAACAAAGGCTTCAAGGCTGCTTCAACAAGGTTGCTCCAACAAAGGCTTCAAGGTTGCTTCAACAAAGGCTTCAAGTTTGCTTCAACAACGCTGCTCCAACAAAGGCTTCAAGTCTACCAGAACGCTGTCTCCAAGTTTGCACAAAAATGTCTTCAACATAATTTCGAATCTGCTCCAAAAGATACCAAAGATGTAGCTCCAAAATTGTGGATATCTCTGCACTTTACAAGGTTCAACTTCTTCTCAGGTCCAAGTTTGTTATAATTCTGTCACAAGGCCTAAACTTTGTGTCTAGGAAAGGTCGAGTTCTATGATATAGAAGGCCGAATTAGTGGCAAAGGAATGAGTCAATATTTGGACGAAGTCTGTAACTCCACAATATTGAGGTACGTCTCCCCATAGGGCTGAAGTTTTGTCCTTAACAAGAGTGAGCTATGTCACAAAGAGACCGAGTTATAATCTTCGACAAGAGCTGAATTATGTGCCTCAAAAAGGTTCGAAGTCTAGACAACATATTTTCTCCAAAAATATCTCAAAATTTGCTCAGAAACATTCACCAATCCTACAGTTATCCCATAATATAAATAATACCCAAAAATTTTCCTTCAAACTGCTCCTAGGTTCATGAGATATGAACCTCTTCACTCTTGCCTTAGGTTCGTATGCTTCTTGTTCTTTACTCAATCAAGTTGAGGGTCGAATGGAGGAGAGAAGATTCTTATTTATACTAGTCAATCATTCATGAACTAACACGTCTGTTGGGAGGAGGGCCAACACGATCACAAAGAGGCTAAGTTGATTTGAGAGGCAAAATATGGATTTTCTTCTTTGAAAAAATTATTTCTCTTTAACGAGGAGGAATTAGGAAGCATGCAAATGCTTGTTGGAAAGGGCTCAAAGTCCTCTGCAAGCCCATGTACTTCTTCATGAGTTGGTGTTTCCTTTGAAATCAATAACAAATATTCTTCCAATATAAGTATCATTCTCAAAATGAGGAGAGGTACTCAATGGCTTTTCTCAAATTGTGTAACCTCAAACAAACAAAAAATAACACATATATACATACATATGTGTGTGCACGCTCACACGAATTGAATTTATTTTAAGTAATTGGAAAGAATGATTGTTATCCTCATAATGTAAGTTCAATTGCCATAAATAATATATTGTTGAGATCCTATTAAATATATTATTATAATAACTTCAAACCTTATTATTAAAAACTTTTAAAACCTTAAAAATATATTACTCTTATCAACCAAATAGAAAGTAACGTGCTTTAATGTGTATATATATATATAAATGCAAATGAGACATTTACCATATACATAGGTTTGATCACAATACACATGCAAAACACAAGCACCATATACATCATGGCCTCTAAATTTTACATGAACTTAGGCTATAGAATTAACATTACAATCGTTGAAATTCTGATATAAATTTATGTTATATCTAACCGAATATATAATAGTAAGCTTGAGGAATACGCTAATATGTATTTGCCTAGAAATTATAGATATAAGATTATGTTTTTCCCTGGAAATTATGCATATAAGATTAAGTCCTTTGGCTCAACTCTAGTTTGTATAAATCTGTTTGTATAATTCACAAGATTTATAGTACAAAATTTCTGGACATAGACTTTTATTATATCCCACTCAATATACCATATATATATATATATCTACCTATCTATCTATCGTAAGCAATATGTTTTCGGTTCATTTCTACCTTGTATAATCTTTATTTAAATTACATTATATTAATAAAATTTCAAATTTTCATGTGATAAATTTATAATTTATGATATAAAATTTTATATAAAAAAATTGATTACTAATATATTTAAGAATAAAAAAATAAAAAAATAAAAATAAAGAATTAAAATCGAGGAAAAATAGAAACAAAGAATTAAAATTCAAATTAAAAAGTGGGTTGTAAATTATTGAAGAGGGTAAATAAATAATTGAAGTACTAATTATATTTGGCATTTAGTGAAATACAAAATGAGAATGAGATCAAGAGAATATTTAGGAGGGGAAATAAGAAATGGTATTGGGTGAGGATAATTTGTTATTGCTCGTTTTTTTCGGACATAAGGAAATAGGTTAACGACCCAAAACTTAGAGGTATTTGGTAGGAGTCAAAGCATGCCCCCTTATGGACTACCAACAAGTAATTTCAGGTGGCATGATTTTCCCTAAATAATAGTGATGAGTTAGTCTGCATTCATGCATAATAACCAATGATGGTTGTTCCACTGCTAGTTTGACCAATGAATTATGATAGGTTTTCCCATTGCGTAAAAAATGTGAATAACACATGGGTTGAATAATAGGTAATTAATAAACTATAAAATTACATTTATGCGTGAGATGGACAAGTAACTTGGGCCATATACCTTATAAATGAGCCCTTGAACTAAAGAGCTAATATATACTTTTGCACCCTAATGTTAGATGATTGTCACAACGCTTAGCATTCATTTGGTGATTGTTAAAGAGTTTACCATAACTGAAAGAGCTACAAATGCAACTTGAAAAGCTTTAAAAAAAAGATACATACGCCCAAGTGTGTCATCTTAGGGAGCTCCAATACTATTTGTGAAGAAGAAAAATGATACTTTGAGATTGTACATATACTACTTTTTTCTTCGGTCCTCTTCCTTCTTATTCTAATGTTTTATGCTTTGCTAGGATAAGAGTAAACTCGAAAGAGGCTACCATATTATTATGTTGCCACATCAAGAAAAGGAATCCAAAATTTCAATTGTGCGGGATTCCTGATACCTTCCCTTGCAGTTTTTTTTTTCTTCAGAAGAAAACGTTGGCTTTAATACTAATGAGATAAAGACCAATACATTATGCAGGAATATGGTTCAACTTTTGCCCAAGAAAGTTTAGAAAAAATATTTCTATTTAGCAAATATATCGACATGTAAATCTAATTCTTGTCATGTTCCAAAAATTCTACCATCCTTATAATGTAGTTTTTAAAAATGATTTACAAAAAGAAGTTTCGAATAAGTCCTTATTTATAAAGAGAGTGAATGATAAGGGTATATCAAATCACGATTATGTGGCAACATTGCAACTTGCAAAGATAAAACAGGCTTTTGTTTAGGAATTGCCTTTAGTGAGACTTTTTGGAAGCGTTTCTGGCGGGTTTTTTGGTCTAATTTCTCTAAAATCCAACAAGAATTTATTGAAATCACAAGTTTGATGGGTAACACCTACACAATCCAAGTGCCCTGAGGTTTTTCACGGCGCTGAGTCCATATATATAGTCAAAAAACCAATTTAAATAACACAAATCAAAATTTCACCTCAAATTTTTCCATCAAATTCTAGCACCAAAATATTTAAAAAATCACACTAAAACTACTCCTTTTATTTACACTTATTTTTATTTATTTCATTTGAAAACCACCCACCCTTATCTTGTACACCTGTTTTCGCCCCCATCATAAAGCTATCACTTTCATACAAGTGGTACCATGCACCTTTTAAGTTCCTTGTAATCTCTATTTTGAAAAATCGTATGTTTTAGATGGTTGCTTTTTAAAGTTAAAAGTGAAAAACCAAAGTGACACATTTGACAATGGATGGGACATAAGAGAATGCTTGTTTATTTAAATGAAATATGCCTAAATATTTTATATATTTTAAACGCTAAAATGTATTTTTTTAAAAGATAAAATGGATTGCAAATTCAAACGTTCAAATGGATGGATGATGACGAGTTGGCTTCGGAATGATTGTACACATCATCCTAGGCTACCATTTTGATAACCCACCATTAAGAAATAGGCGTCCACGTATGGCACTCTACTCATTCCGACTTAGATGTGATCAGTGAAAACTATGATATTTGATCTGTTTTTTTTTTAAAAGAAAATTAAGATAAAGTTTATAAATTTTTGGCAATTTTATTAGTCCCCAATGTAAAGTATAAAATATTTTGCCATATATTTCTAAAAAAACATTTAAATTTCTGATTATTATAGATTTTATATTTTTGTGATTTTGATGAAAAAAATTTATACTATAAATTTTGGCAAATTATTTTTGGAAAAAATGAAAATTGACAATGTGTTTTTGAAGAAATATGGACAATTAGTTCACTTGTGAATATTAGAGTTTAAATTTTTTTTGTATTCCAATCAATCTTAAGAACCATTATTGACCCATATTTTTGGTTATCTATGTTGAAATTTGGTAATCTTAAAAAGGGCGTCGTCTAATTTATAGACAAAATGACCTTTTTCACAACAATTTTTCTAGTTAATTTTAACCAAAATATGACATAGTTTTTTAAAAACTTGAGTTTAAGTTATTTAATCTATAGAATTCATTGTCCTGATGTTTTTCAAGGCATTGAATCCATTTGTGCATTCAAAAATGTATTTTAAACAACTCCGTAAAAAATGTATTCTTGCTTGAAATTGTATCCTTGAATTCCATTGAAAAACTCTACTTCGTCTATAATTTAGACCATACCCTTTAAAAGTATTAATAATATAATTTGTTTTGTTAAATTATAATTTTTACTTAACTCGATTTATTGTTAACTTTGCCCCATATATACATATATAATTTATCCAATTTTATTTTAAGAGGTTAGGAGAAATGATTGATATTCTCCTCACCTAAGTTCAATTCCCAATCAACTTTGTTGTAATGCCTTCAAACCTTATTATTGAATCCAAATAATCTCTCAAAACCAAAACATAGATATTCCTCACATGAAATATAAAAATATTTCTCATGGAAAAAAATATTCTTTATTTTTCTACTAAAATTATTGAAATTGAATTTTTTTATATACCATTTATGGAAAAAATGGAAAAATTTAAAACATCATTACCTACTAGTCAAATTTTTTTTTTTTTTTTTTTTTTTTCTGGACTTCTTCGCTGGACAACTTTCTCCAAAACAAATAGGGAAACAACTTTCTCCAAAACAAATAGGGAAACCAATATTAGGCCTTCACTAATTATATCTTTGACAACTTTTCCTAGCTTTATGCATTGCAAAATCAACCAATATATACCTTCACTACAATGATAATGGAAGCATTAAGTAATTATATCTCCAATAAATTTTCTGGCTTTATGCATTGGACCCATCCTAACTACTAAAAAATACGCAAAGCAGCCAATACGAAGGTGGGTCTCTTCACTATTATGATATTGGAAGCTTTAAGTAATTATATCTCCAACAAGAAGCCACTGTTGTGGCGCTAGTCCCTGCCGGTTAACAAAAGTGTTTGGTGAGTTATTATGATGAGATTTAATAGGTGTTTAATTTGCATTATTACTAGAGCCGGTTTGCATTACTAGTGTGTTGTAGGCATGCTTATTTGTCTTAAGATTTAGTGAATTGGATAGCAAATTGTTGTATGGACTTTTTGACTTTATGCAAAGAGTGAAATATAATGAACTTTGCGTTTGTTAAGAATTGTGGTAAATGTAAAAATAGTTTTAGACATAATTTTCCAATGTGTCATGATTTAGAGAGTGTTTAGATTAATAATTAAAATGTAATAAAATTTGAGAGTGAAACATGGAAAGCTTGACGGGGAAAAAGTATAAAGGGTAATAATAATGCATTATAATATACGAAGAATTAGAGAGTGTTAAAGTAAGCAATGTATTTTAATAAGCATGGGGTATAAAATATATTTAAATGCATAATAATGAATTCATGGTGCATAAAAGATAGAATTTTGTTTTTTTTTTACATTTGAATATTATGGAAATATCCATAAAATGATAATGAGCAAATAAACATTATTATGAATATAAATTTGTTAATTGAATCCGTGGTGGAGAGTGTTATGATTGTCGAAAGTCAACGAGGAACTTAAGCATGTAAAAATTATGGAGTCTTGAACCCATAATTGAAAGATTAGATATCTAGCAACATGTTTGGACATAAGTGATTCCATTGGGGTTAATGTCAATGATTGGGGAATTATTCCATGGTCAAAAGAACAAAACATATATTTATTTAAAAATATTGTTTACCATAACTTTAATGTGAACTTTAAATTTGTCCAATTACTAATTAGCAAAGAAAATAAACCCAGCATCTAATTTCTAATTAGTGATTTGTTGCATTTAATTAGTAATTTGCTGCGATGCAAAAGGACATGACTTTTGGTCTTTTTTACAGTCTTGGGTTAGTAAATATAGTATCTAAGTACAATAGCAAAGCAATTTTGATAAGTTTATTTTATAAATTAAAAACTAAAATAAAGAGATTAAAATTAAAAAACATTTAAACTGTACGAGTTGAAATGTAAATTGATCATGAGCTGCAAGAAAAAAAATCATTATCTTTTGGTGTTGTATACTGTTGTTTTTTGCAATATCTGTGTTCCATTTAAGCAAGTTAGTTTTCTTATTGAAAATTTTTCAAAGTATAATGAAGGCACTTACATCACAGATAAACAGATGCCATTAAACATAGTTGTTTTTCTATTTTGTGATTATCTTAATTAGGAAGTATAGTTTAATATAATTCATTTATTTGACATAACATAAGCATAGGAGATATGATGTCATATAGAATGACGAAATTTGGGATAATTGAAAATAATAAAAGAATGGAGATTGAAAATAGCATTTCAAATTACTGTATTTATTAGTCAGAAACTATTTATTAGTTAGAAATAATGTTTTGACAGTTCAAATTACTCTTTATTAGTTAGAAATAATGTTTTGACAGCTTGATTTTTTAAAAGTTATTATGTTATTAAACTTTATACCTTAGAAACTATTTATTAGTTAGAAATAATGTTTTGACAGTTCAAATTACTCTTCATTAGTTAGAAATAATGTTTTGACAGCTTGATTTTTTAAAAGTTATTATGTTATTAAACTTTATACCTGGTAACAAGAAAGTAATACAACTGGAAGGAATGATATTACATGTTATGAATTATGAAAGCCATATTCAATTAATACTGTTTTAAATAAGAAATAGATAACAGTTCATTTCAATGTGCGAATGTTTTTATTCAAGGAATTTTATTTCTTTGTGATTGGAAGTGTAGTCTTTGCATCATGAATACTGAATAATAAAAATATTATAGGAAATTTATGCTTAGTTAAAACTATAAATAATTTAGTAGTTATAATTAAATATAAATGAATAAGAAGTTTTTAATATTATATGGGTAATTTAAATCATAAAATGCATTATTTATTTAAACAATGCAAGATAGAGTGTGATATTACAATTAAATAAAAATAAATAATAATAATATTTTTATATTAGATCAGAGATATTGAAATTTAATTAAACATTAGCATAATGAATCAAGAGCCATAGAGACAAAATAAATAGTGCCAATGCAATTTTTATTAACTAATAATTAATGCATTAAACATTGGCATAATGAAAAAATATTGGACCAGAGATATTGAAATTTAATTAAACATTAGCATAATGAATCAAGATCCATAGAGACAAAATAAAAACTGCCAATGCAATTTTTATTAAGTAATAATTAATGCATTAAACATTAGCATAATGAATCAAGAGCCATAGAGACAAAATAAAAACTGCCAATGCCAATTTTTATTAACTAATAATTAATGCAACATTCCACTAAATGAATGTTCACATACAAGATGATCATTTAAGAACATAGGATTTGTGCTGCAACATTTTGCCTTCTGTCAATACAATGTCATTTTGCCAGCAATTACAGCAGTTCATTCCAAGTCTGCATGTTTCAAAAATTTCAGTTGAAGGGGATCCCATGGAATTTGCAGAAATTTATGCTTCTTTATACTAGCTTAACTGCTGAATTTTAACAAGATCATTTCCAGACTTTCCTAGAATGGCTGCAACTGTGCGTTCAGATGTTACAACTTCAACTGTGCGTTCAGATGTTACAACTTCAACTGTAGTTTTTGTGATAAGCTGACCAGCTGCTGTGACACTGGCAAAGGTGATATACAATGTCAAGGACATTAGCACAGAAATACTGATCAGCAAAAGCACTATGATAGTAGCAATTGACAAAATTTTGCAAATGTTATGTACCTTTCAAATTTGGCAGAAGTCTGTTGACAAAGAATTGGGTCTTCAAACTCAGAGAAATTGCCAATACTGTTTAGCCACACTGCCAAAGGTGATATACAATGTCAAGGACATTAGCACAGAAATACTGATCAACAAAAGCACTATGATAGTAGCAATTGACAAAATTTTGCAAATGTTATGTACCTTTCAAATCTGGCAGAAGCCTGTTGACAAAGAATTGGGTCTTCAAACTCAGAGAAATTGCCAATACTGTTTATATTGCGATTTGACTGAATTTTGAAACAAAGCATATAGTTAGTTAGTACTGCAGGGGTTCATGTTTGCAGACAGATTTATGGTTGTCACACTGCCAAAGGTTGTATACAATGTCAAGGACATTAGCACAGAAATACTGATCAGCAAAAGCACTATGATAGTAGCAATTGACAAAATTTTGCAAATGCTATGTACCTTTCAAATCTGGCAGAAGTCTGTTGACAAAGAATTGGGTCCTCAAACTCAGAGAAATTGCCAATACTGTTTATATTGCAATTTGACTGAATTTTGAAACAAAGCATATAGTTAGTGCTGCAGGGGTTCGTGTTTGCAGACAGATTTATGGTTAATTATCTTAAATAGAAATTTAATTGAATCAAGGAATCTGCTTTTGTTGTAAGAAATCAAAATAAAAAAGTAGCAACAGAGGGACAGTAGACGAATTGTTGGCAAATGTTGGAAAATGTTGGAGGGAGATCAAGAACTGCATACAAAATTGGTGCACTTGTTTGCTGTGGATTGCCTGAAATTTCAATTAGTGATTCAGATTTTCCTGGTCTAACTTCAAGAAGATTAACTTTGGCATCAGAGATCTGACCATACAAAGAAAACATGATCAGTAAATAAAGTGTGTTTATAGCAACGTATCAACAATTGAGCTTGTTATTCGAGCATGCAAGAGTCCATGGTTATTTGAGCATTATAAGTTAATGGCATTCTGGTTGAATACTGAGGGTTTGTCTTAACTGTGGTTGGCATGCGCTATGGTGGTCTGATTGGCGGCCAGCTGTTCCTGCTCGAGATGCTGGAAAGTTTGGCTTGGGTTTTACTGTCTTCGTGGCCTTTGGGTTGGTATTGTTAGTTGCTTGTTTAGCTCTGCAGTCTGTGTGATTTTTCGTCTGTGGTGGAGTTCCTGGTTGCTCGGATATTGTTACTTGCTTGTTTAGCTCTGCAGTCTGTGCAATTTTTCGTCTGTGGTGGTCTTGTGGGCGGACAACTGTCCCTGGTCGAGATCCTGGAAAGTTACTCGACTTGGGTTTATTGTCTCTTCGTTTCCCTCAAGAGTCCATGGCTATTTGAGCATTATAAGTTAATGGCATTCTGGTTAAATACTGAGGGTTTCTCTTATCTGCATGGCTTTTATGAGCGATATAAGCTAAGTCGAACCAAGGTTTTGGAGGTTGGAAAGGTTGGTTTTGGGGGTGGAAAGGTTTTGGGGTGTTATTGGGGGCTCGCATAGTTGGAGGTGAAGGACAGGTGGTCCAGTGACTCCCAAGCCGTTATGTAACGTTGGTATGAATCGGACTGTGTTCGCGCCCTTTGGGTTATTATTGGTACTTGGTTGTTTAGCTCTGCAATCTCTGCGATTTTTCGTTTGTATTTGTTGTATTGTCTGCGCTGAAAACACAATGCGGTTTCTGCTGGCCGTGATGCTGTGGACTTGTCTTAGCTACATGAATTTTATGGAAATTTCTGTAAATGTTGGTTTCGACCGGCATTTGGAACGAGACAACCTGAGTCAAGCTATGGAGTGTATTCAAGGTTTTTGGGTTATGCATCTATGGATATTCGACTTTGATATTACTCCTAGAACGGAAGGTTGCTTTGTTGACTAAAGCTGTATAAGACTAAAACAGATGCCTAAGACGGCTTGTTGTAGCTTTGCAATGTTGACGAGATCTGTTTTGATTTGCAAAAACAGTTTATTAGAAAGTGAGTATTGTACATACCTCAACCAATTGATCATTTTCGAAAGCAGACCGAGGAAGCTGTTCTCTTTGTAATATTCTAATATTGGCAGCTGTTGTGTGCCTCATATCAGAAGTCGGTACAGCATCCCTGCCAATTAGACAACACAATTTCAAAATAAGATCAAGTTGCTGAAAGGTACTTTATCATATGCAATCCTATTACTGGTTAGAGAACTGTATCTGCGATCAAACTTCAGATTCACGCTAACTAGCTAAACATGAGAATGCAGAAGGACAGATCAAAAGTCTGAGGCTACAAAGCCATAAACCTTTGGCACAAAGCCTGTAGCATGTGCTTTTCAATGAGGTCTAATAGAAACATTGGCTGAAGATATTGCAGAATGCTGAGGATGTAGGCAATTAAATGCAAAGAACCGACTAGAAATTTTAGGCAGGCGTTGCATAAAAAGTTTTAAGTCCCCTTGCCGAAGTACTCCAAAGTAGCTTTTGCATAGACAATACTGTGTGTGAAGTGCACTTCAAATCATATAAAAAATGAAATGGGTTGAGGTAAACTTAGTGCTTGGACATTCTTTATCATGGTTATTTTAAAACGCCAAATAAACCTTATTCTCCGCCTCGTAAACCTTAATTTGACTTAGGAAAAACGCCAAATATTTCCAAATATCGCCGCGGTCAACCCAAGGACAGCGATCTATCGATCGCTTATAGTCCCCGGCAGGGACTAGTAACTATGTGTCATGATCTTTGTTTTTTTATTCTCGAGTCAAATGAATGCAATTAAACTAAAACAGAATGCACACAGAATCCAGAGTAACACGTAGCAAAGTTTTAGAGCCATATATGTAAAAGCAAGTAAAGCAGAAAATAAACGTACTTTCACGCTAAAATGTGAGCGGTTCTGTTTTAAAAGATAAAGAATTGCAAAAAAGTCATTTCTATCTATATCTGAATCCAACACAATTTGATGCGGTGCTCCATGCGATGGAAAACTTTGACAACTTAGGTAAGCCAACAGAAATATTTGGGAAAGAATAAACACATGTAACATCATCATGATGCTCTGTGACGAGTTGCACTTTGTATTATCAAGTGCACTTGCTCATGCAAATAAACTAGTTGAGTCAAAACAGTAGTCAAATTATGCAAGACTGAAATAACATGGAAGTGTAATTTAAAACATCTGAACTCAATTTTGCATGTAATAATATGTTGAGCCATAAATAAAACAAAGATGTTTGGATAAGGTATTTGCAAAAAAACCTGAAATAGTTGCAAACAGAAAGAAGCATCAAATAGTTGCAGATTGCACTTGCCTTATGTGAGCAGGGAAGAACACAATTTCAATATAAGATCAAGCTCCTTAAAGGTGTTTTATCGTATGCAATGCTATTGCTGGTTACAGAATTGTATTTGCAATCAAACTTCAGATTCACGCTAACTTGAGCCTCCTTCTACCCTGATTGAAGCTGTTTTTCTTCTGATGCATCACCAAGTAAAACAGAACGTCAACAATGCAGCAGAAGATTGAAACTGATATAAAAGTGGTTTCCAACATTAATGCAATTGATATATCTAGCCATTTAGCTAACCAACGTATGCAAAAGGTATCACCCCATAAACCTCGTTCAGACTCCTTTATATTTGTAGATGCAGAATAATGCATTTTATGAAGATATGTACCAATATCATTAACACGATGTAACTCGTATAGGAACTGAGGTGCTAGTTCATATTGATATGACTGTATTGCTTCAACGTCATTGTTCTTTAAGCAAAAAAGAAAGTGGTCTATTAACGCATTTCGCAATTCATTTGAAGTATAACGAAAATGTAGAAGCATTTCGAACGAGTCAAATAGACAATGTCCTACAGTATATGAAAATGCATTTAGTCTAAAAAGACCATTTCTTTTTAATACAATATCAATGTTGTCAGGCAAAACGCATTGCAATCTGAATTTGTAATTGTCAACATCTATTATTTCTTCCATTATGTGCAATTGCTTACCAGGGTTGGCTTTTGCAATTGTCTTGTACAGCTTTGCAAAAAAATATTGATGAAGCTAGCAAAAACTGAACATGACTGACATCGATAGGCCACCAAACCCCCCTGAAGCTTCTCAACACCAAAGTGTTTCCCAAAGAACAATGTCCCTTTTTCAACAAAACTACCAATGCAAACATTTGGAGTTTCGTTGAAAAAGGGAGATCATTCTTTGGGAAAGACTTTGGCATTGAGAAGCTTCACGGGGGTTTGGTGGCGTGATCTGACATATCTACATTTAAATATAGATATGTAAAAGGAGCAGATATATATAGTAAACATTAATATTTTAAATAGCAAATAGCATGTTTGTATAGTTGCCATACATACCTTTTCGAAGCAAGCGGTTGGGTTGCCTTTCCTAATTGAGTTATGTGGTCTATTTCTTCAGTTGTTTGTTTTCCTTTTCCAGGATTTATGCTATGTTATAGAATAGGAACATATATTTAGTTCAATTTCAAAGAGCATATAGAAGTAAAGAGTTAACAAGGAACATTAAAACCATAGAACGATACATATGTAAAGATAGAATGGATATATACTAAACATTAACATTCTAAATACAAATTGGCATATTTGTATAGTTGTTATAGACATACCTTGCTGAACATTATTATTCTAAATACAAATCAGCATATTTGTATAGTTGTCATAGACATACCTTTGCAAAACAAGTGGTTGGCTTGCCCTTTCTAATTGCGTTATGGATTCTATTTCTTCAATTGTTTGATTTGGTCTCTGAAGATTTAGGCTATGTTATAGAATACTAACATATATCTAGTGCAAACTAGAAGAAAAAACTGAACAAGAACATTAAAACCATAGAACCATACATATGTAAAAATAAAAATAGAATGCATATATAGTAGACATTAATATTCTAAATACAAATTACCATTTTTGTGTAGTTCTCATAGACGTACCTTTGCAAAACAAGTGATTTGTTTGCGCTTTCTAATTGGCTTATGCATTCTATTTCTTGAATTGTTTCGTTTCCTTTTTCAAGTTTTATGCTATGTTATAGAATAGCAAGACATATTTAGTACAAGTCAAAAGAACATATGAAAGTAAAACTTGAACAAGAAGACAAGATGCATGATTCATGGAAAAGCAAAGGCAAAAAGAATATACTGTGTTTGTTTATGTTGCATCTTGTTGTTCTTTTTTCTTGGTTGTTCTGTTCAATTGAAAAGGGTTTTACTAGTAGAATCTGCATGCATAAATAGATGGGGTCATATCTGCAAATTTATGATAGGATAGTTCTGTTCATTAATTGAAAAGACTGTGTCTGGAATAAGTTGCATTGATCAATACAGAACGCCATATATGCAAATGTAGAATAGAATGCATAGTATGTATACTGTTATCACTTCGTTTACCACAAAAAGATATTGTAGTATGCTTTAGTAAAATAGATATGATAAAAGCAATGAGATATTGCAAAAATGTCAAAATTTGGAATTTTGTAAACTGTTTCATGTGTATATCATAGGTCAAGGAGAAGAGATATTATATCATGGTCAGACCAATATGCATCCAATACGAAAATGTTATAGTTTATATTGCCTAGATTTGCCCAAACATGGTCAATCAATGATTTGTGCATGCTATTAGTTTTGTCAACTAGGAAATGAAGATTATAGTTTTGCATGCAGGTTTGTAGCTGCTTTGTTTTTTGATTGCAATGCACCATGTCAATATTCAAGTCCCCTAGTATAACTATGATATTGTTTAGATCTAACTGGTAAAAGGATTTTGCAATGACGTTCAGGATATTGTTTAGGTTTGCATGTGGCAATGCATATATATTGAGTATTCGAATTTCTAATGTGTCAACTTTTATTTTTGCAAACAATGGTTCTAGAAAGCAGTCTTCAAAATGGGTATGTTCAAGGACAACAATATTTTCCTTTATCAATATCATTAGTCCATGCTTAATGCAACTTGAGATGCAATTGAAATTTTTGAAGTCTTCATTTAAGTTGAACTAAGATTTACGGGGCAGAAAGGGTTGGGGATCTTTTTACGCGCTTTGCATGGTTCAAGGCGAATGGCACGTGGCGCACGTGAGGGGCACGTGGTTGCATGCGGTCTGGTGGTCTGATCGGCGGCCAGGTGTCCGTCCTCGAGATGCTGGAATGTTCAGCTTGTGTTTTACTGTCTTCATAGCATTTGGGTTGGTATTGTTACTTGCTTATTTAGCTATGCAGTCTATGCGATGTTTGGTCTGCGGTAGAGTTCCTCTGGTAAATGTCTGCGTGAAGCTATGATTCTTAGTTGTATTGTTTAGAGGTTAAGTTCAGCTACTGCATTATAAGTTAATGGCATTTGGATATGGTTATACTATATGGATCTAAACAGAATTCAAGGATCAAGGAACCTAAACAAGGCATTGAGAACCAGATACGAGTAGTGCATAAGCATAATTCCATAATGCTTCTCAACAAGATCCATCATTATGGGACACTGCAGGTATGATCCATATAAATGATGAACATGTAATATATTCAAAGGGCAGGTTTGGCAAACACAGCAACAATCTGCCTAAGCAAATTGTCCCAAGACTATTGCCAATTGTCGCATGTGAAAGAAGATGCCCAAAAATTACAGATCTTTGATGATTCACAAATTGTCGTGAATTTGATGAATGCAACAAATTGATTGGATAATTATAAACTTCAACCTATATTTCAGGAGATTCGACTTCATTAGACAGAGTATTTAACACATTATGTGTGAACATGTTTACAAAGACAGGAACATGGAAACTGATGGACTGTCAAAAGCAAGATTACACAAAGACAGGAACATGGAAACTGATGGACTGGCAAAAGCAAGATTACACTTGGCAGCATGAGCTTGGCTGATTCAACAGAGAGTGGAAGGAGAGCTGATGGAATGTCTTTTAAATGCCAATATCTATGTATAATTTTTTATGCCACTGTTTATGAACATATCTAGGACCTGATTCTTCATGAGACAAAACTGGTTTCAAATCTCTGATGTATGTCAGAATGACCATGACAGTATATGAATCTAAACAGAATTCAAGGATCAAGGAACCCAAACAAGGCATTGAGAACCAGATACGAGTAGTGCATAAGCATAATTCCATAATGCTTCTCAACAAGATCCATCATTATGGGACACTGCAGCTATGATCCATATAAATGATGAACATGTAATATATTCAAAGGGCAGGTTTGGCAAACACAGCAACAATCTGCCTAAGCAAATTGTCCCAAGACTATTGCCAATTGTCACATGTGAAAGAAGATGCTCAAAAATTACAGATCTTTGATGATTCACAAATTGTGGTGAATTCGATGAATGCAACAAATTGATTGGATAATTATAAACTTCAACCTATATTTCAGGAGATTCGACTTCGTTAAACAGAGTATTTAACAGATTATGTTTGAACATGTTTACAAAGACAGGAACATGGAAACTGATGGACTGTCAAAAGCAAGATTACACAAAGACAGGAACATGGAAACTGATGGACTGTCAAAAGCAAGATTACACTTGGTAGCATGAGCTTGGCTGATTAAACAGAGAGTGGAAGGACAGCTGATGGAATGTCTTTTAAATGCCAATATCTATGTATAATTTTTTATGCCACTGTTTATGAACATATCTAGGACCTGATTCTTCATTAGACAAAACTGGTTTCAAATCTCTGATGTATGTCAGAATGACCATGACAGGGCTGTTATCAGATAAAACTCGCTTCAAAGCTTCGTTATATGTTAGAATGACTATGATAGGGTTGTCATATTAACATTTTTGGAAACTGTTTATGAAACAAGATATGTTCCCAGCAATACTTTTATCACTTCCTATGCTTAAGCATATCTATGAAATGCAGGAACATATATAATAAATGTAATTTTGTTTTCATAATAAAATAATTTTTTCTGTCTGAGCAGAATAAGGTAGTTGAACATCATATGAGAACCAATGTGGTTATAACTAGCTAACATGACATTTTAATCTAAGGTTTAAATAGACAAAATGTCTTGATTCATCATTATACGGAGCTAGTTGCATGCATTACTCAACTTGTACTTGTTGGGATCATCTCAAATAATATTGTTGTTATGATTATAACAATTGATAATATTAATATTAATATGAATGTAAACACAAAATAAACAATGACAATTTCAGATTTGAATTCCAATATAATTGAATGACAGAAAAGATCTCAATGACTGAATACGGCTTAAATATCTATGTTTTTTAAAACAATCACAGAGCAACTCGACTATAAATCTAGAGTAACTGAACCATAAACCTACACAATGCAAAAATTAAAACCCTAACAAATACACAAAAAGCAATTAATACAAAAATTGACAAAAAAAATTAGTCGAATAACAGCGTACCTGGAACAAAGCCGAGTATTCAAATTGCTTCTCGTCTAGACCATATTCATGCACAACAGAGCCTGTACCAAGAACCAGAGCTTCACCTAGGCCATCTCGGCCCAAATGACAAGGAAGTCACATGGTGCTCGAAACTGACATTTACGGGAATTTCCATAAAACCCATGCAGGTAACAGAAACCCTCAGTATCACAGAAAAGCTTATAATTTTCGCAAACGAAACATTTCATCCAATATATAAGCAACAACAAACGAACAACATCTAGTACCAATATAGCAAACCTTGAATTCAGCACTTGTTAACAAAGCAAATGAACTTAACACTAACTAAATGAACTTAACAAAGTTGTTAACAAAGCAACCTTGCGTTCTAGCAGTAATATCAGAGTCGAATATTCATACATGCATAACAGAATTACAAACTTGAACAAACATTAAGGACCAAAGTAAACATATACATAAATTATACGAGCGAAAAACGCTGAATACACGCCTAAGATAGGAAACCGTGCAGTTACAAAACAGACTGCAATCTTCAATATTTTAACATTTCAAACAGTTCAAAATCTCCAATTTATTTAGATGTTCATGTGCAAAAACAGTTCAAACTACAAAACACTGCGACTCAATCTGTACCAAGAACCATAGCTTCGCCCAGGTCCACTCGGTTCAAATGATAACGAAGCAACATTGTGCCTGAAACCCACATTTACAGAATTTTCCATAAAACCTATGCAGCTAACAGAAACCCATAGTATCACGGCAGCCAGCAACCGCATCGGTCAACCCAAAGTCAGCGATCTATCAATCGCATATAGTCCCCGGCAGGGATGACGCAGTAAGTGGACTATAAACCTAGAGTAACTGGACCATAAACCTACACAACGCAAAAATTAAAACACTAACAAATTGACAAAAAGCAAGCAATACAAAAATTGACAAAATGCAATTAGTGGAATAACACCGTACCTGCAACGAAGTCGAGCGTTCGAATTCCTTCTCGTCTAGAGCATATGCATGCACAACGCAGCCTATGCCACTACCATGAGAAAATGTGCAAATGACGTAATTGGTTAACGAAGTCTGCACACAAAACCCTCAGTATTCAACCAGAATGCCATTAACTTATAATGCTCAAATAACCATGGACTGTTGCATGCAGGTAACAGAAACTCTTAGTATTTAACCAGAATGCCATTAACTTATAATGCAGTAGCCGAACTTAACCTCTAAACAATACAACCAAGAATCACAGCTTCACGCAGACATTTAGCCAAATTTCCATAAAGCTCATGCAACTAAGACAAACCCTCAGTATTGAACCAGAATGCCATTAACTTATAATGCTGAAATAACCATGCACTCTTGCATCCAAGTAACAGAAACCCTCAGTATTTAACCAGAATGCTATTAACTTATAATGCAGTAGCTGAACTTACCAAAGCGACAGCACACAGTCGAGCGATAGAAGCTGCACCTGGAACAACACAACCGCAACCAAACGTTTGCGATAGAGTTAACCGAACAGCCAGGAACCGCATTGTGTTTTGACCGCAGACAATACAACAAATACAAAGGAAAAATCGCAGAGACCGCAGAGCTAAACAACCAAGCAACAATAATAATCCAAATGCCATTAACTTATAATGCAGTAGCCGAACTTAACCTGTAAACAATACAACTAAGAATCACAGCTTCACGCAGACATTTACCGAAATTTCCATAAAACCCATGTAGCTAAGACAAGCCCTCAGTATTCAACCAGAATGCCATTAACTTATAATGCTCAAATAACCATGGACTCTTGCATGCAGGTAACAACAATCCTCAGAGCAGGCAGGAACCGCATTGTGTTTTCAGCGCAGACAATATAACAAATACAAAACAAAAATCGCACAGACCGCAGAGCTAAAGAACCAAGTAACAATAACAACCCAAAGCCGCGAACAGGGCAAAAGCCAAATAACCATGAACTGTTGCATGCACGTAACAGAAATGCTCAGTATTTAACCAGATTGCCATAGAGTAGCCGAACTTACGAAAGGCACACCCAGCAAGCAGGAACCCCAGCGCACACGAAAAATCGCACAGACTGCAGAGCTAAACAACCAAGGAACAATACCCGAGCACGCAGGAACTCCACCGCAGACGAAAAATCGCACAGAGTGCAAAGCTAAACAAGCAACTAACAATACCAATCCAAAGGCCGCGAAGACAGTAAAACCCAAAGGCCGCGAACATACTAAAACCCAAGCCGAACTTTCCAGCATGTCGACGAGCAACAGCTGGCCGCCGACGAGACCACCACAGCGCATGCCGACCACAGCTAAGACAAACCATCACTATTCAACCAGAATGCCATTAACTTATAATGCTCAAATAACCATGGACACTTGCATTGACGCAAGACAAAACGTCAGTATTCGACCAGAACACAAACCCTCAGTATTCACAATAATAATCCAAATGCCATTAACTTATAATGCAGTAGCCGAACTTAACCTCTAAACAATACAACTAAGAATCATAGCTTCACGCAGACATTTAGCGTAGCAACTCTACCGCAGACCAAACATCGCACAGACTGCAGAGCTAAAGAAGCAAGTAACAATACCAACCCGAATGCCGCGAAGACAGTAAAACACAAGCCGAACATTCCAGCATCTCGAGGACGGACACCTGGCCGCCGATCAGACCACCAGACCGCATGCAACCACGTGCCCCTCGCGCGCCACGTGCCATTCGCCTCGAACCATGCGAAGCGCGTAATAAGACCCCCAACCGTTTCCGCCCCGTAAAGCTTAGTTCGACTTAGGAAATATGCCAAATGTTTGCAAAAATCCCGTCCGTCAACCCATGGACAAACCCTCAGTATTGAACCAGAATGCCATTAACTTAAAATGCTCAAATAACCATGGACAGTTGCATGCACGTAACACAAAACCCTAGTATTCAACCAGAAGACAAACCCTGAGTATTCACAATAATAATGCAAATGCCATTAACTTATAATGCAGTAGCCGAACTTAACCTCTAAACAATACAACTAACAATCATAGTTTCACGCAGACATTTACCCAAATTTACATAAAACCCATGCAGCTAAGACAAAACCTCAGTATTCAACCACAATTCCATTAACTTATAATGCCCAAACAGCCATGGACTCTTGCATGCAACTAACATAACAGGCAGGAACCGCATTGTGTTTTCACCGCACACAATAGAACAAATAGAAAGGAAAAATCGTACAGACCGCGCAGCTAAACAACCAAGTAATCATAATAACCCAAAGACCGCGAACAGGTTAAAACCCAAATAGCAATGGACTCTTGCATGCAGGTAACAGAAACCCTGAATATTTAACCAGAATAACTTACCAAAGTCACACCGAGCAGACAGGAACCCCACCGCAGATGACAAATCGCACAGACTGCAGAGCTAAACAAGCAACTAACAATACCAACCCAAAGGCCGCGAAGACAGTAAAACCCAAAGGCCGCGAAGACAGTAAAACCCAAGCCGAACTTTCCAGCATGTCGAGCAGGAACAGCTGGCCGCCGATCAGACCACCATACCGCATGCCGACGACAGCCAAGACAAAGACTGCAAGCAACAATACCCGGGCAGGCAGGACCTCTACCACAGACCAAACATCGCACAGAACAATACCAACCCAAATACCGCGAAGACACTAAAACACACCCCATGGCTTCCAGCATCTCGAGGACGGACACCTGGCCACCGATCACACCACCAGACCGCATGCAACCACGTGCCCCTCACGCGCGCCACGTGCCATTCGCCTCGAACCAGAATGCCATTAACTTAAAATGCTCAAATAACCATGGACAGTTGCATGCACGTAAGACAAAACCCCAGTATTCAACCAGAAGACAAACCCTCAGTATTCACAATAATAATCCAAATGCCATTAACTTATAATGCAGTAGCCGAACTTAACCTCTAAACAATACAGCTAACAATCATAGCTTCACGCGGACATTTACCCAAATTTGCATAAAACCCATGCAGCTAAGACAAAACCTCAGTATTCAACCACAATTCCATTAACTTATAATGCCCAAACAGCCATGGACTCTTGCATGCAGCTAACACAACAGGCAGGAACCGCATTGTGTTTTCACCGCACACAATAGAACAAATAGAAAGGAAAAATCGCACAGACCGCGCAGCTAAACAACCAAGTAATCATAATAACCCAAAGGCCGCGAACAGGGCAAAACCCAAATAGCAATGGACTCTTGCATGCAGGTAACACAAACCCTGAATATTTAACCAGAATAACTTACCAAAGTCACACCGAGCAGACAGGAACTCCACCGCAGATGACAAATCGCACAGACTGCAGAGCTAAACAAGCAACTAACAATACCCGAGCAGCCAGGAACTTCACCGCAGACGAAAAATCGCACAGACTGCAGAGCTAAACAAGCAAGTAACAATACCAACCCAAAGGCCGCGAAGACAGTAAACCCCAAAGGCCGCGAAGACAGTAAAACCCAAGCCGAACTTTCCAGCATGTCGAGCAGGAACAGCTGGCCGCCGATCAGACCACCATACCGCATGCCGACGACAGCCAAGACAAACCCTCAGTATTCAACCAGAATGCCATTAACTTATAACGTTCAACTAACCATGGACTCTTGCATGCACGTAAGAGAAACCCTCAGTATCTAACCAGAAGGCAAACCCTCAGTATTCAACCAGAATGCCATCGCCGAACTCACCAAAGCCACACTGAGCAGGCAGGAACTCCACCACAGACGAAAAATCGCACAGACTGCAAGCAACAATACCCGGGCAGGCAGGACCTCTACCGCAGACCAAACATCGCACACAACAATACCAACCCAAATGCCGCGAACACACTAAAACACACCCCATGGCTTCCAGCATCTCGAGGATGGACACCTGGCCGCCGATCACACCACCAGACCGCATGCAACCACATGCCCCTCACGCGCACCACGTGCCATTCGCCTCGAACCATGCGAAGCGCGTAATAAGACCCCCAACCGTTGCCGCCCCGTAAACCTTAATCCGACTTAGGAAAACGGGCAAATATTTCCCAATATCGCCGCGGTCAACCCAAAGTCAGCGATCTATCCATTGCTTATAGTCCCCGGCAGGGACTAATAAGCTTTATTGGCTTTATGCATTGGAACCATAATAATTGCTCAAAAACAAGGAAAGAAACCAATACGAGGCCCTTTAGGCTTTAAATAATTATTCTCTTAAATTACTACAATGATATTGGAGGCTTTAAATAGTTATTCTCTATTTTTGCTCTGTTCTTTTCAAATTTTAATTTGACATAGTTGAGAATAATTAATATTATTTTGATATTAATGGAAAAAATATTTACATTGTTGTAATTTTCTCCCTAGTTTAGGATTAGTTCCTATAGTTATGGGATTTGGGTGCAACTTCCTATTTCCTAGTCTTGTATTTAATGATGTAATCTTTGATTGATTGAAGAATAGAGTGGACGAGAGTGATCTCTCAAGTTTTGTGAGTGTAGTCCCCAGGTGCAGGCCACACCTGAGAGCTACATCTCTTTCTTTTCAATTCTGTTCACATTTTATCTTGGTATCAGAGCTCAGCTTGAGTGAGCCTGATCTTTTGTCACCTGTGTGGCAGAAGTGCCTGTGTGGCTGGAATAGCCTGTGTGGCTTGAAGTGCCTTTGTGGCTGTGTGTACACGAGAGCTCTGTGCTCAATTGAGCATGTGGACTGCAAAACACCTGGCTCAGACTCAAAAACTTTTTTTTTTTCTGAGTGGAAAGGCCGATTAGCGTGGATTTTGCGCTGACAGCCGCGCCAGAAGCCCGATTAGCGCGGATTTTAAGGGATAAATCGCGCTAAAGCGCCAGAAAACCCGATTAGCGCGGGATTTTACCGGGAAAGTCGCGCCAATTAAATTACTCGCACCGATTTTCAATTAGCGCGGATTTTTTGCTCGGGGTAGCGCCAAGGGGCACCGATTTTCAATTAGCGCAGATTTTTCGCTCGGGGTTGCGTCAAGGGGATCTGTGATAGTGTGAACTTCGTTTGGCGGTTTGCAAACGGTGCAGATCGACGGAGTTACAGATCCGTCCGGGAGAGACAGATCGGGAAAACGCCAGAGGAGATCTGTGGGAAACCTCGACTTCGTTTGGCGATCTGCAGGGAGAGCAGGATCGGCGAAGTGGCAGATCAATCTGGGAGAGGTGGATCGGATCAATTGTGATCAGATCATTGTTTCGGCTGTGTTGAAAACGTCGAATTTGCTCATTGGAGCGAGAGTGCCAGACACTGTAGATCGGTGGCAAAGGTGACAAATCCATCTGACAGGTATTGTTTTTGTTGTTGTTAAGTAGATTCACAATGAGTAATACGATGGAATCTTACCTTAACGAATTTGGTAAACTCAACGGGTCTAACTTCACGAATTGGAAGTTTAAGATCCAGACCCTGCTCGAAGGTGCGAATGCTTGGACTATAGTGACAGGCGATGAGCAGAAGCCGACTGCAACCACACAGAAGGAAGACTAGGAAAAACGAGAAAACAAGGCCAAAGTCCTGTTGAAGATGTCCGTGAAAGACAATGTCATTGCACACATCAGAGATTGTAAAACGTCCGCAGAGATTTGGACGAAAATCAAAAGTCTATATGAGACCCAGAATGCAAACAGAGTTTTGGCTCTGAAAAGCAAGCTATTTTCAATGAGGATGGACGAAAGGGAGTCTGCTACTGCATTTGTCGCGCGAATTAAGGATGTTAAAGATGGATTGGGGGCCATTGGAGTGGCGGTGGCTGATGAAGATCTTGTTGCAATTACAATGAATGGGATGCGTGATGATTTCCAAACCTTCATCACTGGAGTCTCGGCAAGGGATAAAACACCCATGTTTGATGATCTCACTGCGATCTTGCAGCAAGAGGAAGAGCGATGGCAGACCGTGAATCTGAACCCCCAAAGTGACGACCTCGCGCTGGTGGAAAAACGACGACTATCTAAAGGGAAGCAGTCACAGTAGCAATCAATCCAGAAAGGAGGAACAACACTTGAACATCACTGTCATAAAGGTATGCTTGCAAATCATTCTGAAAAGAAATGCTTTTATTGTGGAAAGAAGGGTCATATACAGAGAGATTGTTATTATAAGAAGCAGGCTGATGAGGCAAGGAGGCGACAGGTAAATCCAAAACACAGAGGATATTTTGTTGAAGAAGAAGACTTCAGTCATGAATTTCGACTGTTCACAGTCGACTGTGCCCTTTCAACATCGAATGAAGATGACATCTGGTATGTCGATTCCGGAGCATCCTCTCACATGACAGGTAATAAGGAATTTTTTTGATAGTCTTGAAGAAATTATAAATGGATCAAAAATATATCTAGGGGATGATAATGGATATCAGATTAAAGGTCATGGGGTGATTTCAGTTAAGTTACCAAACGGAAAGATTAGTCACCTTTCAAATGTTTTATATGTACCTGGAATAAAGAAAAACCTGATATCTGTATCCATGATGGCTAATCAAGATATGCATGTCGAATTCTTCAAGACTCACTATGTGATAAAGGATTGCAGGAATGAAATTGTTGCAACAGGCATGCGAGTTGGAAGCCTATACAGACTGGATGAAAAAAGTATATCAAAGCAAGCCATGGTTGCAGGAGAGTCGACAGCTGAGCAACTCTGGCATCAGAGGTTTGGTCATCTGAATCTGCAGGATCTCATGTTGTTACAAAAGAAAGGTATGGTCGAAGGTCTTCCCATCTTTTGTAACATTCAGTTAAACTGTGATGGTTGTGCCTTAGGAAAGATGCACAGAGAACAGTTCCCTGTGCATGATAGGAGGAGGCAAACAGAAATCTTAGAGCTAGTGCACACTGATGTATGTGGTCCCATGCAGACAAGGTCGCTAGGGGGAGCATACTATTTTTTGTTGTTTACTGATGACTGCACTAGGTATTCATGGGTTTATTTTTTAAACAAGAAAAGTCAGACTTTCCAATGTTTTATAGATTTCAAAACCCTGGTGGAAAAACAGTTTGGAAAAAGTATTAAAATTCTCCGATCTGATCAAGGAGGAGAATACAAATCAAAGGAATTCAAGAAATACTACAAATCTCACGGGATTGTTCAACAGTATACAGTACCGCACACACCACAACAAAACGGAGTTGCAGAGCGTAAAAATAGAACCTTGGTAGAGTGCGCAAGGAGCATGCTGCAAGGTAAAGGTCTATCTAATACTTTTTGGGCATAAGCGATAAACACTGCTGTATATTTTGAAAAATAGAAGTCCTACTAGGTTTCTTGGCTTCAAAACCCCTTTTGAAGCCTTATATGGATTTAAACCAGCAGTAAACCATTTAAGAGTCTTTGGGTCAAAGGCATTTGCACATTTACCCAACGCTGATAGAAAGAAACTAGACCCTAAGGCAGTAAAATGTATCCTTGTTGGTTATGGTACAGAGTTTAAAGCATACAAACTGTTCAATCCTGAGTCTCGTAAGACATTTGCAAGTAGAGATGTAGTCTTTCATGAAGAGGTACAAGAAAGGAAAGCTGATGTTGGAGATGATTGGCACATTCCATTACTGTTGGAGGAAAGCAGCGAGGATGAAAGGGAGCAGGAACAGGAGCAGAAAGAAGAGAATGAAGAAGAACAGCAAGAAGATGAAAAAGCAGGCCCAGTTATGGCAGAGGAAAACAAATTTGAGGTAAGTCCCCTACCAAGGAGGTTAGGTAGGAAGACTAAATTACCATTGAAATTGAGAAACTATGCGTTGATGTCAAAGTTTTTGAACATTATAGAGCCCTCTAATTATAAAGAAGCTAGTCAATTTGAGGAATGGAGAGCTGCAATGAATGAGGAGATGGAATCAATTCTTAGAAATAATACTTGGGAATTAGTAGAGCTGCCTAAAAACAAAACACCTATAGGAAGTAAATGGCTGTTTAAACCCAAAATTAATGCAGATGGAAGTATAGATAAGTTAAAAGCTAGGTTGGTTGCAAAAGGATACTCACAGCAGGAAGGTATTGATTTTGATGATACTTTTGCACCTGTAGCAAAGCTAAATACAATCAGATTACTTATTGCTTTAGCTACTAAATGTAATTGGGAATTACACCAACTAGATGTTAAATCTGCATTTTTAAATGGTGATTTAAAAGAAGAAATTTACTTAGTACAGCCAGAAGGATTTGTAAAGCAGGGGCAGGAACAACTTGTTTGTAGGTTGAAAAAGGCTTTATATGGTTTAAAGCAAGCTCCCAAGTCTTGGTATGAAAAGGTTGATTATTTCTTTATAGAGCATGGTTTCCATAGAAGCCTAAATGACCCAAATTTGTATACCAAGTACAATGATCAGGGGCAGATTATTTTGATTTCTCTATATGTGGATGATATGATTCTAACAGGAAATGCTGATGACTTAATCAGAGGAATCAAAAGGCTCATGGCACAAGTCTTTGAAATGAAAAATCTCGGAAGCCTTAACTATTGTCTGGGATTAGAAGTATTCAGAGATACTGGGCAAACTTTTCTTACCCAAGGGAAATATGCTAGAAATCTGTTGGAAAAGTTTGGAATGGATCGGTGTAGATCAGCAGCGACACCTTTGTAGCAAAATCTGAAATTGAGCAGTGACGATGGCACTAAGGAGGTAGATGCCACAATGTACAGACAGCTGGTTGGCAGCCTGATATATCTTACAACAACCAGACCTGACTTGGCATACTCAGTTAGTGTGTTGAGCCAATTCATGTCGAAACCGCGTGAAAGTCACTGGACAGCAGCAAAAAGTGTGTTGAGGTATCTTTGTGGTACTGTTCATTTTTGTATTTTATACACTGATGTATCTGATGTTACTCTAGCAGGTTTTTCAGACTCAGACTGGGCAGGTAACCTGGATGATCGGAGGTCCATCACAGGTTATGCATTCAACATAGGTTCCGGGGTCATAGCATGGAGCAGCAAGAAACAGAGTACCGTAGCTTTGTCGTCATGTGAAGTTGAGTATCAAGCATTGTGTGCAGCAACATGTGAAGCGATCTGGTTGAGGAGACTTCTCAAAGATGCAGGAAAAGAACAGAAGCAACCCACTTCTATCAAAAGTGACAACCAGAGCACCATCAAATTAGCATACAATCCAGTGTTTCACAAAAACACCAAACATATAGACACTCAGTTCCATTTTGTTAGAGAGAAAATACAGTCAAAAGAAATTGCTGTTGAATATTGTAAAACTTGTGACAATGTGGCTGATATTTTTACAAAGCCTCTTGCACGAGTGAAATTTGAATTGTTTAGAAAGATGCTAGGAGTCCAGGAGAACCCTTTCTCCATTAAGGGGGGGAGTTGAGAATAATTAATATTATTTTGTTATTAATGGAGAAAATAGTTACATTGTTGTAACTTTCTCCCTAGTTTAGGATTAGTTCCTATAGTTATGGGATTTGGGTGCAACTTCCTATTTCCTAGTCTTGTATTTAATGATGTAATCTTTGATTGATTGAAGAATAGAGTGGACGAGAGTGATCTCTCAAGTTTTGTGAGTGTAGTGCCCAGGTGCAGGCCACACCTAAGAGCTACATCTCTTTCTTTTCAATTCTGTTCACATTTTATCTGACATGAGGCCAATTAATTATAAGTTTATATATTTTTGTTTATGTATTTGGTTTATGCAAATGAGATGTTTTATGTTTTATGTTTTTGTTTTAAGTTTTTAGAAGGTTTTCCAATATATATTTTTAGTTTAATTTGTTTAAAATTTGATAGGGATTTTTTGGAATCGCAAATTTGAGTTGTGAACTCTCCACAATATGAGTGTCTCAAAAGTTTTTTAGGGTGTTGAATTCATATATGCAGTCAAAAATCCATTTTAAATAACAAAAAATAAGATTTAGCCAAAAAAAAATTCGCCAAGCCAAAAACTCCAAAAGTAACATGTTTAGAAAAACCTTGTATTATATATTCTTGTTCTTTGTTCATAGAGTGTATTTTTCTACTAAAACAAATTATAATGGGACAAAAGTATGCTTGATGTTAATTTTGAATAAGGTATTTAATTTATTTTTTATTGTATATTTCTACTTATGTGATTTTATGGTTCTAGCTTCATTAACATGGATAACCAACATACTTGGTATTGACATACATTAACATATATAATTCTAATAGTGGTGTTCATTTAGTCATATTAAATTTGATTATTTTTTATATATTTTCAAATTTCCCTAATAGGGACCAAGCTTGCATGCAATACTTGTTAACTTCAACAACTCACAAGCTACTTTTCTTTTCCCATTAACTTTTAATTCTTTCTTCTCCTTAGTTCATATGTGTACTAGTAGCTAGCACAAACATATAATTTAAAAGGATGATAAATGTCAATAAGCATCAATTCACAATAAGCATTAAAAAAGCTTATTAAAAATTTATTTTATTATACATCTCATTTTGTTAAAATTAAAAAATTATAAGAATTAACTAAATTATAACTTTATTAGTGGCTACCAAGGTAGGACATTGACCACTATTAGTTCAATATTGACCAATACAACTTATAATGTTTAACTTTAAAAAATAAATATTTATTTTTCAATATTATTAAAAAAACTAATTTTCAAGCATTTGATTGGACCATAACTTGAAAGTCTTATTGCAACTTTTGCACAAGATTATGCCATGTGGATAACCGCCTCACATATTTTATGCCATAATTTATGGATATGGCTGCAATATTCGTGCACCATTAGTTAGTTCCCAACATAATTCAAGCAAGCGTTTGCATAAAAAATGGATAGGAATAAGATGCAAATAATTATATTTACCGAGAGTAAAATGGATAGGAATAAGATGCAAATAATTATATTACCGACATTTACTTCTCACCATGGTTTATGTTTTCCTCAACAACTATGCAAGAGTAAAATTGCGAATATGTAGACTTATAGTGGTTACAACTTGCCAAAATTTATGCAGTCCATGTGCCTAAGAAAGCAATTAATTTATTCACTTCAGATCTCAATTTATTAGTTCCCCACAAAGCAAGACTATAGGATTACATTTGCTTATTAACCATTATTAATTTAACTAATATTGACCAATGCAGGTTATAATTTTTTATGCAAATTTTTCCATAACATAATTTTTAACTTGAGTGACAGGGACTAAGCTGTTGTGCAACACTTGTTCAAAATTATTATTATTATTATTATTTTTTTCCCTGGGAAAAATCGTGATTTCATTAATAAAGGAAATTACATTTTGTAGATGCATAAATGCATATTCAGATCAAATCCAAGACATGATTGTCATCATCAACAGTGATCAAAAAATTGTTGCCTTGATCCACACAGGGAGGCAACAATATATATAAAACTGTAAAAACTACAATATATAAAAACTGAGAAGTCCTTCATGCGATAAATATATACACAAAATAATAATGTTCATATGCCAACAGAAAATTATGCAATTATATCCATAAATGACCGGTGGTAGTATTGATAGTGATCTCCATCGCGCAGTTCCCAGATCATCTAGATGCTTGGCTCCCCGATCGCAGCTTCTTTGGATAGGATATCAGCAACCCCGTTCCGTTCCCTGAAAATGTGTTTACAAGTAAAGGAGTTAAATGATGAAATCAATCTCAGAGTTTCATCCAGAATATGACTCAAAGAAAAAGTAGAGCATCTAGATGTTCTATTCAACCAGTCACAAATGATTTTGGAGTCCCCAAATAATTGTATGTCTCTACAATTTTTCTCCAAAACAAATTGTATGAGATGTTTTGCAGCTAATAGTTCTGCAAAATTATTAGTGCCTCTTGCGAAACCCATGAGCATTCTGTAAGAATGATGATGCTTGATATGTAGAATAGCTCCCCCACTGCACTCAGTCTCCTGTGCGGCCTCGTCGAAATAAGCCCATGGCTTGTTATGATCAATATGTTCAGGTATAATATTCATGGGCCTCTGTGGGGGTGGGTCATCCGGGATGAGGGTGTAGTCGGCCAAAACCTTGGCAGCAGTAATAGACCAGCGAGGTGGTGAGTTCTAGAAAATTAAGTGATTCGGGCGATCCAAATAGCCCAGCTTATCAGAAGGGGCAGATTGCGTTGCTTATGAGTAGCAACGGAGGTATAGCAGGTCTGCCAGGCCTCAATAATAATTATGCTAGCCCATATACTTGATGGAGCAACAACAGGAATAATAATATCCCATAACTTTCGGGCTTCTGTGCAGTCAAGGAACAGGTGTTGAACGGATTCATTATCACTTCTGCAAAGGTAACACTAGTGAGGGCCATAATGTGCTCGCTTGAGGGGTTATCACCTGTAGGTATTTTTTTCCGCAAGATTGTCCACATTAGCATTCGAGACCTGGGGGGGGCCTTAAGCTTCCAGAGATGCCTCCACCAATCTGCAATGATCTGAGGTCTTCTAGCTTTTGTTAGGGCCAAGTAACCATCTTTGGGGGAGTATCTCCCAAATTTAGATAGGGCCCAAATTAATTCATCATCGCCTTCAGTGATGGGAATGTGAGCATCCGTAAGTGCCTGAGTATAATCGTCCCATAGCTGTACCCATTAAGGAGGGATATTTAAATGAAGTGCAGTTTTCTAGGCCTATTGCAGGAAAGTGGTATTATCATCATCTGCAATATGAGCTATATGAGTAGAATTATGATTCTGAAGGTGATGAATGAGCTCATTAGGTAGTCTATGCATGTTCCTACAGCCAATCCACAGATCAATAACAATGCTCACTTTATTTCCTGAGTGGATTCTCCAAGTAATACCCGCTTTGATAGGATTCAATGCCTTAATAACCGCCTTCCAGATAATAGAAATCCCAGATGTACATCTGTATGGTCGCCTAATCCAATCCATAATGTGCATCGGGGCGATGTATTTTGCAACAATAACCTTCGACCAGAGGCTGTCAGCTGATACAAGGTGCCAACCAAGCTTAGTAGCCAGAGCAGATGAGAAGTCCTCGAGTTTTTTGAAGCCCCATCCCCCCCACTTATTTGGTAAATTAAGGGCATCCCAGTTGACCCAACCAAAAGTCTTGCCTTGCGAGCTACCCTTCCAGAGAAATCTGCAGCAGAGGGGTTGTATCCTCGTGAGGATACCCCTGGGAATCCATGCCAGAGACATCCAATAAACAGGTGTGGCTTCTAAGACACTCTTGATGAGGGTGAGTTGACCAACACGAGATAAATATTTGAGGTACAAAATATTGAGTCTTTTTTCCATCTTTGAGATGAGCCAAGTCCAGTCAACGATCTTGTAGCCTAAGGGCTTTAACTTATACCACAAATATTTCAGACCTTCTGCCAGGCTCAGTTGAGTAAATGGGAAGTGTTGAAGTGCAAAAAGGATCTCGTCTGGTGTTCATTCCGCTGCTGTCAACGTAGATTTTGTATCATTTATCAACATACCAGTAGCCATTTGAAATAGGGAGAAAGAGGCTTTGATGATGGTAAGATCACCAATGCTGCCATTGCGAAATATCAGGACATCATCCAAAAAAGGTAGATGTGTTAGCATAAAACCGTCTGATATCTTTATGCCTTGTAATCTGCCTCTTCTATGTTCATCCTTTATGAGTTTTCTGAGGCCCTCCATGACAAGAAGGAAGAGTAATGGTGACAACGGACATCCCTGCCGCAAACCTCTTTCAGAGAAGAAAAAGGGGGATGCACTTCCATTAACCAGAATGCTGAAGGGAATGTTAGTTATACAACTCATAATCCATTTGATGAATATGAATGGAAAACCCAGATGGGTTAAAAGCATTCTAATGTATAACCAATTAACTCTGTCAAAAGCCTTGGATAAATCAACTTCCAGAATCACACCTTTGCATCTCCTGATATGTAGAGTATGTAATACTTCTTGTGCAGTGCCCACCACCTCATGAATCTATCGATCTTGTAGGAAGGCGAATTGTTCCAATGAGATGTGGTTGGATAGAATGGGCCTCATCCGGTTGGCAATGATCTTTGCAATAATTTTGTAAATGGAGTTGCAGAGTGAGATAGGGCGATATTCTTCATAGGAGACTGGGTTATCAGTTTTCTGGATGAGCACTATGAAGGTAGAAGTGATGGATGCTGCTATATTTCCGCTGGTTCTGGTATCCTCAACAACTTTTAGCAGATCTTCACCTATGATGTCAAAAAAAGCCAAGTAGAACTCAATTGACCATCCATCAGGTCTTGGGATTTGTCTTTTTTAAACCACTTCAGGGTGGCCTCCAACTCTTCCAGAGTAACTGCTTTGGTCAGGTCCCCTTCCTCCTCTTGATCTATGAACCTCGGAAAAAGTTGTGCCACTCTAATGATGTCTGCCAGATTTGCTTCCCACGGGGCACTGTAAATTCGTTTGAAATGAGAGGTTGCCAGCTCAGCCAGTTGTTGAAATGTGTTGACAACCTGTCCCTGTTCATTCTGAAGCTACCAAATAGTATTAATTACCTTCCTTCCATTGGCGAACTTATGATAGAATTTGGTATTTGCATCCCCATCCTTCATCCATATTGCCCTACTTCTTAATCGCCAGACTTCTTCACGATCCTTAAGGATTTTCCCTCTAGCAGAGTATAGGGATGTGATCTTCTCCTTGTGTTCAATAGAAGTGAATAATCCTCCCTGATCATTTTCAAAGACAGATAACTCAGATTCTATCTATCGCAGGGAGTGTTCATCCAGGGTCCTTTTGTTGTGGGCCCATTGTTTGGACATTTTCTTCAACTCTGTAAGATTTTGAATAAAACCATTTGTGATATTACCCCCAGCCCCAGGAGGGTTTTCTTTCCAGTATTCAGAGACCATGCTGATATAAGAGTGTTCCCTGAGCCAGGCAGAGCATAATATAAAAGGTCACTTGAGCTTTGTTCTACCCCCTTCAATATCCATATAGATGGGAAGATGATCAGAGATCCCCCCAGATCCAACCCATTGTCTGATGTGAAAACCCAGATCAAGTACCTTCTCTTTGACTAAGAAGCGATCAAGTCTGCGAGCCAGACCATGTTCCATTGTCCTCTTATTCCTCTAGGTCGCTTGTAATTTAGCTGAAGGGATATCAATCAACTGATGTGAATCCATGATGGATGAGAAATAATCATATAGAGAGTCCCTCTATGCTCTATGTCCCCAAGACTCAGCATGACCGATGGAGAAATTGAGATCCCCTCCAAGAATCAGATGGTCTGCCAAAAAAAGGTCCGAATCCAGGAGGTTTTCCCAGAAATCAGGTTTGTTTTGACAAGGTCCATATATATTGAAAATCCAGAAATTCATTCCTAGGTCCGCTGAATGTATGTCAGCACCAATATGGCCAGCCCCTCCCCAACAATTGAGCAGCTTAATAGAACATGTGTTGTATCCCAAGGCAATACCCCTAGATCTTCCATGTGCATCCAATCCAATAAATAACCACCCAGGAAACATATTTTGAAGGGTATGGGAAATGACAGAAGTAGGACCAACAGTCTCCTGTAGAAAGATTATATCATGCGTGTCGGTTGTAATTAACTGACGGAGTGCTAGTTTTTTGTCAGGCCTAGCGAGCCCCTGACAATTGAAGGAGATGATATTCATGGAGGGGGCTTAGAGGGGGTTTCTCTGGCTCTAAGTACTCCAGGTATAGTGGATTGTTTTCCCAAAGCAATTTCATCTCTTGCCACAGATTGAGCAATAGTGAGCAAGGAGGGTCTTCCCCTATGGAGATTATGCAAAGGGGGGGAGGGAATAATATCAAGCTCGACATGGTCCAAAGCCTGTCTCTTGGCTTTTGAGTGTGTCTAATAACTAGTTATAGGGGGTGCCTAAAAGAATGTGGAAGATGGAGGAAGAGGGAAAATCGAAGGGGAGGAAGGAGTGGGGGGTAAAAACGGGTCTGGATGCAACATGGCAAAATATCGGGGAAGAGGCAACAGAAATAGAGGCCGGACCCAAACAAAATGTTACACCAGATGATAAACCGGAATATAAACCAGATGTGATGATATCAAGAAAAGATGTGTAGCAAGGAGAGGATGAAGTGAAGGGTAAGCTCTTACCTGGAGAATGCAAGTGCTAGAGGCGGGGGAGGAGGTCGATGGGGAGGTCTGCCACGCTTCTTCAGAGTGGTCAATGGTGGGTCCGTAACCTTGTCTGTCGAGGTTGTCTGCATCTCGGCCATCCCTTCCGTAGGCTCCGTATTCTGAGGCTGCTCCTTCGAAATTGGGGACTCCTGTGCCACTGGTTCCTGAATCGGGGTCTTTTTGAAGCCCTTGCTGTTAAGTGGACAATATTTATACAAGTGACCCACCTTATGACATCGTTTGCATCTAAAAGGGACATCCTTGTAATCCAGTATCTGCCTCCTTACTGTATTCCTCCGCTGAATGTTAATGTGCTACAAAAGACCATCAGAGAGATCCAGGTGAACCAGAATCCTGGCAAAAGCCATGTGCCCCGTACTTTGAAAAGAGTCATCATATGTGAGGTAGGTGCCAATGGCATTTCCAATCCTCTTGAAAAAATCCTCCATCCAGAAATGTAGAGGTAGCCCTGGAAGGCATACTCATATGGGTCCAGCATCGACCCTTTCTTGTTCCGGATCAAAACATAGGCATCCATCTTCTGAGCAAAACTGGTGCTTGATCAATGTGCTAGACTGTAGAAAGTACCCAGCTGGTGTGTGCAAGACAACTGAACCGGAGAGCAAACCATCCTTTTACGAGTGTTTGAACCTTTGGGGGATCTTTCAGGTGATGACCCCAGACCTCCGAGGTCCATTGTTGAAGCTTTTCCACACTGAAATGTCTGCCGTGAACCCGACCAACAAGCACTTTCTTTGCGGTACCCATGGAGTCCAGTAATTGAGTGTCCTCAGTGAGTTTTAGGAATACCTCATAGTTCTGGAGCTTCAAGCACTGCTTCTTCTTAGAGACTCCGAAAAATTTAGTAGCATAAGTCTCTGGTGCCGAGGCAGGATGTGTAGTTGACGATGAAGGGGATGCCCTAGGTCTCGTAGTAGCCATTGATGGAATGGAGCAAAAAATACCCGGGATGGGACCAATTCCCATGAAATTTCCCAGAGGGGGAGCCTTGGTGGTCAGGGGAGTAGATGAGACGGGTTCCTGTGCAGCAGAGACCAAAAGGTGGTCGGCCAAGGGTATACAGGAGGCGGACGAAGGAGGGTTTGATACCGGAACCGCTTCAAGGGTTTTTTCGCTAGGGTTTGTCAAAGGATCCGCAAAAGCCAAAGTACGTGGAGAGAGTGGCTGGGAGATGAAGTCCGGATGCGATGGGGCGTCCTTAGGCAGCATCACAGAAGGTATGCGGGAGTGGGAGATAGGAGGAAGAGCATCAACTTCATCAGAGAGCTTGCTTTCGAAGGTAAAGTAACCTGCCGCTGTGGTCCTGGGGTGTGTCCAGATGGGCACATCCTCCGAAGGATCTGCGGAATAATCAACCATCTCATCCATAACTGTCAAGACCGCCTGTTGACAACTGCCTTCAGGTTGATGCTAACAGGAATGGAGGTAGTCGGTGAAGTGAGGGAGGGTTGAAGAAAAAACAAACCGCCTGAAGCTAATGAGCCAGTGGAGAGCCCGTTTCCAGTTAAGGGTAGTGGAGAAACGGGGGGGAACGACGTCAGAGCTGTTACGGGGGTAGGCGATGTCGTACCGCAGAAACAAAGGGCTGCAGATGGTCTCTGCAGAGAAACCCTAACCCCGTCGCCATCCTTCCCCGTTCTCTTGAGTTATCATTATTATTATTGATAAAAAAAATCAATATATAAATTAAATGTATATACATTTAAAAAAACATGTAACAAGATTCTTAGCCATGCAGATCCACCCCCAGTTTATCATGGATATTCTTAATCTATAAATAGTCTTTGTTACATTATCATGGGTCAATACCATGACCAAAAAATCCCTAACTCATTTCATATGACATTTTTTGTAATTAATGAATTTAATTAAAAGGGCCAAAAAGACATAACTACTTTAGAAATAAATCTCAACCTCTCATTTGTGTATACTATTAAGAATATTCTATAATATTTTATGGAAGTTAAATCTCTACCATCTACCTAATAATTATTGATAATTAAATTAAAATTATGGAAGCACTATTCCAAAATAGACATGTCTATCAGCATAACACAAATCATGTAACAAGATTCTTACTCATGGAAATTCATATCCAAGTTACAATGGAGATTCTTAATATGTAAATAGTCTTTGTTACAATAGCATGGGCCAATACCATGGCTTATGAATACCAGATACCAAAAAATCCAAACTCATTTCATATGACACTGATTCATATGACATTTTTTTTAATTAATGAATTTAATTAAAAGGGATAAAAAGGCAAAACTAGTTTGGAAATAAATCTGAACCCTTGATTTGTGTATACTACTAAGATATTCTAAAATATTCTATGGAGGTTAAATCCATACCATCCACCTAATAATTATTAATAATTAAATTAAAACTCTAGAAGTCCTATTCCAAAATAGACATAAAAATTACTTCTTTTCTATTTCATGCACATTCTAAAATGTGTTTATTTTCAAATGATTTCAAATGAATTATATTATTTTTGTTACTTACAATATATACTAATCTATATGCTCAATAACTTAATTGACCATGCATTTAAAATTTTCACAAGTAAATTCATTAAAATGCACATGTTAAATTAAACATTATTTTATATCTTTAATCAACCATCTTTTAATATGTTCTCAATTATTGATAATTGATACCAAGGGCACCATGCTTGTCCATACACTTCAAGAGATATTGTGCCAAGTTCATGTATACTATTCAAGTATCCAACATTGTTAGTGGGGGTAGTGATGCAATTATTGAGACATACTTAACTTAACCTTTGTCATCCTTTTTGAGAGACCAAGGGTTAATGAGAAATAAAGATGCATCTTTACAACATGCCCTTAAATAAACCTTTTAAGTGGCCAACTCCATGACCCACCCTCATAGTAATGTGCAACCTCTAAATAAAAGTGTCACAAGATTTTCAACCTGAGCCACATACAAGAGTAGGGGAAACAAGAATGTTGTTCCTCTTTTCTTAATGATACTTTGTACCATTCCATACAGCCACATTTACCATTTTGTAAATTCGCCAACAAACATATTTCAAATATTTACACACAGTTAAATTAACACATCAAATTGTCCCATAATCATAAAGTAAATCATATGATGTATCACATAATATATCTCGGCTTATTTCAAACTCCATACAATATTGACACGCTTCCATGTCAATGGATACATGACACCCTTATCACACTACCCAAATAATTAGTAGTAATTACACCTCAAATATATTAATTTTAAGTATCACAACCATACAAAATGATAATGCCATTCACCTCCCATCAATTCACATTTTATCCAACCCTATTTAAGATAAGAATTAAGTAAAATTTATTTCATATCATCATTACATCATAATGAAACAAATCATAGTAATCACAAAGTCTAGGTTTATCATCATAACACAAGTAATTTTCAAATAAGTCAAATCAAATAACAAACTACGCTTTTAACATTAATATAAATTTCAATCCAAAACTTCTGTTGAAACAATTGCTTCTCCATGTATAGAAATTGACTCACAACTTGTCTATTGATTTTTCTCCCTCCGTGTCATTTTTCAAACAAATAAATCAATGTCAACAACTCGCAACCAAAAGGAAGGAATTGATATATCATAACTATTCTTTCTACCACAATTCGTATCTTTTGATATAAACATTCAACTTTCCCTGATCAATAACTTCTCTAGAGGAAAAAAATTGACAAAAAAAAATGACAAGGAAATTGAAGGGACGTGTTTTCCCATATTTATGAATGTGATTCTAAATAAGCAATAGATATAAAGTAATACGTTATTGATACAACCTTATTGTTTCTGATTATTCGCCCATTTTAAATGTGATTAATATTATTCTTTTGCGTGGTTGTCTTCACTCTCTGGTTTATGCTTTTTCTGTAATCTCCACTTTGACACAATCTCTGACGCTTCTCTTTATCCTTCGTCATAACTTCATGTGGTTCCCATATTAACACTATAGTGGGTCATTTAAAAATGTTCACGACAAATCTCTATCATTCCATCCACTGAGTCTTCTCTTACTCTTGATCAGACACAATAAACAAGCCAAAAATCTTCATTTGCTAGAGTTAAACCATATCAAGATCCATTGATGGGTTTGAAGCACACATCCCTCACCTCGTGGTCACCTTCATGGTCATTCTTTGGACCACAATCAAAAACCCCTTTATCTGGCCTGCACATAATTCACATAGATCGCTCCTCATTACTACCTTAGTGCCTAGGTGCACACCTTGCATTATGCCTTAGTTTGAACTTTGTAGGATTTGACTCCGAGGCGATCAGCCTCACTCCTTCATCTGTAAACGACCATGGTTGGCATAGCCTCCAATCAACAATGATGGATCCTTGAACTTCCATGGCCTTGATTAGGCCCAAAAAATATACATACCAGACTACAACATGAGCTCCTACTGGTGTGGGACACCGTTCCTATGGCCATGATCTTTCAATAGAGATCAATGGCTAAAACTACATTGGTTCCCAGGGATTGCATCCAATCGACCTTCCTTTTGCTCGATGAAAACTTTCAATGGGTGTGATTTCATGAGATTGATGGTTGCGGGCTCATTGGGTCGACTCTCCTTTTACTCAATGGTCAATAGGATGAGTGCATCGCCCATGGGTCCAATGTGCATTCCACCTTTCCTGGAACCTTGAAAAATTGTTGTCGACCAATGAGGATTCAAATTTCGATGGTGATCTTTCGGTGACTCATAAGAATTCAACCTCGAACATTTCAACAACATTATCATCTCATGCTTGACTCCAAGTTGGTTTCTCTCTACGTGCTCGAGCTTCCACTATGATAGCCTGGCCCTTTAACTCGTTGTAAATCCAAAATTTCTCAATATGCTTTAAAATGCATAGGCCTAGCACTTGTAAAAACTCCAATTTTGAATTCGAAATGGGCTCTCTGTCCTTGATGGAGGCCTTATATTGTCCCATAACTCATTGTGTGCAATCCCTGTAATACCCCTGTTACAATTATTTCTGTAAGACTTTATCAGTTTATGTTTACTTGTATATATTTAAGTTAGAGACACGAGTCGTAGGGCCAAAAGTAAATTTAAACATTTTGAATTACAGATGTAAATATTTATGTGAAATAATAAACAAAATATTGTTTTTGGAAATATAATGGGAATCAACACATGAGTAGTCAGGATGCTCTATTATCAAGTAACAATTTAAGTGGTTGGAGTTCCTAGTGGCAACTGTCAAAGGTATAAACTCTCATGATTCCCTAAGATTCCAGGAGGAATAATCACCACCAAGAGATAGTGCAACTAGACATAATTGTTATATTGGGTTGAGAGGAGACAAAAGCATAACTAGAAAGAAATGCAATGCTGGAGGAAAAGAAAAAATATTTTCTGTAAAAATCCTAGGTACAGGAAAGAGAGAGAAGACATTGAGATAAAACAGGACACTGCTAGAGTCTACATGGGGAAGGAGGAAAAATACCTTTGAATGATGACATGGAGGAACATGTTATTTCCTACTCTATTCCCAAGTGTTCAGATAAGTAAAATAGTTATTGTAGATGATCTATTATCAAAATATTTAGTTTGAAACATGTTTTTATTAAGTGTTATTTAACATATAGGTTTTGCATAAAAAACTAACAATAAATAGTGCATTACATGAAGAAGAGAAAGGAAATCAATGATTAACATGCAAAAATAGGTATACAAAAATTCTCATGAATGCATATGACTTCGACAGTAAGTAAAACACAAATACTTGTATGTTTCTTAGTAAACAAAGCAAATATGTGTGTGTGTGTATGTGTGACAATATGTTTGAATAGAGAAAATATAGGTATGAATGTTCTCTATATAAGATGTTGGAATTTCTTACGTGAATAATTTAAATTAGAAAATTCTAAATATGGTAGTATTTTCTTTGGAAAAGTATTGTTGCTTTGCTTTTTTTTTTTTTTGTAAAGTTAAGCAGACCATATTAATGTTGTTGGATAAAATTACATAGATTCCTGGGAGTCAATGTGATCTCCTGGTGATATTGCTTCCAATGGATATATTCGCTGAAGATTGAGGTCGCTTGGCCAGTAGAACTGTCCTTGTGGCCCAACACACTCTGGCGCTTCCAGAAAGTCCGGTCAGCGCAGAGCTGCGCTGTCTGAAGATTGTGATCGAGCATTCTGCACAGCGGATTTTCGTTTCCAGAGACCGGTGTGACGGGATGCTGCTTGATTTTGCCCGATCCTGGTGGCTTTGATCTCCGTTGGGTGTGACTTGCTCATAATCGATCAGGCCTTGTTTGAGTTTGCCATGAATTCCTGTGACGAGGACCCCTAGTGGCCTAGGCTTGTGCTTGCAGATCCGATTGATGGATATGGTGGCAGTTGGCTCTGAGTTCTCCCGCCTCCTGATCCTGCCAAAGGCTGTGGTACTCTGCCAGGTTGGAGTCGATCCCTTCATTTGCCAATGCATTAGCTAGCTTGTTTGCTTTCCTTCGAACGGCTTGGAAGGTGATCCCTTTCATGTTGCAGAGTTGGCCTTGGAGGTCTTTTAGTATTGCTGACAGCCTCCAGCTTGGGGTTACTTTGTGCACCTGTGCGCCCATCTGGAGTTTCCTGATCAGCCTTATTACTATCTCTGAATCGCCCTCCACTATCAGAGATAGGAGTTTGTATCAACCAACCAGAGTGAGGCCTTGGAGGAGAGCGATTAGTTCTGCTGCGTTATTGGTGTTCACTCCAAGATTGCCGTGATAGATGAGGTGAATTGCTCCTATGTGATCCCGTACTGCTCCCCCATATCCTGCCATGCCTGGGTTTTGTCTTGAAGCCCCGTCGAAGTTGAGTTTGAATGTGTTAAAGGGGGGCAGGGTCCATTTGTCCTGTGTCGTGCCTGTTGAGGTCTGGTTCCTTCCAGCAGAGTTGGTCCTTGTTTGAAGATGCAGTATCTGTATTATTCTTGCCTCGTTTGGAGATGCGTTGCCCTCTATCTTCTGTATGCCCATGGCGTTGACTGTTTCTGTGATTAGCAGTCGAACTTTCCTTATCAGCATATGAACTCCTGTGGCTATGTTTTTGAATATTCTTGCGTTTCGCTCTTTCCATAGGATCCAAACTAATGCGCCTGGAACTAAATTCCAGGCACTGTTGACCAGGGGATTGGAGGATATGGAAGATCTCCACTGGCTTAGTGAAATTTGGATGGAATTTCTGTCTCTATCTGATTGTCTGAAGACCATGGCCATGTCATCCCACAGAGAGCAAGTCGTAGGACAGGTGTTGAGTAGGTGATTGAGTGTTTCCGAACCATTCTCGCAGAGCATACATCGAGAAGGGCCTACAAAACCTCGTTTCTGAAGGTTTTCCCATGTGAGAGCCCTGTTATGCAGGACTAGCCAAGAGAAAAGTGTAATTTTTGGCCAAGTTCCTCTGCTCCACAGGGTTTGCCATTTGTGGTCTGATTCCTGATCCGGGGAGGCTGCCAAGAGCTTATAAGATTCTTTGAGATTGAACGTGCCTTTGGGGTTACTTCCCCATCTTAGGATGTCCTCTTTGTTGGATCTGAGGATTCTTCTTTTGTCCAAGTCTTGTAGAAAAAGGTCTACATTCCTTGGTCCTGCTGGGGTATGCCATTGTTCTCTGGAAATCCAGTGCTGCCATATGGTTGCTTCGCTTGCCGATTGCCAGTAGTCTGCTACCGTAATCTTGCCTTCCTCCTGCATGGCTCTTTTATGAGTGTTCCAGTCTAGGTGTTCCAAGGTTGGAAGCTGCTGCCAGGCATCTTCCCAGAATAGGGCTGTGTTGCCTTGGTGTACTTCCCAGAAGCTATGCTACTGAACAATATGTCTATTTTCCCAGGCTTTGTTCCAGATTGGGTTTCTTGAGTGGTGCCTGTAAGCCGGATGAGGTCTTTGTCCCTGATTTGGGTTGTATACTTTGCTTTCCACAGGGCGCCCCAGAGTGAGTTAGGATTTTCAACCCATCTCCACCAGATTTTTGCTGCTACGACCTTGCTTAATATCTCAGGGTCTCGGAGGCCCAAACCTCCCTCTATTTTTGGTTTGCAGATGTCTGTCCATTTGAGGAGGGCCCATTTGGATTTCTTAGAGGGTCCATTCCAGAGAAAGGAGCGTTGAATGTTTCGGATGGTCTTGTACGCCACCTTGGGGGCTGCAAGTGCTGAGAACATGTAGGCTGGCATGGTTTGAAGGATGGACTTTATCAGTATCAGTCTGCTGGCCATGTTTAGTGCCCGGTGGGTCCAGCTGCTTAGCCTAGCTCTCATCTTGTTGAGGAGGGCTTCCCAGTTGCTCGATCTGTAGGCATGTTCCGAAAGCAGTATACCAAGGTATTTGGTTGGAAGGGAGTTCTTTTGAATATTCAGAATTCTGTTGAGATTTCTCTGCACAGGAATGGATGTGTTGAAGAAAAAAAGTTTGGATTTGGTTTGGTTGATTTCCATACCTGAGGCTTCCGAGAAGGTTTTTAACACCTTGCTTATGGTGCGAGCTTCCTGTACTGTGGGGGTGCCCACGAGCATGGTATCGTCCACAAATTGCTGATGCGTTATAGTGGGTCCTTGGTGTACTGGTTTGATGCCTTTGAGTTGGTTCTGCTGCTTTGCCCTGGTTAAGGATCTTCCTAGCCCTTCTGCCATTATGATGAAGAGAAAAGGAGACAGGGGGTCTCCTTGTCTGATACCTCTGGATGGACTGAAGGGTTGTAGGGGTCCTCCATTTAGCATAATAGAGAAGAAGGCACCTGAAACCAGTTCCATTATCCAGTTTGTCCATAGCTGACTGAATCCAAAAGCTTGGAGGATTGCTTTCATGTATTGCCAGCTGATTCTATCAAAGGCTTTGGACAGATCAAGCTGGATTAACATGCCTGGAGATCTGTTTGTTTTGAGAGAGTGCAATACTTCCTGGGTGAGGATTATGTTGTCAGTGATCTGTCTTCCTTCGACGTAGCCAGTTTGCTCTTGAGAGATGATTGAGGGGAGGATGGATTTAAGTCTGTCAGCCATCAATTTGGAAAGGATTTCATAGAGGACATTGCAAAGGGCTATGGGGGGGAACTTATCAGGGGAGTCAGCCTGGTTCAACTTGGGAATTAAGGTGAGGAAAGTGGCATTGATGGCAGGAAGGACTTTCTTGGTTTTGTGGAAGTTTCTTACAAGAATAAGAAGGTCAGCTTTAATGATGGGCCAGCACGCCTTGAAGAATTCAATTGTAAATCTGTCAGGTCCGGGGGCCTTGTTCGTGGCCATGGAGAAGACGGTTTCTTCAATTTCCTGTTCAGTAAACTCTCTTAGAAGCAGGGCGTTTTGATCCTCTGTAACTAAGCTGGGTATGGCCCCCAAAATTTCCTTTATGGCTTGGGATCGATCTTGAAGGGGTTCGCTGAGAAGAGAGGTGAAGTAGGAGTTGAGCTCAGATCCGATGTGATCCCTTGAGAAGACTTGATCACCATCTGCAGTTTTGAGGGATAGGATGTGATTAAACGCTCTATTCTGGATTGTAGACTTGTGAAAGAAGCTGGTGTTGCGCTCGCCTTGTTTTAACCATTGCACTCTCGATTTCTGTCTCCACAGTAGCTCTTCCTGTTTTAGTCTTTCTTCCCATTGCCTTTGCAGAATCGATTCTTGAGTGTTCCGCTCCTCATTGGGCCCTTCTGTGATCAAAGTTTGTTGGAGGTTCGCCATTTTTACCTCGAGTTCTTTTTTGGCTTGCATTATGTCGCCAAAGGTATCTTTGTTCCATTTTTTGAGGTTGGTCTTTATGGTTTTGAGCTTCTGCTGGATTATGTACATGATGTTGTCACTCCTTATGGTGGTTTGAGTCCACCAGTTTTGTATATTCTGCATGAATGATGGGTGCTCTGTCCAAAAGGCCTCAAATCTGAAAGGTCTGTTTTGGGGTTTATCCAAATTGGTGAAGTGGATCTGCATTGGCCAATGATCAGATCCTCCTATGGGAAAAATGCTGGCCTCCATGTCTATGTTTTGCAGTTGAATGGATTCCGACATGAGGAATCTGTCAAGCCTTGAAGCTATCTGTCAGTTTCCTCCTTGCTTATTGTTCCAGGTATGTAGACCATTGACGGTGGGGATGTCAATGAGTTTGGAAGCAGCAATAAAAGTGTTGAATGCTTCCGAGTCCTTATCCAGTCTTCGTAGTCCTCCCTTTTTCTCTGCTAGATTGGTAATCATATTATAGTCTCCTCCTAAAATCCAGTGATCTGCCCCATGGTGTTGTCTGACTTCATCCAGGTCTAGCAGCATCTCCAGCTTTTCCTGAAGTCATTGGGGTCCATATAAATTGGTAACGCAGATCAATTGCCTTGAATATGGCATGTTGAAAATCACCGATAGAGAGTGCTTGGTGGACAGAGCATTTTGTATTATGAATTTGCTTTTGTTCCAGAATGTGATCAACCCTCCTGCTTGCCCAATTGCATCTATGCTGATGCATTGATGACTATTGGAGACAAGTTTTTTGAGAGTTTCCATGCTCTTGGAAGAGCATTTGGATTCTTGCAGTAGGACAATGTCTGGGTGCTGCGAGAATAGGCGGTTTTTCAGGATCCTTCTTTTGGAGGTACCGTTGAGCCCCCTGATGTTCCAAGTTGTGATTTTCATTGAGTAGTCTTTGGAGCAGAAAGGACCAATGCCCTGATTTTCCCCTCATTGATTAGGCATCTGCCCAGCTCTTGTATCTGCTGTCTTGTGGATTTGCACCCTCTTTTCCTGCCTGGTCCCTGTGGTTTATATTGATCCAGATCCATGTTGGCTTGTATTCCTGTTTGGCTGCTATTTCCCCATTGCCTTTTGGCTGCATTCTGGTTGATGTATTCCAGCTGCAAGTAGGCCATTTCTATCTTCTCCAAATGGTCTTGAGGAATGGAATCGACTCCCAATTTGGACCATTGCTCGTTGACCTTTTGAAGATCTATATCACCAAGGATCTCCTCCAGAGGATTGCTTGAGGGGGTTGTGGAGGGCTGATCTAAATGCATTTCTATGCGTTGCTGGGTTTGCTTTGAGGTTTGGCTGGTGGTATTCTGGAGGGAAGAGGAGTCCTGATGGTGTTGCGGTGCCTGGGCATGGGTTGGGTCAGAGATTGAGCTTAGGGCTTTGGTGGTAGGCGTGGGTTGGCTTGAATCTGTTAGATTATGATCAGTGGGGGCCTGAGGAGCTGTTGGGTGCTCCAATGAGTCAAGATTGCCCAGAATTTCAAAGCTATTTTGCTGGGTGGGGGTCTTATTGGTGGGGGTAGTGTTGGTGGGTTGTTTTGGAGCCTTTTTGCTTCTCTTCCCTTTATTCGTTCTTGAAATGGGGGTGAAGTCAGGAGTTGGAGTTTCCCCTTGTTCTTGTTGTGCTTTGGGCTGTGATTGATTGACAGGGCATCCGTGGTTGAGATGTCCATGCTGGCGGCAGGTTCGGCATCTGAATGGGATATTTTCATAATCAATGGTTTGCTTCCAGTGCACTTCTCTATGGATTAGCTCCACATGGCCTGGGCGGGGTCCTGAAATATCCAAGTAAACACAGATTCTAGCATAAGCCGTGTACTTACCTTGTGATGTTAGATCTGAGGATTTGATGAAGACTCCCAACTTGTTTCCTATGGCCTCCAAGATTCGCTTGTTCCAGTAATCCACAGGCATAGAGTGAAGGCGAATCCATACTGGAACTTCTTTGAAATCCTCCTGTTCTGGAGCAAAGTTTGGCCTCCAGTACGTGATGTATAGTCCGGCAGAGTTGTAGAAATATGGTCCTCCTTCGAAGATACGATCTCGGTCTTCCTTGTGGGTGAAGATGATGGCGAAAAAGCTTCTCGATCCCATCTGGAGCTCGAAATCCCCTTTGGGTTTCCATTTCTGGTTTATCCACCAGCATAGAGCCTTTTCATTCAGTCGAACCCCCATGAATCTGCAGATCATGGCGTGTTGGCTCATGTGGTATCTATATTCGTCTATCCACGGATCTTCACTGATTAGTCTTGGTATTTCCTTTGAGATGGGCTTGCATGGGGACGATTCTTGCTCACTGTGTCGATTGGGATTATGCCCCGCTGATTCAATTCCTTTTGGCTCCGATTCGTGGCTGGTTCCCTCAGATCTGGAGCTGGTAGGGAAGTTGGGGGTTTCCATAGGGATGCTGCCGAAAATGAAAGGCGTAAAAGAAGGGGGGGTCGAACCCCCCCGGAGTTGTGCATGGAGCGAATCAGGTGAGAGCTCCGTTGTAGATCTGTCTTGTATTGGTCGATTCTGCAGGCTGGCTTGCCGAGCCGAGCTCAGGGTTTTGCAGGGTTTCAATCTTGTCGTCGCTCTTCAGAGGCTCGTGCTCTCTCTTGCTCTTCACCCCATCCAAATTCTATTACCTTCAGAAAATAGGTCTATTGTTGCTTTGCTTAGTATCAAGAACAATGAAGAAATAGAAACCTCTGCAAATGGTTTATTTACAAGCTACCATATAGTTAAACAAAAAGATTTAAGTAGGTTTAGCATACTTGTAAGCTAGTAAGGAAGATAACCTTTGTATTAACTTCTTAATGTATGTAGTACCCATTTGACATGTAAAACACTTTGTAGTAGTAATTACAAAACATGTTTGCACAAGTACCATACAACCACCTTTTCTACACAAAGTCTTAAAGAAATTTTGAGCCTTGATTTTAGTTGAGTGTTTTAAAAAGGAAATTATTGTTGGAACTAAGACTCTATGGGTTAAGGAGGTGTATGTTGTTAAATACAACGATACTAAATCAATTTAAACAAAACAACTATACATCCTTGGATGAAAATCATATTGCAGGTATAGAGTAAAGTAATTACATAGACTAAGTGCACATACATAGAGTAGTATATTCAAATTACTTGCTTAAACCCGATACATTAACCATGTATAAATTATGGGTTGAGGAACCCTAAACATACAAAATGGAGTACATAACATTTTCAACACGATTTACTCTAAAACAAGTCTACCTGAACATACTTCGTGAACAATTAATACAAAATGTTTAACATATAGAATATCAAATTCAAATATGAAATCCTCTAAGTAGAGGCACAACTTGAGAAAGAGTATACTAAACCCTATTTCAAATAGTTGTAAAGAAGCAACCATGGTCATCATCAGTTGGCTCAATTTCCATACCATTAAATAACCGTGGAAGAGAAAACAATGTTAATAGGGTTCTTACTTAGAAAGGTAAATATAATGTACTATGTTGAGGAAAACTTAAAATGGGAGTTGGAGATTTAACTCTTAACAAATAAAAAGTGAAATTATATTAGTTTCGTCACCAAATTACCTAAGCCATAAAATTAGAACTTGAGCTGAGAGAGTCATCAATGACTTATCTTGAGGGTCTCCTTGCAGCCATTGTCATGGATGACCTGTTGCAGTCATGGGGGTTGTAAAAAATCTAGAAATCATATTTGTGATAAAAACTATAAAAACAAGAAAGAGGGGTTTCACAAATAGAATAAGCTTTTCATTTACATTATACATTTAATAAAACCATAAACCTTTTTAGATAATGTATTGGGTTATGAGACCCAAGTATCGACATTTCAATAACCGACTGCAAGGTTCTAGAAAACCTTTTAATACCTAGATAAAATTATTGTTCTAAAAAGAGAATTTACTAGAAAACATAGAAATAATATGATTACGTAAAAACCCTAGTATTGAGAAATAAGAAGAGTAATGGTGAAAATATGGTTTGTTACCTGCATAGAAATTTCTTGCATCCTCGACAAGCTTCGATACCGAGATAACAAGGGTTTCTCTTTATCTAGTGAAATCTTCACCTAAAACCTTGAAGGGGATTTAAGTTAGAAACTCTCATAATGAAATTTTAAAAGGAGTTCAACATAACAAGAACTCAGTATAAGACTAAGTGTATAAGGAATAGAGGATAGTGAACCGAAATTGAGTTGGTGTAATACCTGGCAGTAATTAATTGCATCCATGGCAAGGTATGATACTAACAGAGAAGGGTTTTCTTCAATCAATATTGTCTCCATTAAAACTTGAGAGGTATTTGAGCACAAAAAGCCTCATAATCCGTGCAAATGAAGAAAATATCGGGTTAACCCTAATTGAAACTTTGAGAAGAATTTAACCAAGGAAACCCTCTTTACAATATAAAAATCGAATGTAACAATAAAAAAATATGCATATTAGAGGTGTCGGGATCCAACCTTTAGGAGTGGTTGAACTCCTAAACTTTCAAATGATAAAACCCTAAAATGGCTACTATCTTCGCAGAGAACTGTTGACGAAACGTCTCAATGACAGAAAAGTGTTTTTCAATAACATTTCAAAGGACCTGCAATCACCGAGAAAACTATTGGTTAGCAATATGTTTTCAAAAATCTCTTGTAAAAACCCAAAATATTTTTTTGTTGTCAAATATCTTGATTCCCAATTAAAGTTTAACACTGATAAACCCTCGACAACACAGTTAACATAATGACCATAAGGGTGTTAGGATATTCCGACACATAGGAAATAGTTAAGTATAACTTGGTCTAGTGTAGAGTTAGGTAAAGTGTGTTTCTTTAACATGTACTTTTGTAACTTACAATCTGATGGTCACAATATGTTCTAGACATGAAGTGATCTGACGGTTCATTCTCTCCTCAGTATTACCGACACTTCATACGTGGCTTAACACCCGATTGGTCCATGATCTCTATTTAAAGAGCATGGAGGGTCATTTGTAGGGTGACCGTTCATGAGAGAATCTTATGTAAATTTTCTTTCTTTTATTAATAAATTGCCTGAAGTGGCCGCTTTGGCTCAAGTCGTGGATTGTTTCCCTCATTAAGGGTTTTAACCACGTCAAGAATACTGGTATATTGATCTGTGATCTGTCTGTGAGTAGTGTCCTTTGGTGTTCTATATGAGGAACTTACCCTGTAAAATCCTACATGGTATTAGAGCTATTTGAGGGCTGCATCTGTTGGTGATCCAAATCCGAAGTCGGTACAACTGCATCCAATTGTCGTTTCCTAGATCTACTATTTTTGACTGCTTTCGAGCTGAGAGGACTACTCTATTATGTTAGGAGCATCTGTTCCAGAGAGGAACCCTTTTCGATTCACATGAAAAGGTTTCTGGTAGCCCTAGCTACGTCATTTTTAAGATCTAGAGGTATAAAGTGTTTATTTGCAGTTTTAGTTATTTTCTCTCGGTTTATTTTGGTTTATTTATCTTTCTGTTTTTTTATAACCATATCTATACATTTCATTTATGCGTATGCTCTTTGCCCCGCGACTCTGTGCGATCTGGGAAAATCAGAAACAAAAAGGAAGGATTTTTCTCATGCGTATGCTCTTTTCTGCCACGCCTTAGTGTCATCTCGGAAAATCAGAAGCATTGAGGAAAATATTTAGTTTCCGGCAAAAGCTAACTTCAAGCCATAAGGTTTGGTTTTTTTGCATGTCCGTGTTGGGTTATGTGGTTTTTTGTTTTTTAGGCAAAAATGGATTTTTCAAGTAAGCACGCACCCCAAAGCTTCATTGACCCAAAAAAGAAAAAAACAAAAAACAAAAACAAAAACCCTTCCTCTTTTCCAAAAATTACTAATGTTTTAAACTAGCTCACTTGGTCTAAAGTTACTTTATGAGAATAGAGGTCTTCAGTTCAAGTCTTTCTTTTTGTTGATTTAATTTTTCAAAAAACACATGTAACTTATGTTTTAAAGTTATTTTATGTAAAAGTGTTCTCACCCATTATAAAAAGTGAGTCACTTATAATTCTAAAGTCTTTTTATCTTTTATTTAAGTTACAATTTAGTAGGTAACTCATAAAGTACCATTGTAAAAGTGTCTTTCACTTATTTATAAAAGTGGGTCACATATCTTTTTTTTAAAAGTGAGTTCATTAGATTAAGTTTGGAAAGGGGGGAGATTTTTTTTTAAATATAACATTATCATTCACTTCCGCACATTCATGTACTTTGCCGGCATTTTCAACAACTTTTCTTCAAAAAGCCATAACTTCTTCATCCGGAAGCCGTTTTGAGAGCTGTTTTTTTTTAATCGACCTAATTTTTTGAGATATTTCCATTTGAACACTTATTTTCAGCATCTACAGCTCCAGTTTCGGTTAAAATGGAAATTCCATGCCAAGTTATTCTTGACATCACCAACTACTTCCAATGGGTGTTATACATGGAGGATTTACTTAGAAGTAATGGTCTTTATAGAATAGCCTCAGGCCAAGATTTAAACCTAAAGATGAAGATAAGGTAGCCAAATGGGAAAATAAGTAAGATCAATTACGTGGGTTGATAGGGATGTCTATGTCTCCAAACCTTAGATTTCATATCGTAGAACTTGATACCCTTGATGAAGTAATGAAACAACTCAATAAAGTTTTTGGAATTAAAAATGAAATTAGAGCTCATCAACTAGAAAATGAGTTTCTTAAGACCCTTAAACTCATTCCATTCTATTCGATTCTTACTAAGTTGGGACCAACCTGCTCTGTGTTTGTTTCCACCTTCCATTCTACTATAGAAGCCTTTATTTATCAAGGACAAGCCTTCAAGTCCCCCTCTTTTGATTCCTTTTGTGATTCTTTAATAAGAGAACAAGAAAAAATCTTACATCTTGGTCTTCTTAATCTTTGAAACTCTTCTAAGAAAGCCTTAGCCGCCCAGCAGCAACCAAACTCAAAGAATCCTAAGAAGCAGTATCCTAAAAATAATGATCCTAAACCAAACAAGGGTCCTAAGCACTTTTAGTCTCAACAAAATGAAAAACCAATTCAACAAAATGAGAAGGCAAATAAAAACAAAGGGAAGAAGACTGATAGACATTGCAACTTTTGTAATCGAGATGGCCACTTAGAATCCAAGTGCTTTAAGAAGATGGAAGCCTTGGAGGCAACAATGAAGAAGCATAACATCCATTTGGAGCATTCTTCAACTTCAACTTCATCTTCAGGAATAACACTTTCTGCATGTGGTTGTCAAGCATCTCGGTTTGGTTATGCACTAAATGTATCTTCTTCTTCTCATTCTCATGAGTGGCTCATTGATTCTGGAGCTTCTTATCACATGGCCAAAAACAAAGCCATGTTTTCGTTTTTAAATGATTGTAACACCAAAAATATATATGTTGGTGATGATATATCTCTTAGTGTTGTAGGGACTGGAACTATTCATCTAGACAATGGTCAATTTAATGATGTATTATGTGTTCCAACCTTATCCTGCAACTTTCTATCTGTATATCAAATAACTCATTCATGTGAAGGTAAAATCGTTGAATTTTCACCTCATGATGTTGTAATTAAGAACCTAAGAGATCCTAGACAGATTTTAGCTACTGGCATTGTTGATGATTCTATAAGGTTGTATAAGTTTAACAACTTTGGGTCATCAACTCTTCCCTCGGTATTTGATGCTTATAACAATGAAGTGAGCAAACTTTGGCATGAGCGATTTGGTCACTTAAACTATCGCTCCCTTCAAAATATATGTAAAAAAAATATGGTGACAGGTCTTCCTATGTTATCTTGCAGAGATGGTGTTTGTTTCGGATGTGTACTCGGAAAACATCATTGGGATAGTTTTGAAAAACGTGTCTCTTGGCACGACTCATCCCCTTTACAACTCGTGCATAGTGATTTATGTGGTCCACTTCTAGTTGTTTCATTCTCTAGCTACAAGTATTTCTTAACTTTCATTCATGATTTCTCCAGACACACTTGGGTATACTTCTTAAAACTCAAGAGTGAAGTATTTAAAATGTTCTTGGCCTTTAAGGCATTTGTTGAGAAATAATCTGGACATCAAATTCTTAAGCTAATATCTAATAATGGCGGAGAATATGTTAACAACAAATTCATCAACTTTTGCACTGAGCATGGAATTCAAATGCAACATACTGTTTCATATACTCCACAACAAAATGGTGTAGCTGAAATGAAGAATCACATCTTAAAGGAAATGGGTAATTATATGCTTCAATCTAAAGGACTTAGTCTTAATTTATGGGCAGAAGCAATTAGCTGTGCAAATTATATAGTAAATCGCACTCCTACTAAGGTTTTAAAGAATATCACTCCAGAAGAAGCATGGAGCTCAATTAAACAAGATGTAAGTCACTTTCGTGTTTTTGGAAGTGAAGCATGGGCCCATATTCCCGATGAGAAACATACTTAGAACGTAAGAGTGAAAAATGTATTTTTTTTGATATTCTGAAGATGTCAAAGGATATAGACTTCTTTCACCTAAGTCCAAAAATGTTATCATTAGAAAAGATGTAAAGTTTGCTGAAAATATATTAGCCTACGAACCTAGTTCGATGGATGTGCCACCTCTCTATATCCCTTCTACTTCTGAAAATAATTCTTCTTCAAATGATGACAACGAGGATGACAATCCTCCCACACCTTCTGAGGATCCTCCTTCATCTCCTCAGCTTCAAAAATGGGTCCGTGCTACTCGATATGCAACAGGTGCTCTTGCAGGTGATCCTACAGATTAGCGACGTACACATTCTTAGTTCGATAGAGCCTCTTCTTTACTGGCTCAAGCTTCAGCGAATTATGATGTTGAAACCTTTGTAGAAGCTTCATGCCATCCATATTGGGACACATCTATAAATGAAGAATATCGTTCAATATTGGAAAATGATACATGGGATCTTGCTCCTCTTCCAAAGAGACGAAAACTTGTTAGATGCAAATGGGTTTACAAAACCAAGTTTGGACCAGATGGAAAAGTTGATAAACATAAATCTCGTCTTGTTGCTAAGGGTTTTTCACAAGTTGAAGGCATTGACTATATTGAAACCTTCTCCCCTGTTGCCAAAATAAACTCCGCCTTGTTCTTTCCCTTGCTGCCTCTTTCAAATGGGAAGTCCATCAGATGGATGTTAAATCCGCCTTCTTACATGGGGACTTGCATGAAGAAATATATATGGAACAACCTCCTGGCTTTATACAAACAAAATCCAGCCTTGTATGTTGGCTTAAGAAATCCCTTTATGGTCTCAAGTAAGCCCCTCGGGCTTGGTATGCCAAAATGGATAGATTTCTTTTAGATACTGGCTTTTCTAGGTGTCATTCTGACAATACTATCTACACCAAGAAAGTGGGTAAGTCTCTTATCATTCTTGTTCTTTATGTTGATGATCTTATCCTTATTGGTAATGATCCCAACCTTATAAACCATGTGAAGTCCAACCTTAAAAAGAAGTTTGAAATTTCAGACCTAGGACACTTGCATTATTTTCTTGCTCTTCAAGTCTTGCAATCCAAGGAAGGTATTTCCCTTTCCCAGTCCAAGTATGCCTGTGATCTTCTACGCCACTTTCACATTGAAGACTGTAAGCCAACCCCTTCTCCTTTTCAGTTTGGAGTCAAACTTTCAGTCACTTGTAGTTCCCCTAAAGTTGATGCTACCTTATACCATCAGCTTGTAGGAAAAATTTTGTATCTGACTCATACCCATCTTGAACTTTCCTTTGTTGTGGCCTTATTGCACAGTTTATGCAAAACCCACATGAAATATTGGAAAGAAACTAAAAGAATACTTCGTTATGTTCAAGGTACAGTTCAGTTTGGGATTCATTACAGTGCAGAAGCATCTCCTCTATTGGTTGGTTTCATTGATTTCGATTGGGCTGGTGACCCTGATGATCAGAAGTCTACTGCAGGTTATGTCTTCACTCTTGGTTTTGGACCTGTTAAATGGGCTTGCAAGAAACAAAGTGGCATTTATTTTTCTTCAGAAGAAGCAAAGTATCATGGAGCCGTAGAATCTAGTAAGGAAGCCTTGTGGCTTCATCAGATCCTGTCAGAGTTTGGCTTTCAATTGCAACATCCGATTACACTTTGGTGTGATAATCAAAGTGCCATTCAACTATGCAAAGATCTAGTCCAACATCAGTGCAACAAACACATTGAACTACACATGCACTTCATCAGAAAGCTCATTCATGACCATGTTCTTGAAGTGCAATATTGTTCAACCAATGATCAAGTTGTAGACACCTTTACAAAGGCTCTCACAGAGGCGAAGTTTACTAAACTTCGATTTATGGTTGGAGTTAAAGAAGTTGAATTTAAGGGGGGATAGGCTCTAATTCCTCCTTCGTTCTCCTATTGTGTCATATTTGTAAATCCTTCAATCATATCCCAAGTTGTTCTTAAGGGGGGATGTTAGGATATTCCAACACATAAGAAATAGTTAAGTATAACTTGGTCTAGTGTAGAGTTATATAAAGTGTATTTCTTTATTATGTACTTTTGTAGCTTACAATCCAACGGTCATGATATGTTCTAGACATGAAGTGATCCGACGGTTCATTCTCTCCTCGGTATTACCGACACTTGATCCATGGCTTAACACCTGATTGGTCCATGATCTCTATTTAAAGAGCATGGAGGGTCATTTGTAGGGTGATCATTCATAGAGAAGCTTATGTAAATTTTCTTTCTTTTATTAATAAATTGCCTGAAGTGGACACATTGGCACAGGCCGTGCACTGTTTTCCTCTTTGAGGGTTTTAACCACGTTAAGAATACTGGTGTATTGATCTGTGATCTGTTTGTGAGCAGTGTCCTTTGGTGTTGTATCTGAGGAACTTACCCTGTAAATTCCTACAAAGGGGAAAATGAGAGTTTACCTGCTGCGTGTAGTACGAGGACCTACCACAGTGTGGGTTGGAAGCCAAACTGTATGTGGAAACATAATACTAATTTTTACCAAAGAAACAAAATTGCAAAGCTTAACCCTAGACCATCTCCATTGAAATCTCAAATTACAAATAAATAACAATGCAAAATGAAAAGACTAGGAGGGTAGTCATTCTAACTGATTGTTTCGTCGAACCATCAACACCATTGTATTGTCTTGAAACATCTAGATTTCCCATTTGTAACTTTGTCACATGGATGGGTCAGAACTATGGTATCCATACTCGACAAGTGGTGTGAGGACCCACACGTTAGAATTCCAAGTGTATAAAGGAAGGGGACCAATCCCAAGCTCAAGTAGTTGTGAGGTGAAGATGTCATTTTGTTTCCATTGTCCTGAAACACATTTTTATTTACAAGGAATAATTTACATCAGTGTGATGGAGACATAGTGGATAGACAAGGATTTCTTAAGTAATTGTGGAACCCAAGGTTAAGGGTTCGAGTCTCATTCATTTTCACACACACACACAAATACATATGAAAAGGAATGATTTGGATCATACTTCTTAGTGTTGTAACCTACAACTCTGATACCACAAGTAATGTACCTCCATATTACACACTACATTTTTGATTATATATATATATATATATATATATATATTGAAAATAAGTGAAAAAGAACCATGGTAGCAGGAGTGCCTATATGCCCATATTATCAATCGATATCTCATATAGGGCATATACATGGGAATATTAATTCTATATAGTCTTGGAACTAGAACCTTTTCCTAAGAGAAAACTTTGCTACAATTACAACATTGAATTAAATATAAGTACAAATTAAAATAAAAATAAAAATGTAGTGTGTAATATGGAGGTACATCACATTTGGTATCAGAGTTGTAGGTTACAACACTGAGAACTATGAGCCAAATCACAACTAGAATTTAACAAAATAAATGTTTTGTCTTACATAGTGAGGAGTAAAGTAAAGAATAATCATGATAGAACCATATTCAAGACCTCCTAATGGAGAGGAACTTTGGGTACATCTAGGTGGTGAGGGATCATCACATACATTAGAGTTGTTAGAGACTATGAAGGGGATAAAAGCAAAACTAGTAAGAATTAGAGTACATGATGAGAAAATGTGGAAATCTAGTGGTAATCAGGAAAGACTCATAAAAATTTTAACTGGAAAAACAAATTAGAAAACACAAGGACAAACCACAGATAATGGAGATAAAGAGGAATCCCTCAGAAGGAAGGATCAGGATATTATAGGCGAGAGTGAGCCTATCAACCTGAGAAATTAAAATGAACTATATGAAGAATGAATTAAACATAGTTCATCCAAAATGCCACTATTAGCAACTAGTCAGATGAAGAAATAGAAAGCAAAATCACAAGGAGAATTTAAGAAGATTTGTCCTCTGGTTTTTAATGGTGAATCAAAGGAGGAAATCGAAGCATGGTTGTTCAATAGGAATAAATGTTTTCAGGTATATGAATATCCTAATAATTTGAAAGACATATTGAGCACTTACCAACTGAAAGGTAAGACATCCCTTTGGTGGGATGAAATTAAAAATGTACATAATATAGAATATAAGAATATGAGTTAGGAGGATTTTCAAAAACACTTCGAAGAAAAATATCTAACATAAAGCTATTATGATGACAATGCTAAAAAGTTCCATGAATTGAAGCTTGGTTATATGACCATGGACGAATTGGTAACTAAATTCACCCATCTCCTGGGATATGTATCATACATTCATGAGGGGAAAGCCTAAATTCAACAATTCATCAGTGGTTTACCCCTTTCCTTTAAATAGACGATTGAGTATGACAATCCCAAGACAATGGATGAAGCTATCCGAAAGGCCAGAATATGTTACTAGTAGTCTAAATAAGGAAATGATAACTCAAGACCTTGGAAAAATAAGAAAAATGATATTTTTATGCAAGGGAATAAAGAGTTCAAATACTATTCTTTTAAGATTTTGTCAAGAATCATCAAAATAGGAATTTCAAAGGAACAATAACTAGTAGAAGACTTAGTCACAAACAAAATCTAAACAAATTGATCTAAATGGTGAAAGAGCCAATGAGAAGGAGAGATAATCATTGAAGTTTTGGGGTTGTGGGGAGCCTCATATACTTTGAAATTTCTCTTACAATGTTAATTTTAACCAAGCTTTACATAATGTACAAGAAACTTACACCGTAAATAATGTGGTTACGAGTCTTCCCGGAATTAATGTATCCCTAGAGAATCAACAAGCTAAATATCTATCCATTATTAGCGAGATAAAAGGTAATATTCTGAACCAAGTTATGTTAATTCTAATAGATTTGTTGGGTCTCCAAAATGTCATCCTTTTTACCCTATTTTCTTTCACATTTCTTCAATATTTACAATATTCTGTAGCTCCATAACCATGCAATAAGACCATCTTCATGATTAAATATGGGTTTAAGCATATTATTTTCCAATACATTTATTTTAGTATTTTGAGTGAATTTATGGTTAAATATTAGAAAATAACATGTATTCAATTATATATAAAAGTTGGATGAGCTTTGTGATGTATATAGGTCTATTTGAAGATTATGACAAAGTCATATTTGGCCTCTAAGTCTCAAATTCGAATTTCATATACAAACTCTTGAATATTTAAGGAAGATTTGAGATCATCATTCAATCACATTTCATGGAAAGAATGGAGTTTTGATTCCTATCAAAGTTATGGTACATTTTTGAGAGGATATGAAGAGATGTTACTTTCTAGATGTTAACACATGGTTGTAACCACATGAAATAATCGTGGATGTAGGAAAGACACGTGGATCTAGGAGATATCTGTGGATCTACATTTATGAATTAGTTATCTTAGTTTTTGTATAAATATGAGTGCCTTCTCCTCTCAAATGGTGTGTTAGGTTTGGGAATGCTGAAGTTATGCTTGGGCGTTAAGTTTGGGAATGCTAAAGTTATGATTATGCTTGATGTTATGAAGACTATTGATGTTAATACAATCCTTTGATATGGATATGCTTTTATGGTGAGATATGGTGTTTTGCTTCCTGAACTTTCCACCTCTCATGCACTCTAGGATGGCCACCTGATGAGTATGGGGTGTATTTTAATGTTTCATTTTTGCAAGATAGATTAGTTTCTTTTATGCTCATTTTATGCAATGTTTATTTCAAGTCCTTTGATTAGATGTTTTGTTGCTCATTCTATTTATGTTCTTTTGCAGGTCAAGCACATTCATTTCATTTGCATAGAATATTTCATAACATAGTTTTCTTGCACAAGAATTCATAGGAAAATCATGGTTTTAATTTATGAATGAAATCTAAGCTTTGAACACACACCAAATTCTTGAATTGATTTACAATTTTCAATGCCTTCATAGATTAAATTTACAAGCTTTCATAGACTATATTTACTCGCATTCCTAGATTAAATATTTCCATGCTTTCATAGACTAAATTTCAATTTCTTTCACATATTAAGTTTGCATGCTTTTACAGATTATATTTACCTACTGTCGTAGATTAATTTTCTAATGCTTTCCTAGATTAAGTTCAAATGTTTTCATTAGATTAAAATTTCTTTGCTTTCCTAGAATAAGTTGTCTTTGCTTTCGTTAGATTAAAATATTTCCTTTTTTTTATTGCCTTCAAGAATATTCATTTCGTTACTTTAATCAATTATGTGCATGTCGTTTGAATAGATTTCATCTCATAGATTTTCCTTGCATTCACAATCTTTAAAATTCAATTGTTTTTTAGATTAAGATTTTGTTTTCACTTCATCACATTCTTTTGATTCATTTGCATAGGTTTACCATTCATTTCTTGCTATTAGAATTCTTATTTTTGAATTAAAATTGAAAGTTGATTTCCTAGCATATATTGTGTGAGTGTACTTCACAAGTATATGAAACTGGATTGATAATTTAATGCTAAGTAATTTAACTCACAATCAAATTACTCAGCAAGACCCAAAAGCTAGTTTAAGTTATGTTAGTCCAAAAATAGTGGACAAATGCAAGTTGAAAATGGAAAAACATAAAAACTATTGGCTGGTACTTCTAGCAACTGGTACTAAAAGGAAGATTACTAGTTTTGTTAGGGATTGTCTTATTAATTTAAATGGGTTGAAAACAAAACTGGATTTGAATATCCTACCTCTAGCATCATATGATGTGTTAGTGGGTATGGATTGGTTAGAAAAGCATAGATTCATTATTAACTGCTTGGAAAAAACCGTTACTTCTACCAATGATGAGAGAGTAGTACATATTATTAGAGGCATACCTAGACCAACCCCAATAAGAAATATATCATCCTTGCAACTAAAAATATGTGCAAGGAAGGGATGTAAACTTTTTGCAATACAAATGAAAGATTTAACATAGGAAAGTAAAGCAAAGACTCTAGATGACTTTGCAGTGGTGCTAGAATTCAAACATGTTTTTGCAGATGAAATTCTCAAGTTGCCACCAAAAAGAGACATTGATGTTACCATTGAATTAGTACCTAGGGAAACACCAATATCAAGGGAACCTTATAGGATGAGTGTATCGGAGTTGACTAGGTTAAAGATGCAACTTGAGGAATTGTTGGACAAGGGATATATGAAACCAACTATATAACCTTGGGGAGCACTGATACTTTTTGTAAAGAAGAAGGGTGGTACTCTTAGGCTACATATTGATTATAGACAGTTGAATAAGTTGGAAAGAAAAAATAAGTACCCATTACCTAGAATTGATGATTTGTTTGATCAAGTAGGGAGAGCAACAATCTTCTCTAAGATAAACTTGATTCTGGTTACCACCAATCAGAATTAAATATGAGGACATACATGAGAGTATTTTTAGAACAAGATATGACCTTTATGAGTTCATTATGCTTTCTTTCAGACTCAAAAATTATCCAACCACATTTATGTGTCTAACAAACAATGTTTTTAGTCGATACTTAGATAAATTTGTATTGACCTTCATTGATGGCATTCTGGTTTACTCTAAGGTACCAGAAGAGCATAAAAATAATTAAGAAAGTATTGCAAACACTTAGAGAGCATCAAATATATGCCAAATATAGTAAATGTGAGTTTTATCAAGATCAGACTCAATATTTGGGGCATGTAATATCCAAAGAATGATTGTGGTAGACCTTGAAAAGGTCAATGCAATTCTTAATTGGCATATTCCTAAAGATATAGTTGACACCATAACCTTTATGGGAATTACACATTATAACTGTAGGTTTATTGAAGGTTTCTCCAAGCTATCCTACCCTATAGCCTCCTTACCAAAGAAAGGAGTACAAATTATATGGACCCAAAAATGTCAAGAAATATTTGATTAGTTAAAATATTGGCTAACTGTAGCTCCCATAGTTAAGATTGTTGATCCTAATAAAGATTATACAATGTGCATAGATGCTTTTTTAGAAGGATTAGGTAGAGCGTTAATGCAAGATAACTATGTTATAGCTTATGAATCTAGAAAGCTAAAGGAGAATGAAAAAATATATGTTGTGTATGATATGGAACTAGTTGTAGTAATTCATGCTTTAAAAATGTGGAAACACTACCTTTTAGGCAAGAAATTTGTATTAGTAATTGATCATATCAACCTAAAATACTTCTTTAGTCGACTAGATTGAAACAAATTAAGGGAAAATAAAATAAAATTGTAGATGCATTAAGTAGAAGCTTAAGCCAAATATGTGGGATCTTTGCTGGTAGTGTTAAGACAAACTTTAATGAACAAATTAGGACTGCAACCTTAGAAGGTCAAGAATACATACAAAAACAAGAAAAGTTGTTAAATGAAATTGGCCCAACAGAAGGATCAGATTATGCTCTAAATAATGATTTTTTTTTGACTTTCAAAAATAGACTTTATGTTCCAAATGTGCATATAATTAAACAATTGGTCCTAGATGAACATCATAAGAAACCTTTTTCATCTCATCTAGGTTATCAAAAACTTATCACAACACTTAGAAAAGGATTATATTGAACAAGGATGAAAGCAGAAGTGACCGAGTATTTAGAAAAATGTATGTAGTGTGAAAAATTTAAGTTGGAACAACAACATCCTACTAGGTTATTAAATCCATTACCTATTCTTGGGTGCAAATGGGAAATTATCTCATATTTTATTACCAGATTTCCCAAAACCAGAAGGCAACATGGTTCTATCGTGGTTGTAGTTGATAAACTGAGTAAGGGAACCTATTTTATACCAGTGAAATCAACATTTAAAGATGTTCACATCAATGAGGATTTTATGAAGGAGATATTTAGACTTCATGGAGTACCAAAAATAGTCATTTCTAACGGAGATGCAAAATTCACATCAAATTTTTGGAAGGCTCTTTTCATAGGATTAGGTACAAAGTTGAATTTCAAGACTTCTTACCATCCCAAAACTGATGGATATATTGAAAGAATCAACTAGATCCTTGAAGACATGCTTCACATGTATGCAATGGATCAACGCACTAAATGGGAGGATTACTTACATCTCACATAATTTTCTTATCATAATAGTAATCTAGCATCTCTTAAAATGAGTCATTTTGAACTCCTTTACGTATGAAAATGCCATAATCCATTAAGTTGGATTCAACTAGAGGACATAATGGTTTTGGGACCCGATATCTTAAAAGATATGGAGCAGGTGGCTAGAAAGGTAAGAGATAACTTAAAAATAGCTCAAGAAAGGCAAACATGTTATGCAGATTAGAATAGGATTCACAAGGAATGCAATGTGGGGGAACATGTTTATATTAAAGTTAGACCAAAGGGGCGCACATTGAGGTTGGGGTATTGTGCTAAATTAGCACCTAGGTTCTGTGGGCCATTTGAAATACTAGCTAGAGTAGGACTAGTGGCCTACTAGCTAGCACTACCAACCCACATAAAAGTGCATAATGTATTTCACGCATCACTTTTAAATATATATATTCATGATACAACTCATATCATTGATTGGAATGTCGTATAGGTTGAATTGGAAGGCAAGTTACAGGTCAAGTCTCTGCAAATTTTAAACATGAGGGAAATTTTACTCTAGAATAGACCCATCATCTAGGTTAAACTACAATGGAAGCACTTTGGCCTTGAGGAGGCCACCTGGGAGATGGAAGAGAAAATATGAGAACTAGTTCCTTCACTCTTTCAGAATTTATGAGTGTAAAGAAAACACCAAGTATGGTGTTTATTTTAAGCAAAGGGGAAATGTAATGTCCTTGTTACAATTGTTTATCCAAGGCTTTATGTTTTTATGTTTACCAGTAAATATTTAAGTTGGAGACATTGGTTGTAGGGCCAAGAATAAATTTAAACATTTTGAATGATAAATGCAAATATTTATGTGCAATAAGAACTAAAATATTGTTTTCAGAAATATAATGGGAACCAACATATGAGTAGTCAGGCTACTCTATTATCAAGTACCTATTTAAGTGGTTTGTGTCTTAGGCAGTGGACAAGTAAAGGTGGAAGTTGTCACAGTTATAACCTCCCATGATTCCCCAAGATTCTATGAGGAATAATCACCAAAAATGGACAACATAATTGGACATAATTGTTATGATGGGTGGAGAGGAAAGAGAAACATAGCTAGAGAGAAATCCAATGTTGGAGGAAAAGAAAAAAACATTTTTCTATAAAAAAACCTAGGTATAGAAAAGAGAGAGAGAGAGAGAGTAGACATATAGATAAATAAGGACGTTTCTAGAGTCTGCATGGGGAAGGAGGAAAAATACTATTGAATGACGATGCGTTACCTATTGTAGAGAAGTTTGAGGCTCAAGGGAATTGTTGTGTTTTGCAATTCCCTAGTTGGGAGGAACATGTTATTTCCTACTATTTTTCCAAGTGTTCAAATAAGTAAAATGGTTATTGCAGATGATCCATTATCAAAATATTTAGTTTAAAACATGTTTTTATTAAGTGTTATTTAGCATAGAGGTGTTTGCATCAGGAACGAATAATAAACAGTGCATTCAATGAATAATAGAAAGGGAAATGATGATTAGCATGCAACGATAAGTATATAGAAATTTTCATAAATGCATATGATTTTGACAATTAGTAAAGCATGGATATTTGCATGTTCCTTAGTATAAAAAGGAAATGTGTGTGTGTGTGTGTGTGTGAGACAATATGCTTGAACAAAGCAAATATAGGTATGAATGTTCTCTATATAAGAGGATGAAATTTCCTAAATGAATCATTTAAATTAGAAAATTATAAATATGGTAATATTTTATTTTGAAAAGTATTGTTGCTTTGCTTAGTATAAGGAAAATTGAAGGAATAGAAAACTCCGCAAAAAGATTTATTTACAAGCTACCATATAGTTAAACAAAAATATTTAAGTAGTCTTAGCATACTTGTAAGTTGTTAAGGAGGGATAACCTCTATATTAAATTCTCAATGCATGGAGTACCCACTTGAATGTAAAACACTCTCTAGTAGTAATTACAAAACCTGTTTGCATAAGTTCCTTACAGTCACCATTTCTAAATAAAGTATTCTTAGAGAAATTGTGAGCTTTGACTTCAGTAGAGTGTTTTAAAGAAGAAGTTATTGATGGAACTAAGACTATATGGGTTAAGGAGGTGTATACTGTTAAATACAGAGGTAATAAATCAATTTAAACATAACATTCATACATCCTTGGTTGAAGATAACATTAAAATAAGCTATAGAACAAAATGAATTACAGAGACTAAGTGCATATACACAGAGTAATACATTCATATTACTTGCTTTAACTAATTAAAATAGAAATGTTTAAATTGTGGGTTGAGGAACCCTAGATATACAAAAAGGAGTATAAAATATATTAAACATGATTTACTCTAAAACGAGTTTTCCTAAGCATACTCCATGTCAAATTAATACAAATTGTTTAACATATAGAATATCAAATTCAAATATGAAATCCTTAAACTAGCAGCATAACTCAAGAACAAGTATGATAAACCTTATTTCAAATAGTTGTAAAGATACAGGACCATCACCAATCAACTCAATCTCCATATCATTAAATATCTATTGAAGAGAAAGAAGTGTTAATAGATTTCTTACCTAGAAAGGTAAATATAATGTACTATGTTGAGGAAAACTTAAAAAGGAGGTTGGAGATTTAACCTATAACAAACAATAAGAGAAATTTCATTAGTTTCCTCACCAAAATACCCAAGCCATAAAATAAGAACTTGAGTTGACAGGCTCATCAACGAATTACATTTAGGGTATCATAGTAGCCAAAGTTGTGGATGGCCTGTTGCAAACACAGGGGTAGTTTGGAAATCATATTTGTGATAAAAAAACTATAAAAATAGGAAAGAGGAGTGTTGCAAATAAAACAACCCTTTCATTTACATTATACATTTAATAGAACCATAAACCCTTTTAGGCCATATATTGGGTTTTTAGACTCAAGTATTGACATTTTAATAACCAAGTGCAAGTGTATGTAAAACCATTTAATACCTAGATAAAATTATTGTTCTAAAAATAGAAATTCCTATAAAACCTAGAAATAATATGATTACTTAAAAACCCTAGTATTGAGAAATAAGAAGAGTAACAATGAAAATATTTCTAGTGCATGTATATAGGTTGATCCTGCTAAGGTTGAGGTTATTTTGCATCTGCCAGTGCCAACGCCATAAAAGGAGGTGAGAATTTTCTAAGGCCATGCCGACTATTATAGGAGGTTTATAAAGCATTTTGATTAGATAGTTGCTCCTTTATTTCATTTGTTTTTAATGATGATGACTTTTCCTGAAATGATGACTGCCAACATGCTTTTGAGGAGCTTAAATAAAAAATTACTCAAGAACCTATTTTGAGGGCACTTAAATGGTCCCTTCCATTTCACATTTCCACAAATGCATCAAAGATAGATGTTGGTGCCGTTTATGGAAAATTAGAAGGACAATCTTCTTATGCCATTTATTTGACTAATAAAAACGTTACACCTATTGAACTAAATTATACAGTAACAAAAAAAGGGTTTTTAGCTGTAATTTATGCAATCAATAAGTTTAGACACTATATTACACGATATGTGTATTTGTGCATATAGATAATCCGATTATGAAGTACTTGTCGAACAAACCAATAAATAATGGATGAGTAACTAGATGGTTGTTTTTGTTATAGGAATTCAATATTATTGTTTTAAATAAGCCCAATAAATCTAACATTGTAGTTGATTTTATTTCACGCATGAATAATATAGGTCAAGTAGTTCTTGTAGACGACAACTATCCTAATGATCATTTGTTCATTGTATGTACTAACTCTCTGTGGTTTGTAGACATAGCTAACTATTTGGTTACAAGAAAAACACCATCAAATCTCTCCATTAGAGAAAATCATAAAATCATCAAGTCTAGTGCCTCATATTCCTAGGTTGAGGGAGAACTCTTTTGCATGGTACTAATTTGGTCATCAAAAGATGCATGCAAGAATATGAAGTGTTTGAAATATTGAAGGTTTCTCACAATGAACCATGTGAGCACCACTTCGCTGAAAAAAGGACTGCTTACAAAGTCCTTCATTCAACATAATATTAGCCTACCCTATTTTAGGATTTCAAGTAGTATATTTGTAGATGTGACAATTGTTAGTATATGGGTCACTTAGTCCAGGTTGATGTTATGAATTTACACCCCCAGTTACTTGTTGAGGCCTTTGAAGAATGGGCTCTTGACTTTGTGGAACCAATTACTTTGGGATCAAAAAAGAAAAGGTATATTCTAGTTTGTATTGATTATGTAACTAAGTGGTAGAAGCTAAAGCAATTTCTCATGCTACTTGTTATTACTTAGAGAAAACCCTGGCTGCAGGAAAAACTCTAAGGTAACCTGTAACTAATATTTTGAATTGAAAGTTATCCCTTTTAATTTGAAGGGGGTTCCCTTTTATAACTCAGTCAAATCTAACTGGTTATGTACTCAACACATCGACTAGATCTGATTGGTTTTAAAAAACATTGATATGGAAAGGCCATGAAAAAACATTGGGCACGGAGTCCACTTGAAAACAAATTACTACTTACATAGTATATGAAAAAACTACAAAGACAAGGTAGCAACAACTTTCTTAGACAATTTCTCATTTAACTGTGATAGAAGCAGATAGAGATAAACACTAAAAACATAGCAACTAGTGAATTATGTTAAAGATATTTAAGCTAAAAACATATAACACTTTGGAAATGGTAAATCTGAGCGGACAAGCATAATTTAGTCTTAATAACTTGATTTCCAAAATGTAGAAGACATATGGATAAGATTACGAAACATAAGAGATGAAAAACACTAGGAGACATACAGGAAACCCATTACATAAGAATCTATGTAAATATGAGCAAATAACGCTGAATTGATATCCAAATGTATACATTGTACGAAAGGTTTTGTTTAAAATTCCAACCCTTTCTCAATCTTTAAAAATTTCCTTTATAGAACATATCATAACCTACAACATTTTTTTATATCAAAACTTTAATCACAAAGTCTAAAAATAGAAATGTATATCTCAAATACATGCATTTACAACTTTTTAATCCTATCTGTATCTACATCATAAAAAATTTCTATAAATCGGGATAAAAACATGGACCAAAATGTTGACTGATCGTTTGCCTCCTTTGCTGGAAATTTTTCTTTTTCACCCCTTCAAAGATGGTCTTTTGCTGAACAGTTCCTCCTTTTGGGCTTCCTTTCTTGAAATCATTGACAATCTCGTTGTCACCCTTTTGTAGCTGGAATCCATTCTCCCATAATTCTAAACAAATTTGCGATAATGTTGTTAGAGGTGTTGCTATTCTCCCATAATTCTTAACAAACTTGCGATAATACCCTGTCAACCCGAGAAATCCTCGCATATGCTTTATGGATGTGGGGATTTTCCATTCCTTAATGGCTTTAATTTTGCTAGGGTCTACCTTAACTCCTTCATGAGATACAATATGACCCAGATATTCCACCTCTTGGACTCCAAAGAAACATTTGGATCTTTTTTGCATATAATTGTTTCTCCTCCAATAGTTGTAGCACCCTGTCAACATGTTTAACATGATCCTTCCAAGACTTGCTATAGATTAGTATATCATCAAAAAATACTAACACAAATTTTCTAAGGAATGGTTTGAAAATTGAATTCATCAAACCTTGAAATGTTGAAGGTGCATTGGTAAGGCCAAAAGGCATGACCAAAAATTCATAATGAGCCTCATGAGTTCTAAGTGCTGTTTTCGGAATGTCTTCAATCTTCATTTTGATTCGATGATATCATGAACGAAGATCCAACTTGGTGAAGTAAATTGATCCATGCAATTCATCTAGTAATTCATCAATGACAGGAATGGGAAACTTATCTTTAATAATGAGCTTGTTGAGCTCCCTATAATCCGGACACATGTGCCATGATCCATCCTTCTTGTGCACCAATACTACTGGAGTAGAGAAAGAACTTTGACTCGGTTGAATTATACCAGCCTCTAGCATTTCTGCAACCATACGTTCAATTTCACTCTTTGGGCATAGGGATATCTGTACGGCCTGATGTTTGGAGGAACACTTCCTGGAATCAGATGAATAGCATGATCATGATCACGCATAGGTGGGAGACCATTGGGAGTCTCAAATACCTTGGAATGATTTTCCAGGACTTTTTGGAGATCTGGAGAAATAGATGAATTCGATGTGGAAACATTTAAAGAACATAATTGTGCAATTACACCTCTTTGTTCCTTTTTTAGAAGCTTTGTCATACCATTAGAGCTGATTATCTTTCCTGGTTTCCCTGCAATACCCCTTAATTCAACTTCCTTTCCTTCTGCAGAAAATTTGATGAAAAGTTCTTGAAAATTAAAAGCTATTGTACCTAGGGATTGTAGCCATTGGACTCCTAGTACAACATTAGCACCTCCCATTGGAATGGAAAGCATTGGGCTAGTCAATACATATTCTCCCATGGATAGCTTGATATTATGGCACTTTCCAGAGAAATTTATTGTTCCTCCATTTGCAATCATCACTTGACACTCTGGTGCTGGATATAGGAAGCAATTCAATTCTTTTGCTACCTTACAATGAATAAAATTATGGGTGCTTCCTGAATCAATCAACACTATTACCTTTTTCTTCTTGATTTGTCCTTCTATCTTGATGGTTTGAGGAGTGGTAATTCCAGCCAATGCATTACAAGATATGGTCGGATTCATTTCTTCTTTATCTAGTCTTTGTTCTTGGAGTATATCCTCTTCTTTTGACAATTCTTGCTCCTTTTCTTCTTCCTCTTCACAATCTATGTAGAATAATTTCTTCTCAGCACACTTATGACCTTTAGTGTATTTTCTATCACAACTGTAACAAAGCCCTTTTGCTATTTTTTCTGCCAATTGTTGTGGTGTCAACCTTATAGGTTGTGGAAGACTAAGGGCAACAACACTTCCGTCTTTATAGTTGTGAGTGGTATGCTTCCTGGTTACCATAATTTTGTTTTCCATTTTTCTTGCTAACCTGAATGCCTTCTCTAATGAATCAGGTTCCCAAAGGCGAACATCATGTTGGATATTATCCTTTAAAGACCCTATGAACACATCAATCCTATGCTCCTCTGGAATATCTTTTACCCTTATGTTCAATTTTTGGAACTCCTCAATGTGCTCCATTATTGAACCCTTTTGTTTGAGACTTATCAATTGACTAAAAAAAGTGTTGCTTTTTGTATCCTCATAATGTGCTATCAATTCTTCTGTAAAAATTGCCCAAGTGATAAATTGTTTACGAGAGCAAAGCCATTGATACCATACAAACTGATTTGGTTCCAAATATAAAGTTGCAATACGTACCTTTTGTGTGTTTTGCACATTATTGAGATCGAAAAATTGCTCCATCTGTAATATCCATGTTGCGGGATCCTTGCCATCAAACTTCCTCATATCGATTTTTGGAATATGGCGGGTCTTCGATCCCACATTAGAGTCTATGATATCATGATTAACATTTCTTTTGTTGGCATCATGAGTTTCCTGTACTACCTTTTCACCATTAGTAAGTATTTCTTGTAGAAAATTTGTCAAATCTGTCTTCAAATCTGCCATGCCTGTCTTCAAATTTGTGTTCAAATCTATCTTCAAATTGTCCATCTTAGCTTCCATGCCATTCATCTTAGCTTCCACGCCATTTATCTTGGCTTTTGTTAACTTTTGTGAGCGTGACATTTGTTTCACTTGTTCTTGTAATTTTGATATATCATGTAGCATTTCTTCCTCTTCTTCATGAGTCATGCTAGAGCTTTCAGGTTCCTTACTAGGTGTTTGCATTTTATTTCCTCGGGGCATCAGTTACCGATAATAATGCTCTACTAGCCCTTTGAATTCCTTCAAAATAAATTTTCAAACCAATCTTAAGCAAAAATTTAAAAGAATCTACACACCTTTTTTTCACTTTGTAGGAGCTCAATATTTCCTCTGATGTATCTCTGTACTTTCAGAACATCTAGTTCTGAAATTGCGACATGTGGTAGCCCTCTATGTACTCTTTTCAATGCCACCAGTTTGATCCAAATTGGATTCTCGAAGGAAGAGTTATGTGAAATCTCCCACAGTGACCTGGTTATAGACTAGTTCAGTAGAGCGGACTTGTACAACGTGCCACGAGTCACTGTTTCGACCTTTAGCTCTGAAAAATATATAGAAGAAACTACAGTCCGTTCTTTTTTTGCACCTTCTTACGAAATTTCAATCCAATACTCAAAGAAAAAGTTATGACGATTTTTCCTAGGTCACCTGTTTGGAATGTAATTCAGGAGTCTGCAAAAAGACAAACTTCCTCAGATCATATCTCCTCAAATATAGCGCAAAAGGCTATGAAATTTGGACCCAAGATTTAGCGTGATGTCATCTCAAATGGGTTTTTTTTTCAACTTCTGAAACGTCACAGAAAAAAAGTTATAGCGAAAATGCCACGATGACCTGTTTGGAGCAGCGAAACCCTAGAATCCAAAGCTCTGATACCAAATGTTATGAAACCAGCTCAAGAAAAGATAGAAAAGATAGATCAACGCCTTAGAATTCAGCCTCTTCGAGGGGGAAACCTCCTTTACATTACATAAATGAACAATTCTTGGATGATTCAAATGACAAAACCTCCTTTCTATATATAGGAGTCTAAGGGGTCACAATATAACCTAGCCGACCTAACAATAATAATATAAAGCCACAAAAATAACAATAGAGGGATTCTATGGGGCACAGTAATAACAATATGGGGACAATAGGGGCACAACAATATTAATAAGGGGTATAACTACAATAGTAATGGGGTAATCACTAGTATTATAGGGACCCAACATTATGAGTTAATAATTAGTGAATTAATTAATAATTAATTCACATCACTCATCACTAGTGTATTCTGCAGTTAGAATAAATACAACTAGTTTAACCAAGTCAAACTGAACACAACTCCATCAACTCCTCAATCAACTCCACCAAAACTCAACCACTTGAGTTCTAACTGAAGTCCACCATGCAATAGTTCAACTGACTCATAAGAAAAGCGTATTTCCTTCTGACAACTGCATGTGCCACATCTGTAGCTCAAACTGAAGTGCTCCAAGAGGATAAGATAATGTTTATAGTCCAAATATTATTATGAGCTAATAATATTCGACTGTTCTATTTTTAGCTTGGCAGTCTAAAAATAGACTCCGCCCATATGTCTAAAAATAGAATTCCATCTATTTTTACCAACTTGACCAATCATCCACAAATAGCATCCTGCAACTCATAGACCATGATCCATATGTCTAAAAATAGACATAGTCTAAAAATAGACTTTGCGCCAAAAATAGCCTCCGGGCCCACTTAGTGAAGGCGACTTCTTTTCACTAAGCTCCATCATCTTGTTGCATTCTCAACACTCCCTCTCAACAAGATATGGATTATCATCAACCCCTATCTTGCCTCGGTGGTATTCGAATTTGCTCCTGGTGAGCGCCTTCGTCAAGATATCAGCATCCTGATCCTCCGTTGGAATGTATGAAAGTAATATGATTCTCCGCTGCACACAATCTCTGATATGATGGTACCTGATGTCAATGTGCTTGGATCTATCATGAAATACTGGATTAGCCAAGAGTTTAATGCAAATCTCGTTATCACAATAAATCACTGTAGGCTCCAAGTATGAACCGAGCAACCCAACCAGGATCTTCCTCATCCATATAGCCTTGCATGCAGCCAAACTTGCTGCCATATACTCGGGTTCTGCTGAACTGAGTGCCACGGATCTCTGCTTCCTGCTGTACCAAGAAACTGCTGTCGAACCGATACTGAAGACCCCTCCAGATGTGCTCTTTCTGTCCGTTGGGCTCCCTACCCAATCTGCATCTGTGAAGCCACATAGATTCACCTCATCCTCCTGTTTGTACCACAATCCATATCCCGATGTGCCTCTGGGATAATGCAATACATGCTTGCCTACCTTCCAGAAGAGCTTGGTTGGCTTAACCATAGCTTGTGAAAGCTGGTTAACAACATAGCATATATCTGGTCGTGTATTGACTAGATACATAAGCGACCCCACCAACTGTCAATAAACAGTGGCATCCACTACTTCTGCTGAAGTAGCATCCTCCTTCCTCCAACCTCCAGGAAGAGGAGTATCAACAGGCTTGCAGCCATGCATGTTGAACTTCTCCAGTATCTCCCGAGCATACATACTCTGAGAAACAAATAGTCCATCACTGTGCTGCCAAATTTCCAATCCCAGTAAATAATGAAGGAGGCCCAAGTCCTTCATCTCAAACTCCTTAGCAAGATCATCCTTGCATGAAAGTATCAACAGCTCATCACCTGTCAGAATCAAATCATCTACATAAAGTACAATGATAAGCAACTTACCCTCCACCACAATTTGGTATAGGTTGCGATTCGCCTCACTCTTGGAGAATCCAAGTTCGGTGAAATAACTGTCTATCCATGTGTACCAAGCACGTGGTGCTTGTTTCAACCCATACAATGCTCTCTTGAGCCTGCACACATGCGACTCGCTGCTGAAGATCTCAAAACCTTCGGGCTGCTCTATGTACACCTCCTCCTCAATGACTCCGTTGAGGAATGCAGTCTTCACATCCATCTGATGAATGTGCCACCCCATCTGCGCTGAGAGAGTAAGAATCGTCCGTATGGAAGAATACTTTGCGACAAGTGCAAAGGTCTCCTCATAATTGATCCCCTCTATCTGTGAAAAGCCTTGGGCAACAAATCTTGCCTTATACTTTTCCACACTCCCGTCAGCTGCCTGCTTCACTTTGTAGATCCATCTCGAACCCATCACTGATTTCCCTTCCGGTCTTGGGACAATCTCCCATGCACTGTTTCTAACAATCGAATCATACTCTTCCACCATGGCATCTATCCATGCAGGATCCTCCACAGATTCCTCAAAAGAGGATGGCTCAGTCACAACACATTTTCTCGCAAGAGCCATGTATCCAGTGTACCGATCAGGTGACTATCTCTGTCTACGTTGAGCTGTAGGTGGTCCTACAACCTTCTCTGCATCTTGAGCCAGTTGCTCAGCTTCTGTAATGCGCTTTCGCCCTCTAATTGTTGGGACTGCATGAGTGGTATCTTCCACTCCATGAACTTCATCCTGTGGCTGATCCACGTCCCGAAGCTCATCCTTAGGAACTAATAGCTCCTCATCTGCATGCAAGTGTGGCTCCCTCTCAAGCGAACACTTCATGCCTTTCTCCTCCTGAAATTTGATATCCTGTCGCACAACAGTCTTGCGACTGTCTGGAAAATACACACGAGAGTTGTGGGGCGTATCAGTGTACCCCAAAAATATCCCAACCTCTGCGGTCGGCTCCAGCTTCTTCATGGCATCCTTCATCACATGCATGTAGACATTAGAACCAAAAATCCGCAAATGAGAAATATCAGGCCTCTTACCAGAATAAGCCTCCTCGGGCGTACTCATGCCAAGTGTCCTGTGAGGACAACGGTTCTGCACATATACTGCAGTATTGCATGCTTCCGCCCACAAGTGAAGGGGTAGGCCCTGATCACGCAACATCGCCCGTGCAGCACCCACGATCGTTCTGTTCTTCTGCTCAGCAACCCCGTTCTGCTGTGGGTTATGGGGAGCTATGAGCTCTCTTCGAATCCCTTCTGCACTGCAGAAGTCCTTGAAATTGCCAGAGATGAATTCACCACCATTGTTGCTCCTAAGAGCCTTCACCTTCTTCCTCGACTCCTTCTCGACCAGTGCTTTGAACTCACAGAACTTTGAGTATGTCTCGCTCTTCTTCTGCATGAAGAAGATCCAACACTTTCGAGAGAAATCATCAACAAAGATTACATAGTACTTGTGCTTTGCTGTCAAAGCTACTGAGAAAGGTCCACACACGTCTATGTGAATTCTCTCAAGGATCGTCATGGCATGACTATCCTTCTCGTGAAAGGTGGCTTTCACAATTTTTCCCAAAGTACACCCCTTGCACTGATCTGACTATGCAAGAGTGCCTTTAGGAAGCCCAGTAGTAATCTGCTGCAGTATCTTCAAGGCTCCATGGTGAAGGTGGCCCAATCTCCTGTGCCACAGCTCGCCATCATCCCGGCTCACCAATCCTTTTGCCTTGCATGCCATTACTGTGCAGCCATCTACATGTAACTGATAAAGGTTCCTGACTCAAAACCTTATCTTCCGGGTTTCTCCAGTTGTTTTACTGCGTAGGAAAGCCTTTCCCTCACTAAAAAAAACATCATATCCCTTGTCTTCTAACATCGCCATAGAGATAAGATTCTTCTTCAATCCTAGAACATGCATCACTTCCTTCAATACGAAGGGTTTACCAGACTCCCTCTCAAAGGAAATGGTACCAATACCGGTCGCACTGTATCTACCATCGTCACCCATCTCGATGTGCACTCCAAGATCTTTCTCCTCCAGATCAGAAAACAAATCTCGATCTCCTGTCATGTGAAAAGACGCACCACTTTCCAAGAACCATACCGATCCCATCACACTTGATACCAAGCATGCGATCAATAAAAAATCAAGCTCAAAATTCGAGGCTAAGGCCTCTCCTGCTGCAGATCAAACAACTTGCTTATTTTTCTTCTTCTGCAGACAATTTGTGGCATAATGTTTGTGTTGGTGACAGTGAAAGCGCTTCACCTTGGACATGTCCTGCTTCTTGCCTTTCGCACCGGAATGAGAAGCTTTCTTGTTCTTCCCCTTCTTTTCTTTGGTAGCCAAAGCGCAATTGTCTTCATCAGGTGCCTTTGATGAAGATCCGTCCCTGGTATTCCGCCTGATCTCCTCCTGCACAAGATTTGACCAAAGTCTCTCCCATCCCGGCAATTTCTCCCGACCATTGACAGAGTCCTGATAGGAATGCCAACTCTTCGGAAGACCAAGGAGAGCCAAGCTCACCAAGTCCTCATCATCGACAGTCCACCCCACACTTCCCAGCTCATCCCTGCACTGGGTGAACTTCGTGAGATACTTGGGCATACTGTCTCCCTTCTCGCACTTAATGTTTCTGAGTTTATCCTTGAGGACCAACTTCCTCTGGTCACTCTTGCTTTGGAATAGATCTGTCAACGCTTTCCACATCAAGTATGGAGAAGCCTTTCCATGCAGGCGGGACAAAATGTGATCCTTCATGCCCTCCAACAGAATCCTACGACACTTTGCTGTCTTCTTTTGCCAAGCCTCAACTTGAGCAGTATCAGTAGGCTTTGGAACCTCAGCCTCTATGAACTCCTTTAGCCCATTGTCATCTAACACCGCCTCCATCCCGTCTTTCCATGTAATATAATTCAAGCTGCCCTCAAGAGCATACTCCAATCGCAATCCGTTGAAAGACATTTCAACTTTGACACTAAGAAAACACTGTTGCAAATTCGAATTCCACCAGCTCAATCCTGCATGAGAATAGATGAGAATGGCTGAAGAAAACTCGTATTTCCTTGGCTGAACCATGCAATCCTCATTGGCAATACTCAATCCATTGATTGTGCAAATCTCATGCACAACTATAGTCACAACTGATAGCAATCTCAACCTCTAACACCTGTCTCCACTGAACTGTCCATGCACTGAGTTAATTGATGTATTCTTTAGTTGCTTTATGAGTTAATAATTAGTGAATTAATTAATAATTAATTCACTTCACTCATCACTAGTGTATTCTGCAGTTAGACTAAATACAACTAGTTTAACCAAGTCAAACTAAACACAACTCCATCAACTCCTCAATCAACTCCACCAAAACTCAACCACTTGAGTTCTAACTAAAGTCCACCATGCAATAGCTCAACTGACTCATAAGAAAAGCGTATTTCCTTTTGACAGCTGCATGTGCCACATCTGTAGCTCAAACTGAAGTGCTCCAAGAGGATAAGATAATGTTTATAGTCCAAATATTATTATGAGCTAATAATATTCGACTGTTCTATTTTTAGCCTGGCAGTCTAAAAATAGACTCCGCCCATATGTCTAAAAATAGAAGTCCATCTATTTTTACCAACATGACCAATCATCCACAAATAGCATCTTGTAACTCATAGACCATGATCCATATGTCTAAAAATAGACTTTGCGCCAAAAATAGCCTGCGGGCCCACTTAGTGAAGGCGACTTCTTTTCACTAAGCTCCATCATCTTGTTGCATTCTCAACATTTTATTAGACTCTTGTGGTAGATAAAGTGAGAGGATGCATCTGTTCTAGCTCAGACTCTAGCAGACATGTGCTTTAAGCTTTCCAATAGAAAATAAGAAGCGTTGATTCTCAATTGACCTGCCAAATGAGAAATAAAAATGATGCAGGTTGACACGATTGTAACGCCCTTCATAGGTAAAGTAGGGCTAGGTGATTCACAACCAACAATGCCATTCATCGTTTAACCACGACCTCTACACCCTAATCTTGAATTCACTTCTTTAAATTCATACTTCAATAAGAAAGGTACATCAACACCTGTTAAGACATGGATTCTCAAGGCTCTCTCTCCATCTGTGGGCAGACCTGTAACATCAACAATCAATTCCTCTATCACATGAAAGGAAAGTTCCCCAAAAACAACTTGCTGGTCATCGAAACCTTGAGCAAATGCTTTGGCCACTTCGTCATGAAAATCTGTACACCGCTTGAAAAATTCCTCCCACCCTACTTCCTGAAATCGTTTTTGGATTTCAGGGTAGATTTCAAGAAGATTAGGCACCTTAGGTTCACTCCTATTTAACTTTATGCTTTTTCCCATTTCCCTTCATAGCCAAATGAACACACAAAAGGGATCGTGATTTGATCCTTAATTTCTGGTGAGCACTCAACAAACTGTCTTAATTTAGCATAAGATAACGACATTAAATAATAAGTGATACGGGTAAATATATATATGAGGTAACTCATTTGAAAATGTGTCAAGCCATGCATTATGATAACAAACTGACAACAGATTAGATAAAATTTTATCACGTGATCATGAAATTTTAAACCCACATACCTCTTGGTGGCGGAAACGATCCATTCATCACGTGATCTCACCATCAAAATCATTAGAGCGTGTTTGAGTAATCATTTCTCCTTCGTTGACGTGGATTATGTCAGCGCAATATAAGAAAAAAAATGAATCCCCTTTTTTTGGGTGCTGATAGCCTGATTGTCAATGTCATTTCCTTTTTTCATTTTCAAACACATGATAACATTGACACTCCCGTTGTCAGCACATTTTTAAACTTTCAAAACTTCAATAACTTTGATACTCCCATTATCAACGCTTTTCCTTGTTTATTACAAATTTATCGCTGACACTCCTATTGTCAGCATTTTAAAAATAATTTATAGAGTAAAAAATGTGATAACTACTAAAATAATTAGTTGTAGATTTTTTATTTGAGGACATATTTACATGTTTTGGTGTGCCTAGATAAATTGTTATAGATAAGAGGATGCAATTTACCTCCGGGCTTGTGAATTCCATCACTCAATATTATAAAATCAGGCACTAGAAATCCTCACCTTATCATCCATAGACCAATGGTCAAGTGGAGTCCACTAACAAGGTTCTTGGATTTATTTTTTCCAAGACCGTACAAATGCATCATAAAAATTGGGCAAACCAATTTTTAGAGACTTTGTGGGCACATAGGATTACATGGAAGAACACTACCAGGCATACATCATATGATTTGGTGTATGGAAGGAAAGTCGTCTTTCCTATTGAATTCTAGGCGAAAACTTTTAGAACTACAGTTCGATTGGATTTAGAGCTTTTCGAGGCACAACAATAGAGGATTCTACAATTTAAAGAATTATATGAGAAAAGGATGGATGTTGTTCAATAAATCATTCTCATCAGCAACAAAGAAGTAAGTGGCACAATAGAAATATTAAAAAGAAGCATTTCAAACCAGGTGATTGGGCTCTCCTTTTCGATTATAATTCAAGAAGTTTAAAGGAAAGTTCCATACTCATTGGTTGGGTCCATATGAGGTTGTGGATGTCTTTGAAAATGGAGCTATGAATATCAAGACTATTGATGAGCAGGGTACCTCCTTGTTTGTTAATGGGAACATAATTAAACCATATCAACAACCTGCTACCATAGAGGAGTTTATTCAACGAGTATTGTAGCAACATGAGTTGGAGATGGTAGGAAAGGAGAACCTCTAGCCTACTAAAAATTATTCCTTTGATTATTAAAATAAATAAAAAATTATAAAAAGAAAAAAATTAAAGAGGAAAACAAGGTTCAGTTGTGAAAACCAACTTGCTAGCACAATTGGACAGGAGGTTTGCTTGAAAACTAGGCAATTGGCGTGCAAATTCTCCCTCAATGATCTAATAAAATGGAGGTGCTGACATTTAAGAAATTGGTTTGTTTCCAAAAAGAAGTAGCAATTTTGTGTTCATTCTTAGTAGAAGCAAAAAATATCCATGAAATACCTCCTTGTTACAAAGCTTTTGGTAGCCATTATGCCAATTTTTAATACAGTTAGCACAATACCCTCCATTGTAGTTACTTCAATCAACATTGCCACCTTTATCATCAACAACTTCATCATTGCCACTTTCAGGATGATCATTGTCTTTATTGTTTCCAGTCTGATCATCTCTGCCATTATTATTCTCAACATCATCATTTCCATCGTCATTTCATTTTAATAATTCTCACCATTTTCACTTTCACTACCATCTTCATTTTTACCACCATCACTTCATCATTTTTAGTTTCATCACCTTCAACATCTTCCTTTTTACGTTCAATAGTACCAACAACACTAGAACTTTAGCACTGGCACTTTCAATAGCAGTAACCTCAACATCAGCAAGGAACTTATGACAACAAGAATAATGTTTTTTACATATGAAGATTTCATATATTGTCTCTTAGCATATTTATTCTATTTTCATTATTTTTCTGTTGTATCTTGAAGGAACTAGTGTGAAGTTATCCAACTTGAATTTCTCATAATTGTTCAAGAACATAAGTGGTAGCTATGGCAATTTTTTTTAACTCCAGGTTTGTATGCATTGATCCATATCGAGGTCGCAAGACTTCCTGTAGGTGTTCAATTAGTCAAAATTTGAAAATTTGGAATGAATAAATATCATGAAACATATCTTGTTCTTTATTTTCTTCAATATATTTAATGATAAAATAAACCTAGGTATCCCTTGTCAAATTAATTTCTACAATGGTCCAAGTCAAAGGTGCTCTCCTTGTTTCAACTTACAATTTTTCTTTAGTGTGGTATGGCACTTGTATGGTGATACATAGAGTTTGGTACAAAGTCTTGCAAAGAATATCAGGTGCAAGGTAATTGAGGTAACACCCATAATTATATAATCTTTACAATGCATTTTGAACTTAGAAAATTTTCAGTAATATTAAACCTTAACCCTAATATATCTAAATATGTTTATATGTGTGGTATTTTCCTTCTTGTTGTTGTAATTTTTGGAGTGAGTACTTGATTCTCATGAACATGGCATTCCCTCATCCTTCCTTTTGAATTATAGCCTAATTCTCTCGATTATCTTATATTATTATTAGTCGATATTTGCTTATACTCTGTCATCATAATAACACTCCATTTTTAGGTATTTGCCCAAATATTACACTGATCTCAATCTTATTTTACTCCACTTCCTATTACATATTGTCACTCTTCACATTATCCTATTCCCATAACTAGCTTATATTCCTAATCCTAAATCCTATACTCCCTACCCTAATTGGCAACAAAAGATTTGACAAATCGAACCCCTGACATCGTATCAATGGGAAAATTGAGGCTTTTCAGATATAAGCCTTGGTTTTTGGTAGAATTAGAGGACTCCCCTTATTTTAACACCACTAATATGTTATTGGAAGATGTTGGATCAATCCCCTTCCTAAAGAGATTTCAAGGTTATGACAATGCAATTGCTATGGCCTTAGTTGAAAGGTTTGATGGTAGGGTGGCTCATATTGGTAACGTAGTAATGGCAGTGATAGAGGACTATGTGGCCTAGGCCACATGCCTTCCACGAAAATGGGAAGAGTGGTTCAAGAATAAGAAAATTGAGCAGGGGGTGTGGAGTATATTTATCATCACATTTGAGCTCAAATCTGATTAGAAGAAGGGAGTACTGTGACACTATATTGTGGAGAAATGCATAATTTTCTTTATGTTCTATAGAAGCTTATCACATGTGAGGAACAATATGCCATCACTTTTATTAACAAATCATGGTTTTAATGCATTTTGAATCAAATGAGTTCATCAATTTTCCCTGTTTTCCATGTAAAATTCTGGGGCATATGGCCCAAGGTGTTCATCGGAATCCCATGAGTGCTAAACACAAGTTGTACCATTATGACCTTATAAAATTGTTAATCAATAAAGAATTGAAGAAAAGGGAAAACACATGGAAATTTATGTGAGAAAATCAATTTGGTAACACTTGTGAAATTCCTAAGACAATTTCAAAGAAGAAGGGAATTGGAGAAACCCCTACAAAAAACTAACAAGAGCCCGTGCATTGTGATGGCCACGGATAAGAAAATGTTGTGGTAGATGGAGACTGGGAATTGGGTTCTATAGGAATAAAGGGAAAGTGTCAAGATATTAATGTTTTGTCCCAATAAGGAGGTTGATGAGGAGCATGACTAAAAGACAGATTTTTCCCCATCTTCTCTCGAAGCCTACATCACCATTCTCGAATTCCTTGAACAAATTTTCCCTATGATTGATCCACCAGTGGAATCTCCTCCACATTAAATCAATGAAATACTCCACATACATAAGACTTTTTTCTCATACATGTGAAAATTATTTATTGAGAAGCAAATCCATGTTTATGATTATGCCCCCATGGAGAAATCCCCATACTTCAACAAAGTTTCCCCAAACCTTACAATCATTAACCAATACCATGTTCAATAGAAAAAGCCTGTAGCTGAGAAGGCAAAGGTGAGGTCATCGATATATGAAGCTACTACCTCTATAGACCCACTTGTTTAGGATTTCGAGTGTGCATCCAATTTCCATGAACCTTTATATTGTGAATCTCGAGCCAAAAAGTTAAAAGAGAAAATTAAAAATATTAAGAAGTTGAACCAAAATATTAGGGAATATAAGATTCTTGATAGGAATGTTAAGAATTAAAATGCCACATTAAAGGCCAGGAATGAAGAACTAAAAGAATAAATTGAAAAGATTTCTGAGGAGAATAAGAAGCACTCTAAAATGGCTAGGAAGTGGCACAAACATAATTCCTATTTACAGTTTCATAACAAAAATTTTAAGAGGAAATTAAAAATATGTAGAAGATGAACATGGAAGTGTGAATATCAATATTGGGAATTCATTGATACAAAGATCCAATTTTGTCAAGTTTTTGCATCCTTGTATAGAATCATCCAAGGAGATTCAATGGTATAGTGCACGACTGTCCTTCTTTTGTGCGAGAACACACAAAGTCTTAGGGTTGGGGGAGGTGTTTGGGTTAGAAATTGAGGAACTTTTTGTTGCCAAAATAAAATTTTTGACCCCCCTCCAAACGCTAATTTTGCATTCTTATAGTCCTCTTTTGCATACAACAATGGATTACCATGCTAAAATAAGAAAACTAGAGGTTTATGAGGTAAATTTCTAATTTATGTCGCAAAATATACATAGTGGATGGATTGTTAAAGCTTAATTATTATTCTAGGGTTTATTGATAAAGGTTTTGAAGGTCTTGCAACCCTTGAAATGTCTTGCAACCAAAATATAAATGGGCTTATGTACATAGCCTCCAATGGAAAAGCAACACATGGGTCCCTTGGAGCACAAGATTAATACACTACATCGCTCATCAAATTGGAACATTCGTCAAACATCACGTGCCTAATAAATTTCCTCATTTGTTAGTTTGTTCAGTATCAAAACCGAAACTTAAGGATCTCTTGGTTGAGTTTTCAACCAAAACACACTAGTTCACTCTTGTTATAGAGAGCCTTGCTATTACTTCTGATTCGAGATTGGGAGATCGTTCATATATCTCACACTTTTTCTTAGAATAGGATTCAAGCATGGATAATTTTAGCACTATTATGAACTATATCTTTTATAAATTTGTAACGTTGAATCTGAGTCATGTTAGCGGTGGGATCATTAGGTTTTTTTTTCTATGTTTGTGTTACTGCTCACTAGTGAGACCATTAGGTTGGACCTTTATGTACTAATTCTATCTATAATTGTAGAGTTTCTAATATCAATGCTTATGCTCAAGTTTTCTCATCTACTGTGTTAGGTTTCACTGTGATTTAGTTATCTCAAAGAGGCAACATCACTGGTTGGGTTGGCCCCACCAAACCAGCGTGTTTCCCTCTTGTATTTCTCTTGATTTAATGCTTAGTTCACGTATGTGTTTTGGATCTTGTAACTAGTGCTTTGTTTCAAGTAGGATGTAAGTAGGTAAGCAACATAAGCAGGTCAACCAAGGAAGATCGAACATCAGTCAACATCATAATTTGAAGTTTCATAATCAATTCATCCCAACTGCAACCCATCGCTAGCACAGTCAGCCTAATCCTAGTAAGGAGTATTGGAAAAAATAAATTTAAGCAGGCCCAATGCGACCTTCCCTTTGCATAAGAGTTTAAATTAAATTGTTGATATTTTATGAAAGTGAATTCCTTATGGTTTATGATTGATTTCAAATAAATGTGTTTTGTTTATTAATTTTAGAGGTAAATTAATTAAGTTGGGCATAGCAAATACTGAATCGACATCAATCTTGTTGATTCTTGGTGTCTTTATGAGTGTCATCTGAGATGTTGAAATGAATGTGCTTGGGTTAATTCATCACCTGCTTGGAATCCTCAATTGTGTTGTTGTTGGATCCAATGAGTGTATGCACATGAATCAAAGGTGATGTTGTACATGTTGTGTTGTTGTTCGACACATTTTTTTAATGTATATTCATTTTTTCATCAACGTGGCTCTTCTCAAAAGTATGCATAATGAGTACTTGTTGGATGTGTAATTTAATTCCACATACAACGAGTGCCTAAACTAGAAATTTGAGTAAACTTATAAGGAGATAAGCTAAAAATACAATTAAAAAAAAGTGGGTTTTCTTCTTTTCCCTCCAAAATATTTACATGTACCTCTTTTTAATTTAAAGGATTTTGATTGGTTTACATATTATGACTTGGAAATTACATGAAAATTTCTTCGAAAATTTTAGTCTAAAATTTCCTATAATGTATGTCCTATCTTAGAGAAATATCCAAGCATCCCAAACAAGGTCTTTTGTGAATTTTGTGGGTCACCAACTCATCACATAGATTAGTGTAGAGCTTTGGATTCTCTCGCTGACTAGCGAGATTATTCTGCCATTAGAATAAATGAAACTCCTTAAGGGTGAGGAGGTGGAGGAACAAGCGGGGTAGGACTGGAGGAAGAAGTCCCATTCACTGCTATAATTGTGACCAATAGGGGCATGTTGCCCGTGACTGTCCGCTACCCAGAAGGCCTTGGTGTTCCGTTGTCGCTGCGACAAATAGCCTCCAAATTTTTTCCTACACTTAAATTTTAGACCCTATTGTGGATCTTGCGCTCGACCTTTCCATAGTCACTTCTAGCTCTGTTAAGTCTTTGAGCTCCCTTTTGGATTGTAAGTGTTGAAGTCACCTGCTTGCACATGCTAAGCCCATAATGAATTCATGAGCACACTCCTACACACAAGTTTGAATAAGCCTAACAACGTATATCAAGGTAGTACTTGCGCTATGTAAAATCCATGTTGATAGTCACTGCGCACTGACATTGATAGTTTCTCATGTATAGCTACGTTTGTGCTTCTATTTTAGTGAGTTTTTCAAACTCTCCCTTATGCGCACCCTTACTTTCACAAGTGTCGTTTTCATGCTTTTGACTATCACTTTTTCTTTCTCTCACTCTAATTAGTGTCATTTTCATGTTATCTTCACTCTAATATGTGTTTCATTCACTATCATTCACATTTCACAAGTGTCATTCACACTTTTCTTATCATATCACAAGTGTGGTCTTTTGGCCTGGGAACTATCACTTATCGCGTAAAGTGGCGTTTTGGCTTGTTTTGAGGGGAAATATCTCTGATAATGAGTTGTTCTTATATTGTAGACATGTTTCACACACATTCCCAAATTTTCAAGCACTGTCACACAAGTGTCGCCGCTTTCATTGCAAAGTGTATCTTTTGTGTCGCACTAGGTAGGAGCTGTCGCAAAGTTGTTGCTTTGAGGAAGGTATGATGTTCATATGTTTTGAGTGTTCCTTGTTGTGTCTAAAAGTGGTCTAAGTGTGTGATCATGCTCAGAGTATCTCTCTTGCTTATCTTCATCTCATTGATCCAACACTTAGTGTAATTGGGAAAACTGCCCGACCGAGCCACTCAACCTCATTTTGCCCAACCTAAGCTATGCATTGCACAATCATAGTGCTCAAGCTCAGCCTCTAACCTCCAAAACTGCACAATATCTCACTCTTGCCTAGTTAGAACTACACATTACACAGTATCAAGGTTCAGGCCTCATCCTTTAGCTCCTAAACTACGTAATTGCGCTGTCACCCAACCTCATCTTCCTTCTAAAACTACCCATTTCGCTGAATCAGTGCCCAACCCCTTAGTCTAGCTCACCGAGCTCCCAAATTGCACAATATTCTTCCTCAATCCATCCTGAACTACACATTGCATAGTCTCAAGGCTCAAACCTGACCCTTGACTACATGAGTTACGCAGTTGTCCAGTTACTAAGCCTCTCCCTCATCTTGTCACCTTGTTCCAACTCAGTTAGTGGATCATCATGCAACATCTTAGACCATTGGTTTATCAGACTGATGTGATCTTTCCATGAGTGAATTGAAGATGCAGGTACTCTCTCATACCATGAAAATATGATGATGAAGGAGATGGAGAAGGAGGCCATGCCAGAAGACACTTTATTAGCTGCAAATACAAGCTGATCAATCAAGAGAAAGAAAAGGGACATGAAATTGAGATAGCAGTTGGAGATCAAGTTCCACTAAAGATTCCTCATCTCTAAGCCATTTTGAGGACAAAAAAGAAGATCATGATCCATATTTTAGAAGGAAGAATGCAAGAATCATCAAATAATGGCTTGAAATTTCCATGTCATCATGCAAGTCCATGTCATCAGTGTCATGTCATGAGTCATCATGTGCCACATCATTTTTTGGAATATGTAATTCAATATTGGAGAAATATAATGTAAAGTGGAAGTCCAAGAGTCATTCATGTAATGTGAAAAGTCATGTAGGAAGTCAAAAGGTCATAGAGAAGTCAAACAATCATGAGGGTATCCCAAGAGTCACAAGGGAGGTGAAGGATCACCCCATTTGTTATGTAGACACCCTCATGTTACAAGAAAAAGGACATTTCACCTTGGCTCCTCCCGCAAGGCATTAGAGAGATAAAATAGTTCTTTTGGGGAGAAAGTAGTGGCTCCAACGCTCCACCATTGGAGCTAGTGGTGTTCATTGTATACATGTGTCCAAGAAATTTTACTTAATATATGAAGCTTGATGTTAAACACGTTCTTCATGCATGGATTATGAATATTTGTAAGATTGTTCTGTGAATGTTTGTAATTCATGTTTACTTTCACCTCTACTAAATTAGTTAAAATATTTCGGTTATTTTAGTCTTATCATATTGAGAATGTGTTGTAATGGTTGTTATGATTATCGTGTCTTTGTGGACTAATCTGTTGGATGTTAGACATATTCTTCTTGTTTGTATTGGTTACAATGACCATCGCATCTTTGTGGACTATTCCGCTGGATGTTAGACAAATTCTTCCTATTCGTGTGTGTTTCTACCAGAGCTGTACTATTACCTCTCTCTTAAAGACTTACTTTTGTTCTCCTATGTAGTAGAAGAACCTTGACACAATCACAATTGAACACTCACCAGACACATTCACTTCCTTTTCGAAGGCACACATGCATTCCTCTCTCTTGCTAATAACTAAAGCCAAGGAAAATATATAAGAATACATGGCAAATGGGATGATACTCCAGATGGGGCTCCTATTCCAAATGGTGTGAGGTCTAATTGGGACTTCACATCAGGGACACCCCCTTTGTTGACGAATTTCCATCACCTTCAACATGTTCCCAGTGTAGAGTCAACACACATGCAACAAAGGACTGCACCAAATTGATCGCTAGGTGGGAGGAGTGAAATCTGAAGAGAGGAGCAAATTTAATCAATGCAGAGCCTGGAGAACTTGAGCCAATCCCTAGGTATAATATCAATATAGTCACTGGAGGAGGAAATATGATAGGAGCAGACTCAGGTATCCTTGAGAAACTAGCGGTGATCAGACCTACATAGCCCAATAGGTCCTAAAACTCTTTGTAGCAGAAGGAATATTATAGGGATGCGACAAAATTTTTCATGTAGCTAGCACCGAACCTTAAGCCTCAATCAGAACGACCAGATAAATTAAGGTTAGGGAGCTCGGGGCCCTCACAATACATGTCCCAGCCTGTGCTAGAATGGTTTAGGCTATTCTTACAAATTTTGGGCATTGAGTAGGTGTTGTTAAGGATGAAGAGTTATCGAATGGACTTATCTCTACAAATTTTCCAAAAAGGAACTCTAGACGAGCTCATAGAATAAGAGGAGGTATGGAAGGGAATTTAGGGTTGATGCTCAGATTGACAAAACAAGGACTTCCTGAAGTGTTGTGGGTATATAAATTCATGTATACCTTGGGAACGTTTCCGTAGGCTTGGTATGTAATGTAGCAAATGAGGAGGCAAACAATTGCGTGGGAACTAATGATAGCCAAATTTTCTAGTGATTTCTCTTTTTCAGATGAAGATGATGAGATTGTGGGAGCTTTGAAAGTGATCAAGAGGATTTCGTTCCCTATATGAATGCTTGTGGAGGATGATATTGGACAATAGATTCCTGATCATATCTATGAATAAGGGTTTCATGAGGTGATCACTTGTTAGAAGGTAAATAGGGACTCTAATGAAGATGAATTGGAGGTATTGAGGTACCTAGCTGATGAGCCTTGGTATTGTACCAATGGTGTTGCAACTTCCAAGGGCTTATCAACTTTAATTATCAACCTAGGGTTTGTACAAACTTAGAGTGATAATGCTATATGCACAGTAGCTTAGGCTCTACTCATGTCACTCTTATTCATGAAATCAGACCAAGGTACTCAAACACCATTCCTCCAACTAATTGTAGCGAACACTTCTTATGAAAGCATAAATGGATGTGATTCTACTACCAAGGTGAAAATGCATATCATCAAATGTAAATTCTAATTGAAATTGCATAAGAGAAACTATGTTAATTTAGTGGTAGAAATAAATCATACTACTCTGCTTACCATTCATCAAATGTAAATGATAATTGAAATTGCATAAAGAAAAAAACTAATCTATTTGTAGAAATAACTCATGCTACTCTACTTGCACAGTTGATTCAAATCAATAACCTACCTTGCATGCATCATTTATCTACTCACACTTGCTTGAAATTGAGAAATCACATCTTTAACATGCCTATGAAGAAAAAATGCTAAATCTAACTCTGTTTTGCTATCTGATGGTTGTAGTGATGGAAGGATGAGGTTGGAGTGGTCCTAAGGTATTCCATAATCATCAAATCATAGTGTGGGGGATATTATTCAACTTAACTAGGCCAGAGTCCAAGTTTGGAGCAAAACTGGTTGAAGAAATCAAAGCTACATGGTTGCTACAGGAGGTCTTGTATTGCTACAGGAGGTCCTGTATTGCTATAGGAGGCCCTATTTTGCTATAGGAGGAGGATCCAAGATATTTTGAGGATATAAATGGGGTATTGAAGGTAGGGGAAGGTGGGTGAAGATAGAAGGAGGTGAATTAAGGGTGTGGGAGCCCCTTACCCAATCTTAGTACCCATCAGAGGTCTATCTTGCACCAAAGTTGTTGCCCACGGTGTCCTTCATTTTCCTTAACAGATTGAATTTAGCGACAATTTTTAAGCGAGGTGAGGTACTTAAGAGGAAGATGGAAATATCTAGGTGGATGTGGAAAGGTGTGCCCACCCCTGCAGATTAACACATTCCCTACAACTAACCAGATACATGCATCAACTTACCAATAATGCAGTGAGACAAATTATCATGTAAAATATGAGTTGAATTTGATTAAGATATACTCTATCCCATAAAACTATTATAATCACTCAATATAATGACAGTGACTCCTAAATTGTAGAGAATAAGCAGGAAAACTAACATTTATCCATTTCCAAGAAATCATAAACAAATAGTTTTGAGTTGTTATTGTAGATCTTTCCAATCACTATTCCCACAAATTTGTAGTAATATTCTAGCTTGGGTTGTGGATCCTGCCTTCCTTCTTTCTTGTTGAATCCTCTATGGTGATAGGGACCTTTGTATGAGGCTGAGGCTTCCCTTGCATTATCCTGGTGCTCTTCCTTGTTTTCAAGTATAGAGGACCTTGCCTTGGATGCCTCCTTTTGGGCTTGACAGGTGTGCTCAATGTGGCCAATGTTACGACCACTTCTTGCTCAATATTTCATGGAGAGAGTTTGGTTTGATGTCCTTGTTTCTCTATCCCTTGAGCTTTTGAGGCCTTCTTAAGGTTCTCTTTTTCTGCTACTTGTTTCTCTCCTTCTTCTTCGTTAATTTTTGCTTCTTCTTCCTCTGTTTCTATTGCCTCCTCTTCTTCCCTAGTTTCCATTTCTTCTTTTCCTTCTATGCCCCCAACACTAGAGGTTGGTGCTCCCTCTTACTGTGTGGAGGTTGTGTTTTTTGTTTCAATGAAAGTTTCCCTGTCCATATCTACAAATTCAGTCCAAAGTATAGGGTACCTTAAGTAGTTGAGGGCATCCATAACAATCATATTGATGAGGCCATGGTGAGAAATGTGTTAGTGCTTCCCTTCCCTCACTTTTTGGCTCATCTCAATGATAGTCTGTATTAAGAAATAGGGAACACTGAGTCTTTGTGGGATAGGAAATTCTATGTTGAATCTTATCTCATGGAGTAACCTAAAATGGTAGGCATATACAATGCTCAACCTCCCCTAATAGGATATGTATTTTAGAATGTGGTAGGCCACTTCATCCCAGGGGTAAGTTAGGCTCTCCCTTCTCACTCCATGTTTGTCTTCTACAGTTTTTTCTTTCATAATGAAGAAGTTCTTCCTAGCTGTGACACTCACTTCTTTATCCTCCTTGCTCCATCGAATTCCTACAGGTAATGTAGTCACTTTGCTTATGAGTTCAACATTTAGAGAGATGGGAAGGCCTCTAACAACAATGGTGGCACTATGATCCGAAATGATCAAGGAGTGATTTGGAGGATCCAAAATATGCTCAAAGTTGTGGAAAATGATCGAAAATCAAAGTTGTCATATGATTTTGAAACTAGCTTCATTGCGTAGATTTTGTGGTTCTGAATATAACACAACTTGAATGGGAGAATTCTGACTTCGTATGAAGAATTTATGCAAAGTCAAAGTTCAGGTCCAAGTAGGGCAAAAAGTCAAAGGTCAACTGATCAAATTCAAAGTCAACACTCAAGGTTTTGGCAGTCAACGGTCAACTCACATTTCTAGCGGTTAGGGTTCCAAGCTCATGGTTCTGACTGACATGTGGCACTTATAGAGCTTGACAAGTTTCATTGCGTGGTTGGTTGATTTTGGGCCAATCCTGAGGTGACACATGGCCTCATAAGACTGGTCAAAAATTTGTTAGGAAAACTGACATAATGAACATGATTTGATCCTACAAACCTTCCAGGAACAAATATCATGCCTTACGATTGGGCTACATTGGTGGTTCTTGTTATGAGTATTGCGCTGCATATATTTAAACAAGATAAGATTAGTTATAACCACCGCCATATATGGCGAGTCCATAAACCTACCATCATAACCTTTGAAAATTTAATATATGCCAAATTTAATACAACGACCTCTACCAAATCAAAACAAATTGTGTGAAATGAGGATTGAACCCAAGACTTGGAGTTATATAACCAAAATGCTCAACCATTGAGCCAAAAGGTCATTTTTTTGTTTTGTTAATAGTGGCATCTCCTTTTAAGGGCAACAGACAGTGTTTTTGGCTTATTTTAGCCATTTGGAGACCGTTTTGAGCATGAAAAGAGCCGAAATAGGGGTTTTGAGGCCTTATGAATTTACTGGTGGGATCGATTTGGAGATTAGATTTTTATGTACAAGCATTTTGAGCATTTTTAATAAAGAGGCCTCCCCACTAAAGATTGAGCCCAAAGATGTAGGCTTGAAGATAGCCGAACTTCGTTATCAACGTGCTGGTGTCATTGTATCTTGTGTGGTTTGTTATTAATGTTTATTTTATGAAATTTTCTTTCAATTTGCCTATTTCTTTAAATTGAGCTCTTTTTAATGGTGGTTTTTAAACACATGCAAACTCTTTTAAAAGGTTAATAAACTAATCAATTTCAATCGGGATTTAGATCAATTGGTATCAGAGTGAGTTATTGATAGTTTGGTTTAAGTGTGCATGATCACCAGGAGAAAATCGAGACATGGTGAAGGAGAACTTGTTGAAGGAGATCTAGAAGTTGGCTTGAGAAGAAGGACAACTCGAGGAGAAGAGATGGCTGAAGAAGGAAGAGGTGATCATCCTTTTGGATCTGATGCAGAATTTATGGATGCTTTCATGACCTTGCGATCCATGGTTGAGGAAATGTACCATGAGTTCAAAAAGGTGAAAGAGGAAGATAAACCCAAAGATGAGGAAACTAAGGCATCACATTCTGAAAAGCCTAAAGATGAAGGACCATTTGATTCAGGTAAAAAGATAGAAACTGATGATGATAAGAAAGATCTTATTTCTTCTCTTTTTGGTGGTCAACCTGAATCATCTTCTCCAAAACCTTTTCTTAAATTGGATGTGAAATTCGACTTACCCATGTATAATGGTGAAATCAATGCTGAGAAACTTGATAACTGGATTAGACAGATGGAGGTGTATTGTAGTGTGCAATAGATTTCTGACGATGTGGTCAAGATTTGATTAGCATCGCTTCGTCTAGAAGGCACAACACTCATCTGGTGGAAGAGTAAGTTACAACATGGGACTCAGCAGATTGGTAAGATTTTTCCATCATGGAGTGATTTTGTTTTTGCACTTAGAAAGAAATTCTACCCATTGGGATATAAGGAGAAAGCCTTAATAGAATGGAAAAGTATTAAATTTAAGAAAGGAAAATCAACACAGGAATACACAGATGAATTTCGCAAAAAGCCATTAATGATTGATATTACCTTACATACTCAAGAAACTCTAATGACATATATAGGAGGATGATGTAGAAAATCCTGTAGATTCACAAGCTCATGCAATTTACTAAAGCAAAAGACAATAATCTACTTCTACTCTTTACATCAGAAGCACATAAATATTGAGCAAAACAATAATCGACAAGAGGAAGAACATCAATGGCACATAACACAATAAATATCCGAGGAAAGCCACAACTCAAAACCCCACTATCTGTATTGCATTAATCAGAAATCCAAGATGATAATACAATGCTTGTTCTCACAAGAACAATCCCAACACTCAGTAAAATCAATCTCCATCTCACAAGCAAGCTCAAGTCAAATCCAAGCCTCTTCTCTTCTCTCCAAGCCTCCTATTTCCTTGTGTAATTCCTATGGCTGATTAGCCCATCTTAAAGGGAAACCAGTGCATCCAAAACTTTGCAATCCCTTCAAGGATCAGTTCCTGATTTCATGCACCATTTGTACAACTCAGAAAATTCTACAACAAATAGTACACTGTCCCTGCACTCTAGTCTCAAATGGGTCTTTCTCAGAATCAAAATGCATGAGTTTCTGATGAGGGAATCTTTAGTTATTTGGAGTAGCACTAGTTAATGAATTAGTGCACCAATGAACTTTTAATTCATTATTAGTTCCTCAAACAATTTGGAACTAATTTAACTGGACTTAACTCAGTAAAATGAGTTAACTAATTACAACTCACACTTAACCCATCCTGGACTCCTATAATATAGGGAGAACATATACATGACTTCAAAAAGACTTCCAACTTGAAATTCCTAAGTTAGCTAGGTCAAATCACTCTAGTTAACTATTACAAGTTTCTATGAGAATAAAATTTGATTTTAATTCTCAGTTTAATTCAAGGACAAATTAAACTGGAATTTCTAGATTCTATTTTTATCATTTCTTGTTGCTATTTTCAATAGATTACCTAAATATATTCGTAATACTCTATTCATGTTTAGTCCTACTAACCTAGATGAAGTGGTTGTTCAAGCAACTTACATTGAAGCAGGAAAATCTAGAGTTGGTGTATCATCAGAATAAACGTCCAGAAAAGAGGGCAAAGGCAAGGGAAAATCCAAGAGGACAAATTCCATTAAGATGGAAGAGGAGAAGCTCTCTTGCAAGAATTGCAAGAAGGAAGGGCATGATGAAGAACATTGTTGAAAACTACACCTCGACAAGTGACCAAAGTGGTTTAAAGGAAAGAAGGGTAAACAAAAAGCTGCAGCAACAATAGTGCTAACAAATTTGGGTTCAAAATCAGGTGATAAGGCTCAAAATTGCAGTAGGTTTGGTAGGTAAATCTGGTGATAGTAATGTTTCTGATAGTTCATCTGATATCGAAGAATGCAAATTATTTCATATAAGGGTCATTATGAAGCATACTAATATCGACACTTTGTTAGATAACAGGTCTCAAGTTATTCTAATTTCTAAGAAAGTGGTTAAGCAGTTGGGATTAAAAACTAAAAAGCATCATAGAAATCACACATTAAATGGGATGAAAAAAAATCATAAATTTCTAGTAACTAAGAAATGTATCTTACAATTTGCAATCATGTCTCAATTTGTGGATAAGGTCATATGTGATGTAGTTTCACTAGATGCATGTGGAATGGTCTTAGGTAGCCCTTATTTATATGATCGAAAGACAATTTTCTATAGGGAACAAAATCAATATCATTTGTTTAAAAGGGGAATTGAATATATTGTGCATTCTCATCCTATAAAGGCAACAAAATATTTTCAAACAATGGAACAGTTAAAGAGGGCAGCTTATGCAAGTAAAACTATGTTTGTACCATCAACGACACTTAAGCATAAAATAACTAAAACAAATTAGAAAAATGTGCTTAAGGAATATGAAATTGTACAACAAGTATCATTGCATGATAAGTTGAGTTGTGTTCCAGTTATGAAGAGTCAACAGGGTACAATTTCATTTATGTCAGTATGTTCAGTGTTGTTATTCAGCTTGCTTCTTTTCAACAGTATGTGGGTTATAACAACAAACATGGATGTAGATATGGATGGAAAATGGAACAATGTGCTTTGCAATTTTTATGTTGTACTGATGATTGTGTGGATGAGTAACATGTACAGATTCAAAATAGGTTGGCCCAAAGATACTAGGTAGGTGGAGAGACATTGTCTTCACCTTCAAACAGTATAGACAACCTTTTGGTGGTCCAAAAGGTCTTAGTGGGGAGGAATGATTTGAAATGATCAAGGAGTGATATGGAGGATCCAAAACATGCTCAAATTTCTGAAAGATTCTTTAAAATAAAAGTTTTCAAATTCTTTTCAAACTAGCTTCATTGCATAGATTTTGTCATTTTGAATCTAACATGACTTAAATGGGTGAAATCCGACTTCGTATGAAGAAGTTATGCAAAGTCAAAGTTCAGGTCCAAGCAAGGCAAAAAGTCAAAGGTCAACTGGTCAAAGTCAAATTCAACGCTTAGGGTTCCGACAGTCAATGGTCGACTCAGGGTTCTAGTGGTCAGGGTTCCAAGTTCATGGTTTCAATCGACATGTGGCACATCTAGAGCTTGACAAGTGTTGTTGCATGGTTGGTTGATTTTGGGCCAATCCTTAGGCGACATGTGGCCCTATCGGAGGGTGACACATGACATGTTCCATTGATCAGGGTTCCAAGCTCATGGTTCTAGCTGATAGGTGGTGCTTCCAGAGCTTGACAAGTGTCATTGTGTGGTTGGTTGATTTTGGGCCAATGCTTAGGCGACACATGGCCCTATCAGAGGGCGACACATGACATCTTCTGTCGGTCAGGGTTCCAAGCTCATGGTTTTAGCTGACACGTGGTGCTTCCAGAGCTTGACAAGTGTCATTGTGTGGTTGGTTGATTTTGGGCCAATCCCTAGGCGACACCTGGCCCTATCGGAGCGCAACACGTGGCCTCATAAGACTGGTCAATTTTTTTTTAGGAAAACTGGCCAAGATTTGATCCCACGAACTTTCAACAAAAAATATCGCACCTTACCGTTGGGTTAGAATGGTGGTTCTTGTTACAACTATTGTGCTGCATATATTTAAATGAGATAAGATTAGTTATAACCACCATCATACATGTCTCTCCGCCATACTCTGCATATTTGTCAACATATCTGCTCCGCCAGTTATGGATAGGCCATGGGCCATATTATTAATGTAATACATCATATGTGGTATGGTGTGGGGTGGTGAGTCCACAAACCTCGCCACCATAACCTTTGAAACTTTAATATATGCCAAATTTACTACAATATATGCAAAATTTAGTACAACGATCTCTGCTGAATCAAAAAAAATTTGTGCAAAATGAAGATTGAACCTGTTATGAAACTAGCTCAAGAAAAAGATAGAAAAGATAGATCAACGCCTTAGAATTCAGCCTCTTCAAGGGGGCAACCTCCTTTACATTACATAAATGAAAAAGTCTTCGATGATTCAAATGACAAAACCTCCTTTCTATATATAGGAGTCTAAGGAGTCACAATATAACCCATCCGACCTAACAATAATAATATAAAGCCACAAAAATAACAATAGAGGGATTCTATGGGGCACAATAATAACAATATGGGGACAATAGGGGCACAACAATATTAATAAGGGGTACAACTACAATAGTAATGGGGTAATCACTAGTATTATAGGGACCCAACATGCCCCTCTCCTTCAAAAAAGTGTTGTCCTCAACACTTGAGTAGTTCTGGATGCTTCTGTATAAAATTTCATCCTCCCATGTGGAATCTTCAGCGGATAAGTTCTTCCACTTGATAAGATACTCCAAAATTGATCGATTTCGTAGCTGTCAAGTTCTTATTTCTGTGACTGCTTCCGGTTCCAATATAATTTTTCCTTCCTCGTCAAGTTCTGGCAATATTGTTTGAACTGGGAGCTTGTCGCCTATAACCTTCTTTAAACATGAAACATGGAAAACTGGGTGCAATCGAGAAGCTGCAGGAAGCTCCAATTTGTATGCCATAGTACCAATCTTTTGCAACACCTTGTACGGACCATAATACTTTGGTGATAATTTATTATCCTTCTTAGCTTGCTTCAGGGACATTTGCTTATATGGTTGTAGCCGTAGGAATACCCAATCACCTACATCAAAACTTATTTCACTGCGATGTTGATCTGCCTGTTGTTTCATTCTATTCTGTGCCAACACGAGGTTATCCTTTAAGAGTTGGAGGACTTCTTGTTGATGTTCGATGTGATGTTCCACTGCTTGAACCTTAGAATTTTCTCTTAAATATGATGTGATGGATGGTGGCTGATACCCATAAAGTGCCATAAATGGGGTCATTTTTGTTGCTGTATGGAAGGAAGTGTTATACCACCATTCAGCCAGAGGCAACCATTTGATCCATTGTGTCTGTTTATCAGATACAAAGCAACGAAGATATCCTTCCAAACATTTGTTTACTATCTCAGTTTGCCCATCATATTGAGGATGATAAGATGAGCTATGAGCTAACTCAGTACCAAGACAAGAAAATAATTCTGTCCAAAAATTTCCAGTGAAAATGGGATCTCTGTCACTTACAATAATCTTTGGGTTTCCATGTAGCTTTTGAATTGTTTCCATAAATGCAGTAGAAACTGTACTGGCTTTAAATGGATGTGATAATGCACAAAAGTGTGCATACTTGGTAAGTCTGTCAACTACCACCATGATGACACTCTTTCCCTCAGACTTGGGTAAACCTATGATAAAATCCATTGAAACCTCCTCCCAACGTTGGCTTGGAATGGATAAAGGTTGTAATAGACCCGGTGTTTAATTGTTTCAACTTTATTTTGTTGGCAAACCAAACATTCCGCCACAAACTTTTGAATATCTGATTTAAGGCCATCCCAAAAAAATTCCTTCTTAACCCTGTGGTAAGTTTTTAAAAATCCTGAGTGCCCTCCTAAGGGAGAAGTGTGCAATTCCATAAGAATCTTTTGTTTTAGCTGGGAATTCTTACAGAGATATAAGCGATCTTTGTACCATAACGAATCATTTTTCCAGCTAAATGTATCAGACGTACTGGAATCTTGTTGTAACTTTCGAATAAGTGCCCACACTTCTTCGTCATTCTTCCATTCCTCCCTTGCTTTGTTTATCCAATCTGGTTGGATAATAGAAATGGCACACAAAAATGCTTCCACATCCTCATCCTTTCTTGAGAGTGCATCTGCCACCACATTTTGCTTCCCTTTTTTGTAGATGATTTCAAAGTCATAACCCAACATCTTTGTGACCCACTTTTGTTGCTCTTCAGAGGATATCTTTGTTCTAAAAAGTATTTAAGGCTATCATGATCCGTTTTTACCTTGAAGTGTCTTCCCATTAGGTAGGGTCGCCATTTCTTAAGTGCATGGAGTATTGCCAACATTTCCTTCTCATAAATAGCTTTGTGTAAAAACTTTCCCTTGATTGGACGACTTTCAAAAGCAATGGGTCTTTCATCTTGCATTAAAACAACACCAATTCCATTTCTTGAAGCATCACATTCCACAATAAAGGTTTTTGTGAAGTCCAGTGTAGCTAAGACCGGTGCTTGGCACATTGCCTCTTTAAGATGTTCGAAGGCCTTTGTTGCTTTTGGAGTCCATGAAAATGCATCTTTCTTCAATAATGTTGTTAGAGGTGCTGCTATTCTCCCATAATTCTTAACAAACTTGTGATAATACCCTGTCAACCGAGAAATCCTCGCAGATGCTTTATGGATGTGGGGATTTTCCATTCCTTAATGGCTTTAATTTTGCTAGGGTCTACCTTAACTCCTTCATGAGATACAATATGACCCAGATATTCCACCTCTTGTACTCCAAAGAAACATTTGGATCTTTTTGCATATAATTGTTTCTCCTCCAATAGTTGTAGCACCCTGTCAACATGTTCAACATGATCCTTCCAAGACTTGCTGTAGATTAGTATATCATCAAAAAATACTAACAAATTTTTTCTAAGGAATGGTTTGAAAATTGAATTCATCAAACCTTGAAATGTTGAAGGTGCATTGGTAAGGCCAAAAGGCATGACCAAAAATTCATAATGACCCTCATGAGTTCTAAATGCTGTTTTCGGAATGTCTTCAATCTTCATTCTGATTTGATGATATCCTGAACGAAGATCCAACTTGGTGAAGTAAATTGATCCATGCAATTCATCTAGTAATTCATCAATGATAGGAATGGGAAACTTATCTTTAATAGTGAGCTTGTTGAGCTCCCTATATTCCGGACACATGCGCCATGATCCATCCTTCTTGTGCACCAATACTACTGGAGTAGAGAAAGAACTTTGACTTGGTTGAATTATACCAGCCTCTAGCATTTCTGCAACCATACGTTCAATTTCACTCTTTTGGGCATAGGGATATCTGTACGGCCTGATGTTTGGAGGAACACTTCCTGGAATCAAATGAATAGCATGATCATGATCACGAATAGGTGGGAGACCTTTGGGAGTCTCAAATACCTTGGAATGATTGTCCAAGACTTTTTGGAGATCTGGAGAAATAGATGATTCCAATGTGGAAACATCTAGCGAACATAATTGTGCAATTACACCTCTTTGTTCCTTTTTTAGAAGCTTTGTCATACCGTTAGAGCTGATTATCTTTCCCGGTTTCCCTGCAATACCCCTTAATTCAACTTCCTTTCCTTCCACAGAAAATTTCATGAAAAGTTCTTGAAAATTAAAAGCTATTGTACCCAAGGATTGTAGCCATTGGACTCCTAGTACAACATCAGCACCTCCCATTGGAATGGAAAGCATTGGGCTAGTCAATACATATTCTCCCATGGATAGCTTGATATTATGGCACTTTCCAGAGCAATTTATTGTTCCTCCATTTGCAACCATCACTTGACACTTTGGTGTTGGATATAAGAAGCAATTCAATTCTTTTGCTACCTTACAATGAATAAAATTGTGGGTACTTCCTGAATCAATCAACACTATTACCTTTTTCTTCTTGATTTGTCCTTCTATCTTGATGGTTTGAGGAGTGGTAATTCCCGCCAATGAATTACAAGATATGGTCGGATTCATTTCTTCTTTATCTAGGCTTTGTTCCTGGAATATATCCTCTTCTTTTGACCTTTCTTGCTCCTTTTCTTCTTCCTCTTCACAATCTATGTAGAATAATTTCTTCTCAGCACACTTATGACCTTTAGTGTATTTGCTATCACAACTGTAACAAAGCCCTTTTGCTCTTTTTTCTTCCAATTGTTGTGGTGTCAACCTTATAGGTTGTGGAAGACTAGGGGCAACAACACTTCCATCTTTATAGTTGTGAGTGGTATGCTTCCTAGTTGCCATAATTTTGCTTTCCATTTTTCTTGCTAACCTGAATGCCTTCTCTAATGAATCAGGTTCCCAAAGGCGAACATCATGTTGGATATTATCCTTTAAAGTCCCTATGAACACATCAATCCTATGCTCCTCTGGAATATTTTTTACCCTTATGTTCAATTTTTGGAACTCCTCAATGTGCTCCATTATTGAACCCTTTTGTTTGAGACTTATCAATTGGCTAAAAAAAGTGTTGCTTTTTGTATCCTCATAATGTGCTGTCAATTCTTCCGTAAAAATTGCCCAAGTGATAATTTGTTTACGAGAACAAAGCCATTGATACCATACAAACTGATTTGGTTCCAAATATAAAGTTGCAATATGTACCTTTTGTGTGTTTTGCACATTATTGAGATCGAAAAATTGCTCCATCTGTAATATCCATGTTGCGGGATCCTTGCCATCAAACTTCCTCATATCGATTTTTGGAATATGGTGGGTCTTCGATCCCACATTAGAGTCTATGAAATCATGATTAACATTTCTTTTGTTCGCATCATGAGTTTCCTTTACTACCTTTTCACCATTAGTAAGTATTTCTTGTAGAAAATTTGTCTTCAAATCTGCCATGTCTCTCTTCAAATCTGTCTTCAAATCTATCTTCAAATCGTCCATCTTAGCTTCCACGCCCTTTATCTTAGCTTCTATTAGCTTTTGTGAGAGTGACATTTGTTGCACCTGGTCTTGTAATTTTGATATATCATGTAGCATTTCTTCCTCTTCTTCATGAGTCATGCTAGAGCTTTCAGGTTGCTTACTAGGTGTTTGCATTTTCTTTCCTCGGGGCATCAGTTACCAATAATAATGCTCTACTAAGCCCTTTGAATTCCTTCAAAATAAATTTTCAAACCAAGCTTAAGCAAAAATTTAAAAAAATCTACACACCTTTTTTCACTTGGTAGGAGCTCGATATTGCCTCTGATGTATCTCTGTACTTTCGAATCATCTAGTTCTGAAATTGTGATCTGAAGTAGCTCTCTGTGTCCTCTTTCCAATGCCACTAGTGTGATCCAAATTGGATTCTCCAAGGAAGAGTTATGCGAAATCTCCCACAGTGACCTGATTATAGACTAGTTCAGTAGAGCGAACTTGTACGACATGCCACGAGTCACTGTTTCGACCTTTGGCACTGAAAAATATATAAAAGAAACTACAGTCCATCCTCTTTCTGTACCTTCTTATGAAATTTCAATCCATGCTCAGAGAGAAAGTTATGACGATTTTCCCCAGGTCACCTGTTTGGAATATAATTCAAGAGTCTGCAAAAAGACCAACTTCCTGAGATCATATCTCCGCAAATATAGCGTAAAAAGCTCTGAAATTCGGATCTGAGATTTAGCATGATGTGTTCTCAAATGGGTTTTTTTTTTAGCTTCTGAAAAATCGTAGAAAAAAAGTTATTGCAAAAATTCCATGATGACCTGTTTGGAGCAGCGAAACCCTAGAATCCAAAGCTCTGATACCAAATGTTATGAAACCAGCTCAAGAAAAAGATAGAAAAGATAGATCAACGCCTTAGAATTCAGCCTCTTCGAGGGGGAAACCTCCTTTACATTACATAAATAAATAATTCTTCGATGATTCAAATGACAAAACCTCCTTTCTATATATAGGAGTCTAAGGAGTCACAATATAACCCAGCCGACCTAACAATAATAATATAAAGCCACAAAAATAACAATAGAGGGATTCTATGGGGCACAGTAATAACAATATGGGGACAATAGGGGCACAACAATATTAATAAGGGGTACAACTACAATAGTAATGGGGTAATCACTAGTATTATAGGGACCCAACAGAACCCTGGACTTGGATTTATATAACTGACATGCTCAACCATTGAGCCAAAAGGAAGTTTTGTTGTTTTGTTAATAGTGCCATCTCATTTTAAGGGTAGTAGATAGTGCTTTTGCCTTATTTTAGCCATTTGGAGACCGTTTTGAGCAAAGAAATAGTCAAAATAGGGGTTTCGAGGCCTTCTAAACGTACTGGTGGCATTACTTTATTGAGATAGAGCGTAGATTTTGATGTACAAGCATTTTGAGCGTTTTTAATAAAATGGTTTCCCCACTAAAGACTGGGCCCGAAGACATAGGCTTGAAGATAATCGAACTTCGTTATCAACGTGATAGTGTCATTGCCTCTTATGTGGTTTGTTGTTAATGCTTATTTGCTACAATTTACTTTCAAGTTTCATATGTATTTAAATTGGGTTCTTTTTTATGGTGGTTTTTAAACACATGCAAACACTTTTAAAAAGTTAATAAACTAGTATCAGAGCACCAGTTAACCAAGTTGCAAGAATGGGAAGGAAAAAGAGTCTTCAAGGGCTAGAGGAACATAATTTAGCTCTTCAGATGGATAACATAGAATTGATAAGGATTTTATAGATAGCTGAAGAGGAGAAGAGACACATGCACTTTGTTTTGCAACAAGTGTTTAATGAGAAAGTTGCAGAAAGCTCTACTCCAGTACCAGCAAGAGAAACCTCCAAAATGAGGCCAGTATGTGGTCATGGTTCAAATAGTGGTTTTGGACCATATGTGGAATATGTTTCATGTACATTTTGCAAAAATATTCAAGAAGCACACCATATGATAGTGGATAAGTGTGGGTGGCTAGAGTCATCTACAAGTTGGCCATCATCGTCATCATCAAAAGTTCAAAGGATGAATGACAAATTTAAGGAGGTAATTAGCATCTCAAGTTCCATTCCTTTCGTTTATATGCATAACAACTCTTTTGTAGCGTTCGAGCAACATATCAAAGGCATAGGTATGAAGTTGATTTCCAAGATGGGATATGAAGGTGGAGGCCTTTGCATAAATGACCAAGGTATTACCAATCCAATTATGGTTGAGGAGAGACCAAAGTATTTGGGATTGCTATATGGTTGAAGGGAGTTTGCAGAATGCTCCAAATGACTTGAAGTACATCAACCATCTGAGCATGAGATGTCACCACCTTATGACAATCGTCGAAGCTGCAACTTTAGAGACAGATATAATCCTCAAGAGTGTTTTCCAATGCATGGAAATTTTGAATACTTGTGGAATCAATACCCTTGTACATTTTCTGATGCTATTGACCATTGTGTGGATGTATGTGAGAAACATATGATAATGGTTAAAAGAATGAACCAAAATTTAGGCATCAAGCATAATGACTTTCTTTCGCATGAGAGAACTTCTATGTCAGCAAACAAGAAGAAGTTTTTCAGTTCTCATTGCAAGGTGAATGGAAATGACATTGAACAATGTGGGAAGTTGCACCGCTTTGTTAACAGAAAGTTAAAGAGATTATGCTACATAATGCAAGGGAAAAAAAAGGTGGCAAAGAGGAATCACAACACTCCTAAGCAACCTTCAAGACAAGATGATGCAAGAAGAGAACCCATGAGCCTAGGAGAGGCAAAGTTTGGGTAGACTTATGGTAAAGTTGTTTTGTAAAATTTTGTAAATACTTGTTGTCATTACCTATTTAGGTACTTTTGTAAAGTGAACATTCATTATCACTATGTTCAACAAGTATATTTTTTCATTGATGTATATATTGACTTGTTATAGTCCACATGTTAAGGACTTTTGTGGTTGTACAAGATTGTCATTCAAAGTTGTCTACAAGTTGTCATATGTTCACTGATACAAGTATTCAATTTGAAACTTGTGTGAATTGAATATTTATTCTTAAGATTGTTTAAGATGACTATGTATTGTAGGAAAGGTCAATAATATCATGGAAAATTTTGCAGCAGCATACTTTTCATGTACAATCTCAGCTTGAAGACGTTAAATAAAATTTATTTTGTTTCTGATTTCCAAGATGGGATCAAGTTTGTCTTCAACAGTTTAGAATTCAATATCAAGTGTTTTTTGGAGCTGTGCAAAGATGAGAGTATAGAAAATGTTCAGATTCCACTCATCAGTATTGTGTTCCTATGATCTGTTATTGAATGTTAGTTTTGCTGTGCTAATTTCAATTACAAATTTATAAACACATGCTTGTCCATTGCTTCCTATGCATAGGTTTCTTTAGGTTGTTTGTGTATGTAAATAGGTAAATTTCATCAAGTTTAATGTGACATTCATGAGAAAAAAATGCATAAAAGAAAAATGTTGAACAAAAAGCAAAAAAAGGTACAACAAACCATCAATTGAACACTTTAACACAATGTTTTGATTAAGGAGTTCACCCCTCCTGGGCTACATCTCCTTGGTCCAACTTCCATGGCTTGGGCCTCTATATTAGCTCAATATGGAAAAAATGTTGTTTAAAAAGCTCTACTACTCTTGATACCTGCACCAATGTGTTCAGAATGTCGAAATTAGCTAGGAACACATTTTCCTGAGCTCAATTTGGTCGAAAAATGCTCCAGTTATGGCTCAAACAATTTCTCCCTAGAAATCTCCTCCAAATCTGGAAAACTTCAGTTAATCCAACTAAAATTGGGGGCAGTTCCAGATTTGGTGGAATCCGCCAAAATCTCTGCCAACAGTGAAGGACATTTAATTAGTGCTTAAGTACAGTTAATTAGTGCTAATTACCTTTTAATATTAAAATGCTCTAGTTATGGCTCAAACAATTTTTCCCTAGAAATCTCCTCCAAATCTGGAAAACTTCAGTTAATCCCACTAAAATTGGGGGCAGTTCCGGATTTGGTGGAATCCGCCAAAATCTCTGCCAACAGTGAAGCACATTTAATTAGCGCTTAAGTGCAGTTAATTAGTGCTAATTACCATTTAACATTAAGCGCCTTTAATTTAGGGATAAGCCTGAGTAATTAGACTAAGCACATTTTAGCGCTAAATTATTGGTAATTCGTTGGCTAGGTGCACTCTTGGTCATGATGGAAGGTTATAGGACGCTGTTTTGTTTGGGGGCTGGGGCTAAGCACTGACCCCTTCCCCACATGCACTTTACAATGAACCTTTAACATGAAGCACAATGCCATATATTTTAAGATCTAATGTTGTGGTGTTATGGTAGCCTGTGTGCATTGTGGAGAGGAGGTCACGGGTTCGACCCTGAACTCCACCAAAATTTTTCTCCTTTGCGCTTGAGTCTGCCTAGGACATTGGGAGGTGCCACGTGGCATTCTCTCATTGGCCCAGAATTAACCAATAAAATTGTGCTAACACACTTGCCACATCACCAAGATGCAACCAATCACACTGTGACACTTGGTGAGATACGATTGATCCATTGACCACAGTTGACCCTACCTAGTCACTTTCCACGTCAGCAGTACAAATTGTTGACTGTGCAGTGACTGGCCATTTTTTGTTTTTGCAACATTTTTCATGTTTAGCAAAGTGAACAAAACTCAATAACTTCCTCATACGAACTCGGTTTTCAGTGAAACGAATTACATTAGGACCATTTTTTCGAGACGGACGCGGTCATTCATGTTTTGAGCCATTTCAAGAACTTTTATTTTTGAGCTAAATACTAAGCGCCTAATCATTCCTCCCCACTAGAAGCCTTTTGGACCCCAAAAGATACTATCAATTTTTTAGCAGGTGAGGGTACAAATCCCTCACCTTCTTGATCTACAACCATTTGGCTTTAAAAGGCTTTTGTACCTTGAGTCCCACTCTAAGGTATTTGACATTCCCTCTCTTCAAAGTTCTGATTCTTCTGTCAAGTATGAGATATTGCTGAAGCTCATCTAATTATTCTAGTGAGAAATAATCTATTGATGGCAGCTGAACATGCTCTCCTTGATCATCAATCAAAGGAGGTTCAAATAATCTCAAATTCTAAACATTAACAACAAAGTATATTTTCATATAAGGAGTCAAATCAAGCTTAAATGCATTGTTACCAATATTTTCTAGAATTTTGAACGGACCATAATGGATTGGCTTAAGCTTTTTACCTTCCCCTTGAAGTCTCTCTTTGCTAATATATAACCAAACTTTGTCTCCAACTTGAAATTTGTGAGGAACTTGGTGTTTGTCAGGCCTTGCCTTGTAGCTGCTTTGAATTTTCTCAAGCTGTTCCTGCATTGTATGATGTATCAACTGAATTTTCTCTATGAACTTCCTTGCCTTATTGATGTCACTGTGACCATTGATGGTGACATATTTGTCAAAGATGAAGTCCAATGGCGATTTTGGCAAGTACCCAAAACATGCCTCAAATGGCGATGTGTTTGTAGAAGAATGCTTTGCCATGTTGTATGCATGTTGTATGTAATGCAACTGTTCATCCCACAACTTGGGATGTTTGTTGCAATATCCTCTAAGAAGATGAATGAATGTTCTGTTGACCACCTCGGTTTGTCGATCTATTTGTGGATGAAAGTTTGTACTCTTCTTCAACTTTGTGTCCATCATGTCCCACAAATTTGACCAAAAAATCCCAACAAATCGAGAATCTCAATCACTTACAATGGAAGTAGGAAGACCAAAATGAACCCAAATGTTTTGGAAGAAGATGAGCTGTTTGTTCAGCTGTAATTTGCTTTTTACATGGTGTTAGTATACACATTTTGCTGAACTTGTCTACAACTACATACAAGCAATCATCAACTTTCCTTGACAATTGAAGACCTCCTACAAAATCCATTGAGATACTCTCCCATGGATGTGAAGGTACCAAAAGTGGAGTGTACAATCCTAGTTTCCTATTACTAGGCTTACTTGTTGCACACAAAGAAAATCCTCTTATGAAACGAGATACATTATCAAACATGCATGGCCAACAATAATACCTTTGGAGATTCTCTACTATCTTTCCTACACCAAAGTGTCTAGCAATCAATGAAGTGTGCACCTCCCTTATGATATGATTTCTTTCTCCCCGTGGAATACACAACTGCCCAAGTGACGCAACAAAATGTTATGTACATGATAATCCAACTCTTCAATTTGGTTTCCTTGACTCAAGCTGGCATACACATCTTAAAAGTCACTATCATATGCATATTGTTCAATGTAACTTTCATGTAAAACATAATTTTGCTTGAGTATAACAGATGAATTTATAATAGGCCTTGAAATCATATCAACTACCTTATTGTAGATTCCCTTTTTATACTTGATAACCAAATGAAACTGTTGTAGAAAACCCATCCATATGAAATGTCGTGACTGCTGCAACTTTGACTGTGACTGTAAGTATTGCAATGGTTGATGGTCTGTATGGATAATGGTCTCCTTCCCCATCAAATATCACTTCCATTTCTTAACACTTGGTACCAATGCGTAAAGTTATTCTCCATAAGTGGGATAGTTAGTTACAACTCCATTAAAAATTTCAGAACAAAATGAAATCTCCAAGATGGAAGAGTTCATGTGTAACAAAATGAATGGTGGAGTAAAGGTGTATACCATAGTATGTACGGATTGTATCAGAAATATAATGAATATTGCAACTTACCATGCTGCATAAGAACTGCTCCCATGGCATAATCGCTAGCATCCGTTTGAATCTCAAATGGATGTCTAAGATCCGGAAGAGCCAATATTGGTGCTGAATTGATCTTTTGCTTCAAAGCATCAAATTCTTTTTGCTGTACATCTCCCCCATGGAAGACTTCCTTGACACTTGTTAATGCATGTAATGGAGCTGCAATGGAAGAAAAATTAGAAATAAATTTCCTCCAATATTGTGCTACCCCTAAAAAGCTTCTTACCTCTGTAACTGTATTGGTCTTGGGCAAATTGAGAATGACCTCAACTTTAGAGGGGTCGATCTTCAACTCACCTTCTCCAACAATCTGTTCCAAATAAAGAAGTCTTGCCAACTTCACACTTCGACATCTTTTAAAACAACTGTTCTTTTCTCAAGACATTAAGTACTTTGTTTACATGCATGACATGTTCATCTCTGGATTTGTTGAATATGAGTATATCATCTAAGTACACAATGACAAAGTCATCTAGAAATGGTCTCAATACATCATTCATAACTCTCATGAAAGTAGCTGGAGCATTTGTAAGACCGAAAGGCATAACAAGCCACTCAAACAATCCTTGTTTAGTTTTAAATGATGTTTTCCAAATGTCCTCTTAAGCTATTCTAACTTGATGATAACCACTTCATAAATCTAACTTAGTGAAATACTTTTCATACCTCAACTGATCAAGCAAATCATAAATTCTTGGGAGTGGATAACGATTCTTTACCGTGATTTTGTTTAGTGCACGAAAATCCACACATGCACCAAGTCTCGTCCTTCTTTGGTACCAAAACAATGGGCGAACCACATGGCAAAGTAGATGGGTGTATGATACCTTTGTTCAAAAATTATTGAATTTTCTTCTTGATTTCCATGCTCTCCATAATCGACATGCGATACATGCCAATGTTTGGAAGTGGAACATCTTGCTGCAGCTGTATCTCATGCTGAATTCCTCTCTTGGGAGGTAACCCCTTTGGTTCCTGAAACATCTCGCCATGCTTGCTTACCACATCAAACAAATCAGATTTCAATTTGTCATCACAACCTTCAAAAGATTCATAATCAATATCATTCTTTTTCTTGATCATGAGAAGCACAAGATTTTTACTTGCATTTACTAGTCTCTTCATCTGTCCTGCGTTCACCAAAGAAATGTTCAGATTTTTGCGATGGACTCTCACAATGTACTCCACCCCATTCTTGAGCAATAAATATTTGTTTTCATGGCGACCAAATACCACTTTCCTATCATACAAATATGGACTACCCAAAATGATTCCTGAGATGTCAAGTGGAACTACATCTAACTCAACTTCGTCAATGAACTTTTCAGTAATGGCGAACTTGAATAAACACTTCCTTGTAACCTATAAATTTGCATTATTGACTATCCAACCCAATGTATATGGCTTATGATGAAGACGGTTTCAAGGTTGAGCTTTTTGACCAAGTCTTCTGAAATTAAGTTTGATTGTGATCCACTATCAAATAATGCATCAATCTTTATATGATTTGACATTACCCTTACATTAAACAACTCTATTCTTGATTCTTCATTTGGAGTGTTGTTTTGACTGTTTGAGGAACTATTGCTTGCAACAAATTCTTTCCCTTTTGTGACCATGGCTGAAATCTTGGTCTCATAACCAGAATCTGATCCAAGGTCATGTTGTGTGGTAGTGGTCGTCTTTTGTTTTCCCTTATTATTTTATTTCTTGGGCATTAATTCGGGATGTAATTTCCAACAATGGGCTTCATCATTCCCAGCTTTGGAATAATGTTGGCATATGGTTTTTTCCCCTTCTTTCTTCACACTTTCATTCTTCTTTCCCTTCCATTTCCCCCCCTTCTCTTTCTCCTTACCCTTGAAAGGCTTCTTCTTACTACCCTCTTCCCGAATGTTATTTCCCCTTGCTTCAAGGTGTGTGGCTTGCACACATACCTCATCCAAATTGCTTGGATTGAACATAAGGATAATATGTTTCAGATAGGAATGTAAACCCCCAATATATTTCAACATTGTCTCTTGGGAATTCAAATTTACTCCTAACAACAAAGCCCTCTTTATAAACTCCTGGGTATAGTCTTAGATTGTTTGGCCTTTGAGTTGCCTAAAATTCTGCCAACTCATAATGGATTTTTGTATATAGGCTAAAGGGTAAAACTGTCTTTTAATTACAGAAACAAATTCAACCCAAGAAATGGATATCTTACCACGAATTCACATTTCCTCTTGAGTCTTTGCTTCCCACCAGACTAATGCTACTTCTTCTAGCCTCAATGAAGCCAACTGGATCTTTATGTCATCTTCTTGAAGGTTCTGAATTCTACAGTATACCTCCAATTGTCTAACTTTTTTGCATTCACTTCACCATTGTACATGGGAAGTTCAAACTTAATGTCCAATTTGAGTAAGGGAGTTTTTCCTTTTGGGGTTTTTGAATGAGTATGGGCAGTTTCGGTGGTGGTAGTGGTAGATGATGTTGTATGTGATGATGAAGATGATGAGGAAGATGATGAGGATGGTGGAGATGGAGGTGGCTTTCCACCATTACCCTTTGAATCCTTATTCTCATCTTTTTTTATCCTTTGAGCTTCCTTCTCCATGTGGAGGCTTAGAACTCTCTCCAACCATTCTAGTGTTCCTCTCTTCATAGAGGACTTTAACCATCTCAGTTAAAGTATAGAACGATTTTGTGAATTCTTCCTCTTCTGAAGAAGGACCTTCAAGCTTTCTTTCTCCAGACATAATGGTCGTGGATTCAGGCTCAGAAACTGGTACTGCTTGTACCTCTTCAATCTCAATAGAAGGCAAAACTTGAGGTGTTTCACGTGCAGCTAGAATTGGAACTTTGGGTCATGGAGATTGTGGCCTTATGGCTTTCCTTCTTCTGGGCATTACCTCAGGAGTCGCAACCAAAAATTTCCCTTCTCCTCTCTGCAGCTTTAACCTTGTAAGCATCACAATTTTGCAACCATTAAAACCCTACTTGCACAAAACTCAAGCAATCAAGAAAATAAACCTTTCCTCTGTTACCAACTTGATCTGTTATTGAATGTTAGTTTTGCTGTGCTAATTTTAATTACATATTTATAAACACATGCTTGTCCATTGCTTCCTGTGCATAGGTTTCCTTAGGTTGTTTGTGTATGTAAATAGGTAAATTTCATTAATTTTAATGTGACATTCATGAGAAAAAATGCATAAAAGAACAATGCCGAACAACAGTAGCAAAAAGTACAACAAACCATCAATTGAACACTTTAAGAGAGTATTTTGATTAAGGAGTTCACCCCTCCTGGGCTACATCTCCTTGGTCCATCTTCCATGGCTTAGGTCTCTGTATTAGCTCTAATTCTCCTAATACCTACACCAATGTGTTCAGCATGTCGAAATTAGCTAGGAACACCTTTTCTTGAGCTCAATTTGGTCAAAAAATGCTCCAGTTATGGCTCAAACAATGTTTCCCTAGGAATCTCCTCCAAATCTGGAAAACTTCAGTTAATCCCACTAAAATTGGGGGTGGTTATGGATTTTGCGGAATCCGCCAAAATCTCCACCGACTGTTAAGCACGTTTAATTAGTTCTTAAGCGCAGTTAATTAGTGCTAATCACCATTTAATATCAAGCGCCTTTAATTAAGGGATAAGGCCGATTAATTAGGCTAAGCACAATTGAGTGCTGGAATAGTGGTAATCCTTTGGCTAGGCGCACTCCTGGTCATGGTGGAAGGTTATATGATGTTGTTTTGTTTGGGGGCTAGGCCTAAGCCTTGGCCCTTTTCCCCATATGTGCTTTACAATGAACCTTTAACATGAAGCACAATGCCATATATATTAAGATCTAATGTTGTGGTGTAGTGGTAGCTCGTGTGCATTATGGAGAGGAGGTTGCAGGTTCGACCCTGACCTCCACCAAAATTTTTCTCCTTTGCACCTGAGTCTGCCTAGGCCGTTGGGAGGTGCCACATGGAGGCCTCCGGGCTTGCCACGTGGCATTCTCTCATTGGCCTAGAATTAACCAATAAAACTGTGCCAACACACCTGCTATACCACTAAGATGCAACCAATCACATTGTGACACTTGGCGAGCTTCGATTGATCTGTTGACCAAAGTTGACCCTGCCTAGTCACTTGCCACATCAGCAGTACGAACTGCTGATTGTGCAGTGACTGGGCATTTTTTTTTGCAAAATTTCGCTTGTTTAGAAAAGCAAACATAACTCAATAACTTCCTCATACAAACTTGATTATCAGTGAAACGAGTTGCGTTAGGATTTTTTTTTCGAGATGGATGCGGTCATATAGGTTTTGAGCCATTAGGAGAACTTTGATTTTTGAGCTAAATACTGAGCGCCTGATCATCCTGTAACAATGAAAAGAATAATGGCTCAATTCTTAATAGAATAACAGGTCTTCATGAGGATGATAAGTTAAGTGCCTTAATTGGGGCTTGAAGGGCACCAATTTAAAATTTTACATTTTGGATTGAGTTTTTAGATATTTTTGAGTTCCAATCTCTTTATATTGAATAGGAAAGTAAAATTTTGGACTCCAAAAGTTCCTAGTGGGGAGGTGTAACCAAGTGATCAATTTTAAGCTCAAAAATGAAAGTGCCCAAAATTTCTTGAAATCGATTCCAAATTGAAGAGCTTGCCGATTTGAATCCAACACAACTTTAATCACTCAAAACTAATATCGTATGCTCCCAATATCGAATTCTTATCGTTTTCCTAAATAGGAAAAATTTGAGCAGACTTGTTGACTGGGCAGTTGACTAGGCTGACCATATTGTTGAGTAAGCAGGGTGACCGTATAGGTACGATCAAACTAGAAGTTGACAAGTGGCATCATATGATTTGTTGATTGATGGGCACATTTTATTGGTGGACGAGTTTTTGAGGTGGCCCAATGGGAGGCCGCCACGTGGCATCCCGATATTGGTCAAAATTTTGGTTAAGGCCAAACTGCAACTAGTCATATTTGAATGCAGAACCTCTGGTCTAGCAGTAAGCCGCCTTACTGGCATGCCATACGGTGTCACTTAACTATTGTAGTGGCATATTTATATTTAAATGTTATACTTTTAACATTTGGAAGACAAGGTCGGGGCTAAGCCCTGGCCCCCGGTCACCCCACACCTATAGGACCATAGGCGGGGGAGCCAGGGGTGTGGGCTTAGCCCCAACCCATGGTTTGAACATCACCATATATCATCCACATGACCATATTTTATAGCATAGGAGCAGAACAATTGAGGGGCTAAAAAATGGGACCAGCCCATGGTTATATCACAGCCCATGGAACCACATGCTATGGGCTAGGCGGAGGTTTGCGAAGGGTGCTAAGGAATGGCCCTAGCCCAAGCCATATGGCCCACAACGTGACCACAAGCGTGGAGTTTGGAGGGTTTGATGGAGTTTAGGGCCCACCCCGAGGTCTTATGTGACGCAACGTGATCGCGTTCCTATGGATTGGGAGCTCTGATGGGTAGGGTGGGTCGTAGGCCAATCCCTCAGACCCGTCGCACCCTATGTGACCTCGTCCCAAGTTTTAAGGGGCTTAACTGGTGGGGGTGGGCATTAAGGCCTAACCCTTAGCCCTATGTCACCCATGTGGCCGTGTTTTTCAGGTTAAAGGGTCCAAGGCTAGATTAACTATCCAACAAAATGTACCAGCAGGTAGCAAAATTGCCACTCCGTTAGCGATTTTCGGGGTGGATTTGTAGAACTGATAGACAGAAGGGGGAATTTGTAGGATGGTTAATAGTGAAATTCATGAGAGAGCTTGGAAGCTCATAACTTTTTGAGTTTTTATCCAAATGGAGCTCGGAAAGAGGATATTTAGGGTTTTGGATGTTATGAATCCATTGGTAACCTCTAATTTATGTTATGAATACATATCCAAAGGCTTTTTGCAGGTTTGATACAAAAGGTGTATGGATCAATTAGGGTTTGTAAGCAGTTCTTGGAGGTATTTGGGCATGGAGAAGACCTTGTAGGGGTATTCTCACTTCCAGAAGGCTACTGTAGTAGCTGTAATTTGTAGGGTTCAACTCAGGTTTAACTTCTCTTAATAGGAAGTTTTTATTATGTGCTTCAATGTGGAATTGAAGGGTTCACATGATGTTTTTAGCTCATTTCAGTTGAAGTATGTCATCTTTGTAGGAGATGTTTTGAGTTTCTGTTGTTTGTGAGAGTTCTTTGTAGGAGAACATTACCTTATAGGGGTAATAGCCACATATTTACCTGGAATTTTTTTTTTATGTACTTCATTTGATACTGAATATATGAGTGGTCTATTCATGTTGATAGGCTGAGAGATTTAGCCTAGGAGAGGTGAACTCCATCAACAAACCTTTGTCTTGCTCTTCTTTATGCCTACATGGATTATGTGTTGTTATATTTATTATGTTAAGTTACATATGAAGAATAATTCATGACTTGAAGAGATATTGAAAACCTATTTGTTTCAAGACCCATTTTTAATTTTTCAAAGCGTCGACACGGTCCTAATTTTTGTTTTATTTGATTTGATTTTATTTAGTGCCATGGAAAATTCCTGGGTTATATCATCATCATACCCCTTCAACAGTTTAAAGAAACCCAACCACTGATGTCTCTGAAAAATATTTACTACAAGAGGATGTTGATGAATTCTCTTTGTGTCTGTGGGTTCTGTTTTGTTAAACCCTCTCCCACTTTCTTCTACTACTCCTTCTCGAGGATACTTGGGTGTATTTCAAATTCCGGCCTTATAAAAATCTCGGTTGTAGAGACAGTATCAATTTTTCCCTTTTTATCAGAGGGGGAGAAGGATGCCAATAATTTCTTAACAAAACAAACTTTTCTTTGACCCTATCTTGCTCTTACATATGACAATTTCCAAAAGGGAACTACTATATAATTCTTTGCTATAGGGCACTTATTTCAAGCAGACTTTTCCAGGAAGAGGTATGGAAATTAGAGAGGGAAAGGATCACTTACTCCTTTTAATGTTACTTTGTCATGTGCATGAGGGTTTGAGGGAAACTTTGGGTCATTTTGACTTCCTTTATTCCTTCAATTATCTCCTGTAGCTTCCTTTCGGGCCTCTTGTAGCAGTTTTGAGCCTCCTGTAGCTCCCCCCTGTAGCACCTGCAAACATTGTTTGAAGCAGCTTGTTGGCACCCTAGGCAGTCTCTAATAGAACTATATCATCCTTCTCTAACTGTTTCTTGAAATGAGAGATTATACAAATGGAGTTGAGCCTTGTACTTAATATTCCTTTTGTGGTAAAGGCTCAGAGCGCTTTGATGACATGGCTCTTGCACAAAATTCCCTTTTCTAACCATTGTCCCCACTCCTTGCAATCATCACCCTTCTCCTCGTGATTATCACCTCACTCCGAGTAATCACCACCTCACTTGAGTTTACTTTTCCACATGCATGTGTAGCTTAAATGAACTTTAGTTCACTAATTGAAGGTGGCTAAGTTTATTGGCCACCTCCATCCCATAAAAACTTCCTTCCTCAACCATTACAAATTTTGTCATCATATGCATAGGGAAGAGGTGAGGATTGTCATACCTGATCCTACCTGTGATGTCGATGTGCTGGAGAAGCTTGCATATTGGATCTAGTCTTCATAATATGATGATCCTAAAGGTGTTGATTTCCTTTGTTTCTTATGAACAGGTCCTCATAACTTAATAATTGTTTGAATGATAACATTATTATGTGCATGTTTCTTCTTGGTGTCCAATATGTTGTTGGTGAAGTGGAAGGATTATCAACAAGTGTGCCCCTTCTTAATTCATAAATGTCTCTATGATGCTCAATGTGGCTAGATCTCCTGCTCTGTAGCTGGAAAAAAGTTTATCATGGGATTTTTGGTGTGACTGTATAGGCTGCTATAGGAGGAATTATCTTCCTGTAGCAGTCATTTAATTCCTCTTTGAGACCCTACAATGCATGTGGAATTTGAGGGAAAGTCAAAAAAGGCACGAGTATAGGATTAAGATCCTGAGGAAGTGGTGTAGGTGGTGTAAAAATGAAAGTAATTTTTTTCTACGGTTTTTTATATGCATGGCAGAGTGGAAGTTGAAAGTAACTTTTGGCTAGATGGAGTGGATGCGTGATGAAATTGATGTTGGTGGGCCTCTCTCAACACTTACTGAAGAAGACACGGCCTCTTGGTCTCTTTCTCCAATCAAATATTCCTCCTGTAGAATTTCGGGCTCCTCCTATAGTATTACAGGCTCCTCCTATAGCATTATAGACTGCTTTGGTAGCATTATATCGAGGGGGAAAAATTTGATTCTATGGTTGGCTAGATGATGGAGAGAGGTAGGAAGGTGAGTGAAGGGGGTGAAAATGCAATGGGTGGCTGGAAAAATGGAAGAATTCACTTGTAGAATTTGTCCTGTGGTCATGGTTCTGTTGACTATTTGGAGTCCTGCAAAAGAGATATGTCAGCACAAGTAGTGTAAGAACTCCTTCCTTTTGTTTTTCTTTTCTCCTTTTCTCTCCCTTTTTTTTTTGGAGACCTGCAAGCTACCTCGATAGAGGCTTTCAATCTGCATGCCTTTCCTAGGCACCTCATACGAGGTTTTCACTTGGGTATCTTTTCATCTTTTATTTTGTTTTTGTTTTTTTTTCTCCTCTTTTTTTGCTCCTCGACTACCTTACAGAGGTTTTCAACCCTAGAGTTGGCCTCATATGCCTCATGGAGGTTTTCATCTAGGCCCTCTTATTTTTTATTTTTTTGTTAGAAGTTTTGTGGACTAAGTGTTGTGAGTCTCCCAATCACATTAAATTCTATGTTGATTGAACTTACAAGTTCTTCCTTGGACGTAGGTATTTTATACAACTTTAACCTATAAACATTGACAAGTAAGGGTATCCCTTCCTCATCAATTGTTCTGATCTGGATAGACCCATTCTCATGACATTTCTCTACTATATAGGGACCCAACCATCTTTTCATTAGATTTCCCTTGAAATCCTTGAACCTGGAATCATACAACAAGGCCCAATCTCCTTCTTGAAAAGTATTCTCTTTGATGTGTTTGTCATGATCTTCCTTTGTAGCTGAATTACCTCAGTGTGCAGGAGAGCTTGCAGCCTAAATTCATATAGACCATTGAGTTGGAGTAGCCTCTCTTGTTGTGCTATAGTGAGATCCAAGTCTAACTGGGCTGCCATCCTTAAGGTGTTATATTCAAATTCAATAGACAACAGGGCCTTCTTCCCATAAACTAGTTCAAATGGGGTAAATCCAGTGGTGGTCTTCCAAGTGGTGTTGTAGGCCCAAGTGTATTCCACAAGTCTATCTTCCCAATACTCTCTTCTGCTGCTATCAACATTGGTAAGAATGTTCTCTAGTGCTCTATTTGTGACTTCCACCTGCCCATATTTGCTTGAGGGCGATAAGAAGTGGATTTCTTATGCTTGATGTGGTGCTGATTCATGAGATCTTCAACCAGATTTGATGAAAATTGTGCTTCTTGATCAGTGACTAACTCCCTTGGAAAACCAAACTTGTAGAATATGTTCTCCCTCAGAAATTCAACCACCTTTTTCTTAGTTGTTTCCTTTACTACCTTTTTTTCAACCCATTTAGTCAAGTAATCAGTGCACACAATGATATATCTCTTATGTCCTGATGGGGGATCAATAGGTCCAATGAAATCCATGCCCCACTTCTCAAATGGCTCTAAATTCACTTGAGGTTGTAAGGGAATTTCATCCTTAGGTGTGGGTTTACCCATCCTTTGGCACTAATCACACCTGGTGGTGTACCTTCTTGCATCCTAATGTAAAGTGGGCCAATAATAACCTAATTGTAGAACTTTGAAGGTTTTCCTCTTAGCAGCAAAGTGGCCCCCATAGGGTCCATCATGGCATGCTGAGAGGATGTCAAAGACCTCCTCTTACCTCACACATCTCCTTAAGATCTGATTTGGTCCCAATATGAAAATATTTCCCCCAATCCAAGTGAATGGGGCACTTTTCCTGACAATCTTGCTCTTCTCCTTGGAGGATAGATTAGGAGGGAACCTCCCAGCAACCAAGTATTTGGCCATATCAAAAAGCCAAGGAGAAAGAACTGGGATGGCAAAGAGATGTTCATCTGGAAGTTGATCATCCACCATTTCTTCCTTTCCTATAGGTAGGGTTAGTCTTGAAAAGAAATCTGCAACCACATTCTCTTTCCTTGGTTTATCAATAATAGTCAAACCAAATTTTGGTAATAAAAAGAACCATCTAATTATCCTAACATTGATACCAAGTTTATTCATTAAATAATTAATGGCTGCATGATCAATGTGAACAAAAGTTGGATAACTAGTGATGTAATGCCTAAACTTGTTCAAAGAATGTAGCACTGCCAAGAGTTCCTTTTCAATGATAGTATAATTTTACTCAACTTTGGAAAGGTTTTTATTGATGAAATAGATAGCATAAGGCAATTTGTTTTCCACTTGTCCTAAGGTTGCCCCTACAACTTTGTCTAAGGCATCTGTGTGGATATGGAAAGGTAATTTCTAGTTGAGACCCCTAAGGATTCATCCTATGGTCAAATTTTCTTTCAGTACTTGGAAGGCTTCTTGACAATTGTTTGTCCAAAAAAAATGTGAATCTTTAGCCAGCAATCCAAACAAGGGTGAAATGAGTTCACTAAAATCTTTGATAAACCTTCTATAATACCCATCTAATCTAAGGAAACTCTTGACATCTCTTTGTTTTTCAGGGATAAAGACCTTTTTAATAATGATAGTTTTTTTTGGGTTAACCCGTATCCCTTACTTGGATATAGAATGGCCAAGGATAGTCCCTGTATTCATCAAAAATTCACATTTCTCAGGACTCAATGAAAGATTCATTTCAATGCATTTCTTTAAGACTTTGCACAGATTAGAAAGAGCTTCCTGGAAGTCACATCCATAAGGAGTGAAATCATCCATGTATATCTCAATAGAGTCATGAACAAGTTCAACAAAGATACTTAGAACTTCCCTTTGGAAAGTAGCAGGGGCATTACATAGACCGAATGGAAGGACTCTATAGGAAAAGGTACCCCAAGGACATGTAAATGTGGTCTTATATTGGTCTTCAGGGCTGATCTAGATTTGGTTGTATCCACTAAATCCATCTAGGAAGGAGAAGAATTTCTTTCCTACAAGGCCATCTAGGACTTGGTCAATGAAGGGAAAAGGAAAATGGTCCTTCTTTGTAGCCTTTTTAAGTTCTTGGTAATCAACACAAATCCTCCACTTCCCATTTTTCTTGGGGACTAAAACCAAAGGTGACATCCAATCACTATCTGAAATGGAGGATACTCCTAAGAGTTAATGGAGACCATGACATCCTCCATAACTCCTTCAGGAGCTATTGTGGATCTTTCTGCAAGCTACAACACTGTAATGGTCTTCCTCAAAGCCCCTTGGAGGTTTAGTTTCAACATGGTTTCCCTGGTCATTACATTGATTGAAAAACCAAGATCAATCAAAGTATTAGGGGCCATAATGCCATCAATGTGTACATCCACTACTGGGCTACTAGGATCCAAGTATTTTGGAGAGATCACACTCCCAAGCATAAGATCAGATAGTTTTCCAACAACATTGATTGTGGGGGTATCTCTTCTTCTTCTCCCAAGCCTTTTGAAACATTCCTCCTTGATAATATTGTTGTAAATGGGAACATCTTTGATGGCCTGGAGAAGGGGTATCTTGAAACACAAATTATTCAATTCTCCAAGGAGTTCAACCTATTTTGGGGTGTTTTGTTTAGGTTAGAACAATATTTTAGGATAAATAGGTGCATTAACTTGAGGGACACTCTCTTCTTTCTCTTCTTCAAGCTCTTCAGGTGGAGAAGGTGGGTGATTATCTAGGAGCACCTTCCCAGACCTAAGGTTGATCTCTTGGATTTCCACAGCATAAGCAGGGTAAGATATATCCCCACTGTAAACTTGTTATGCCTACTTGTTGTTCGGGTTCAAATTGGGTTGAGTAGGAATTTGAGGTTGCTTAGGTGGATTTTGGTGAGGGGGTTGTGGTTGAGGTTGAGGTGGAGGCAATAAAGCAGGAGGTTGGGTGGTTTGAGGCCTCCACCCTTGTGAGGGATTGCCCCATTGGGAAGGCTAGTGTGGATATGGCTGAAAAGGAGGGTTGATAGGTTGAGGAGGATATTGAGGAGTATAAGACCAATGAGGAGGTGTGGAACATGATGAATGAGTGGAAGGCTACCAAGGATGGAAAGGTGTTGGGTCCCTATAATACTAGTGATTACCCCATTACTATTGTAGTTATACACCTTATTTATATTGTTGTGCCCCTATTACCCCCATATTGTTATTTCTGTGCCCCTTAGAATCCCTCTATTGTTATTTTTGTGGCTTTATATTATTATTGTTAGGTCGGCTGGATTATATTGTGACTCCTTAGACTCCTATATATAGAAAGGAGGTTTTGTCATTTGTATCATCCAAGAATTGTTCATTATGTAATGTAAAGGAGGTTTCCCCCTCGAAGAGGCTGAATTCTAAGGCGTTGATCTTTCTTTTCTATCTTTTCTTGAGTTGGTTTCATAACATTTGGTATCAGAGCTTTGGATTCTAGGGTTTCGCTGCTCCAAACAGGTCATCGTGGCATTTTCGCTATAACTTTTTTTCTGTGACATTTCAGAAGTCGCAAAAAAAACCCATTTGAGAAGACATCGCGTTGAACCTTGGGTCCAAATTTCAGAGCATTTCGCGTGATATTTTCGGACATATGATCTGAGAAAGTTGGTCTTTTTGCAGACTCCTGAATTACATTCAAAATAGGTGACCTGGGGAAAATTGTCATAACTTTCTTTCTGAGCATCGGATTGAAATTTCGTAAGAAGGTACAGAAAGAGGACGGACTGTAGTTTTCTTGTATATATTTTTTAGAGTCAAAGGTTGGAACAGTGACACGTGGCACTTCATACAAGTTCACTCTACTGAACTAGTCTATAATCAGGTCACTGCGGGAGATTATGCATAACTCTTTCTTGGAGAATCCAATTCGGATCAGACTAGTGGCATTGGAAAGAGGACATAGAAGGCTACTACAGGTCACAGTTTCAGAACTGGATGATTTGAAATTACAGAGATACATCAGATTCAATATCAGGCTTCTACAAAGTAAAAAAAGGTGTGTAGTTTTTTTTTAATTTTTGCATAAGCTTGGTTTGAAGGAATTCAAAGGGCATAGTAAAGCATTATTATCGGTAACTGATGCCCCGAGGAAAGAAAATGCAAACACCTAGTAAGGAACCTGAAAGCTCTAGCATGACTCATGAAGAAGAGGAAGAAATGCTACATGATATATCAAAATTACAAGAACAAGTGCAACAAATGTCACGCTCACAAAAGCTAACAGATGCTAAGATAAATGGCGTGGAATCTAAGATAAATGGCGTGGAATCTAAGATAAAGGGCATGGAAGCTAAGATGGATGATCTGAAGACAGATTTGAAGACAGACATGGCAGATTTGAAGACAGATTTGACAAATTTTCTACAAGAAATACTTACTAATGGTGAAAAGGTTGTAAAGGAAACTCATGATGTGAACAAAAGAAATGTTAATCATGATTCCATAGACTCTAATGTTGGATCGAAGACCCACCATATTCCAAAAATCGATATGAGGAAGTTTGATGGCAAGGATCCCGCCACATGGATATTACAGATGGAGCAATTCTTCGATCTCAATAATGTGCAAAACACACAAAAGGTACGTATGGCAACTTTATATTTGGAACCAAATCAGTTTGTATGGTATCAATGGCTTTTCTCTCGTAAACAATTTATCACTTGGGCAATTTTTACGGAAGAATTGATAGCACATTATGAGGATACAAAAAGCAACACTTTTTTTAGCCAATTGATAAGTCTCAAACAAAAGGGTTCAATAATGGAGCACATTGAGGAGTTCCAAAAATTGAACATAAGGGTAAAAGATATTCCAGAGGAGCATAGGATTGATGTGTTCATAGGGTCTTTAAAGGATAATATCCAACATGATGTGCGCCTTTGGGAACCTGATTCATTAGAGAAGGCATTCAGGTTAGCAAGAAAAATGGAAAGCAAAATTATGGCAACTAGGAAGCATACCATTCACAACTATAAAGACGGAAGTGTTGTTGCCCATAGTCTTCCACAACCTACAAGGTTGACACCACAACAATTGGAAGAAAAAAGAGCAAAAGGGCTTTGTTACAATTGTGATAGCAAATACACAAAAGGTCATAAGTGTGCTGAGAAGAAATTATTCTACATAGATTGTGAAGAGGAAGAAGAAAAGGAGCAAGAAAGGTCAAAAGAAGAGGATATATTCCAGGAACAAAGCCTAGATGAAGAACAAATAAATCCGACCATATCTTGTAATGCATTGGCGGGAATTACCACTCCTCAAACCATCAAGATAGAAGGACAAATCAAGAAGAAAAAGGTAATAGTGTTGATTGATTCAGGAAGCACCCACAATTTTATTCATTGTAGGGTAGCAAAAGAATTGAATTGCTTCCTATATCCAGCACCAGAGTGTCAAGTGATGATTGCAAATGGAGGAACAATAAATTGTTCTGGAAAGTGCCATAATATCAAGCTATCCATGGGAGAATATGTATTGACTAGCCCAATGCTTTCCATTCCAATGGGAGGTGCTGATGTTGTACTAGGAGTCCAATGGCTACAATCCTTGGGTACAATAGCTTTTAATTTTCAAGAACTTTTCATGAAATTTTCTGTGGAAGGAAAGGAAGTTGAATTAAGGGGTATTGCAGGGAAACCAGGAAAGATAATCAGCTCTAATGGCATGACAAAGCTTCTAAAAAAGGAGCAAAGAGGTGTAATTGCACAATTATGTTCGCTAGATGTTTCCACATTGGAATCATCTATTTCTCCAGATCTCCAAAAAGTCCTGGACAATCATTCCAAGGTATTTGAGACTCCCAAAGGTCTCCCACCTATGCGTGATCATGATCATGCTATTCATCTGATTCCAGGAAGTGTTCCTCCAAACATCAGGCCGTACAGATATCCCTATGTCCAAAAAAGTGAAATTGAACGTATGGTTGCAGAAATGCTAGAGGCTGGTATAATTCAACCGAGTCAAAGTTCTTTCTCAGCTCCAGTAGTATTGGTGCACAAGAAGGATGGATCATGGCGCATGTGTCCAGATTATAGGGAGCTCAACAAGCTCACTATTAAAGATAAGTTCCCCATTCCTGTCATTGATGAATTACTGGATGAATTGCATGGATCAATTTACTTCACCAAGTTGGATCTTCGTTCGGGATATCATCAAATCAGAATGAAGATTGAAGACATTCCGAAAACGGCATTTAGAACTCATGAGGGTCATTATGAATTTTTGGTCATGCCTTTTGGCCTTACCAATGCACCTTCAACATTTCAAGGTTTGATGAATTCAATTTTCAAACCATTCCTTAGAAAATTTGTGTTAGTATTTTTTGATGATATACTAATCTACAGCAAGTCTTGGAAGGATCATGTTGAACATGTTGACAGGGTGCTACAACTATTGGAGGAGAAACAATTATATGCAAAAAGATCCAAATGTTTCTTTGGAGTCCAGGAGGTGGAATATTTGGGTCATATTGTATCTCATGAAGGAGTTAAGGTAGACCCTAGCAAAATTAAAGCCATTAAGGAATGGAAAATCCCCACATCCATAAAGCATCTGCGAGGATTTCTTGGGTTGACAGGGTATTATCGCAAGTTTGTTAAGAATTATGGGAGAATAGCAGCACCTCTAACAACATTATTGAAGAAAGATTCATTTTCATGGACTCCGGAAGCAACAAAGGCCTTTGAACATCTTAAAGAGGCAATGTGCCAAGCACCGGTCTTAGCTACACCGGACTTCACAAAAACCTTTATTGTGGAATGTGATGCTTCAGGAAATGGAATTGGTGCTGTTCTAATGCAAGATGAAAGACCCATTGCTTTTGAAAGTCGTCCAATCAAGGGAAAGTTTTTAAGCAAAGCTATTTATGAGAAGGAAATGTTGGCAATACTCCATGCACTTAAGAAATGGCGACCCTACCTAATGGGAAGACACTTCAAGGTAAAAACGGATCATGATAGCCTTAAATACTTTTTAGAACAAAGATTATCCTCTGAAGAGCAACAAAAGTGGGTCACAAAGATGTTGGGTTATGACTTTGAAATCATCTACAAAAAAGGGAAGCAAAATGTGGTGGCAGATGCACTCTCAAGAAAGGATGAGGATGTGGAAGCATTGTTGTGTGCCATTTCTATTATCCAACCAGATTGGATAAACGAAGCAAAGGAGGAATGGAAGAATGACGAAGAAGTGTGGGCACTTATTCGAAAGCTACAACAAGATTCCAGTACTTCTGATACATTTAGCTGGCAAAATGATTCGTTATGGTACAAAGATCGCTTATACCTCTGTAAGAATTCCCAGCTAAAACAAAAGATTCTTATGGAATTGCACACTTCTCCCTTAGGAGGGCACTCAGGATTTTTAAAAACTTACCACAGGGTTAAGAAGGAATTTTTTTGGGATGGCCTTAAATCAGATATTCAAAAGTTTGTGGCGGAATGTTTGGTTTGCCAACAAAATAAAGTTGAAACAATTAAGACACCGGGTCTATTACAACCTTTATCCATTCCAAGCCAACGTTGGGAGGAGGTTTCAATGGATTTTATCACAGGTTTACCCAAGTCTGAGGGAAAGAGTGTCATCATGGTGGTAGTTGACAGACTTACCAAGTATGCACACTTTTGTGCATTATCACATCCATTTAAAGCCAGTACAGTTTCTACTGCATTTATGGAAACAGTTCAAAAGCTACATGGAAACCCAAAGATTATTGTAAGTGACAGAGATCCCATTTTCACTGGAAATTTTTGGACAGAATTATTTTCTTGTCTTGGTACTCAGTTAGCTCATAGCTCATCTTATCATCCTCAATCTGATGGGAAAACTGAGATAGTAAACAAATGTTTGGAAGGATATCTTCGTTGCTTTGTATCTGATAAACAGACACAATGGGTCAAATGGTTGCCTCTGGCTGAATGGTGGTATAACACTTCCTTCCATACAGCAACAAAAATGACCCCATTTATGGCACTTTATGGGTATCAACCACCATCCATCACATCATATTTAAGAGAAAATTCTAAGGTTCAGGCAGTGGAACATCACATCGAACATCAACAACAAGTCCTCCAACTCTTAAAGGATAACCTCGTGTTGGCACAAAATAGAATGAAACAACAGGCAGATCAACATCGCAGTGAAAGAAGTTTTGATGTAGGTGATTGGGTATTCCTACGGCTACAACCATATAAGCAAATGTCCCTAAAGCAAGCTAAGAAGGATAATAAATTATCACCAAAGTATTATGGTCCGTACAAGGTGTTGCAAAAGATTGGTACTATGGCATACAAATTGGAGCTTCCTGCAGCTTCTCGATTGCACCCAGTTTTCCATGTTTCATGTTTAAAGAAGGTTATAGGCGACAAGCTCCCAGTTCAAACAATATTGCCAGAACTTGACGAGGAAGGAAAAATTATATTGGAACCGGAAGCAGTCACAGAAACAAGAACTCGACAGCTACGAAATCGATCAATTTCAGAGTATCTTATCAAGTGGAAGAACTTATCCGCTGAAGATTCCACATGGGAGGATGAGAATTTTATGCAGAAGTATCCAGAACTGCTCAAGCGTTGAGGACAACACTTTTTTGAAGGAGAGGGGCATGTTGGGTCCCTATAATACTAGTGATTACCCCATTACTATTGTAGTTATACCCCTTATTTATATTGTTGTGCCCCTATTACCCCCATATTGTTATTTCTGTGCCCCATAGAATCCCTCTATTGTTATTTTTGTGGCTTTATATTATTATTGTTAGGTCGGCTGGATTATATTGTGACTCCTTAGACTCCTATATATAGAAAGGAGGTTTTGTCATTTGTATCATCCAAGAATTGTTCATTTATGTAATGTAAAGGAGGTTGCCCCCTCGAAGAGGCTGAATTCTAAGGCGTTGATCTTTCTTTTCTATCTTTTCTTGAGTTGGTTTCATAACAAAAGGTGCATTTTGATTTGGATTGTAGTGAGGATAATGTGCACCTTGCATGCCTTGTTGATATGACCAAGGACCTGGGGGTCTCCTTTGGTTAATGAAACACAACTACTCGGACCCACCTTCTATAAGTGGAGGCAGTAAAGTAGGAGGTTGGATGGTTGAAGGGCCCAACCTTGGTGAAGGATTTCCCCATTAGGAAGGTTTGGGTGGATATGGATGAAAAGGAGGGTTGATAGGCTAACGAGGATATTCAAGAGTATACAACCAAGGAGGAGGTGTGGACCATGATGAACGAGTGGAAGGGTACCAAGGATGGAAAGGTGCATTTTGATTTGAATTGTAGTTAGGATAATGTGCACCTTGCATGTCTTATTGATATGGTCGAGGACCTAGGGGTCTCCTTTGGTTAATGAAGCACAACTGCTCGCCCTCCTTGGTATACAACCTTTAGGCCTGAAAGAGAGGGATATTTATCTGTTGCATGATCCTCTTCATAGACTAAACAAACTTTGACGACATTCAATGGACATTAATTCATAGGATGTCTTTTAATACACCTATGGGAAAATATAGCTAGTGCCCTCTCTGCTTCCTTTTGCTTTCTTTTGATTTGCATAGTATCCATCTGCAAGGCAAAGGTATGAAAATTTTCACTCTTAAGATATTCCAACATATTGCATTTGGGCCCAGGTAGTGATGCATCCTCTAAGTAGATGCATAAACCAACACAAGGTTGCATCTTTGAGGGTAGAAGGAAACAACTTCAACTTCTTCTCATGATAGGCATAATCATATATCCTACAAACAAAAAAAAACTCAAACATGAAGGTGTCAGGATATTCAAAGGTTATGCCATGGAAATTTGGAAGGGAAACATGGATTATATTTTTCATTCTAGCCTCTCCATTGGTTTCTCTGATAGGGAAAATCTCATTGTTCTAGTTTTCAGCCATAGTTTGGGTAGATGAGATAGGTTCTTCTTCTCCTATAGTTTCTTCAAAAATTTCAGGTGGCTCTCCTAAAGGGTTTTCCAACTCCCCTATAGTCATAGAGGGAAGTTCACAGTCACCGAAGAAGAATGGAGGTTGACTATTTTAGGAGGTGGGGGTTTTTGACAAGAGTTTCCCTTAGTTATCCCTACTCCTACGAGGCATAAATAACACATTTTCTTTTTAAAATTTTCACTTTTTGTTCAAAGCAATAAGACTAATGTAAAATAGAAAATAAACAATCAATTCTTAAGCATAAACAAAACCTACTTAGACACCTCCCTGACAACGACGCCAAAAAGTGATGAGCCTTGGTATTGCACTAAGGGTGTTGCAACTCTCAAGGGATTCTCAACTTTCATTATCAACCCTGGGTTCATACAAACTTAGAGATGACATGCTATATGCATAGTAGGTTAGGTTCTACTCATGTCACTCTTATTCATGAAATCAAATTAGGGTATTCAGAGACCATTCCTCCAACAAATTGTAGTGAAAACCTCTTATGAAAGAATGAATGAACATGATTCTACTTCTGAGGTGAAAATTCATATCATCAAATGTAAATTCTAATTGAAATTGCATAAGGGAAATTAGGCTAATTTAGTGGCGGAAATAAATCATACTACTCTTCTTATTATTCATCAAATGTAAGTGCTAATTGAAATTGCATAAGGAGAAAAACTAATCTATTTGTAGGAATAACTCATGCTACTCTACTTTGAAATCTGATTCAAACCAATAGCCTACCTTGCTTGCATCATTCATCTACTCACACTTTCTTGAAATTGAGAAATCACATCTTTAACATGCCTATGAAGAAAAAATGCTAAATCTAACTTTGTTTTGCTATCTAATGGTTGCAGTGATGGAAGGATGAGGTTGGAGTGGTCCTAAGGTCTTCCATAATAATAAAATCACAGTGTGGGGGATATTATTCAACTTAACTAGGCCAGAGTCCAAGTTTGGAGCAAAACTAATTGAAGAAATCAAAGCTACAGGGCTGCTACAAGAGGTCCTGTATTGCTACAAGAGACCCTGTTTTGCTACAGGAGGAGTATTTGAGAGTTTTTTGGGACATAAATGGGGTCTTGAAGGCAGATTAAGGTGGGTGAAGGTATAAGGAGGTGAATGAAGGTTGTGGGATCCTACTAGCTAAGATTAGTACCCCTTAGAGGTCTCTCTTGCACCAAAGTGATGCCCACCATGTCCTTCATTTTCCCTAACATAGTGAATTCTCTTTGGAAGCAAGGTGAGGTACCTAAGAGGAAGATGGAAAGGTCCAAGTGGATGTGGAAAGGTGTTCCCACACCTGTAGATCAAAAAAATCCATGCATCTAGCCAGATACATGCATTAGTTGACCAATAATGCAGCGAGACAAATTATCATGGAAAATATGAGTTGAATTTGACTAAGATATAATCTATCCCGCAACACTAATTTAATAACTCAAGCTAATGACACTAACTCATAAATTGCAGAGAATAATTAGGAAAACTAACATCTATCCATTTCCAAGAAATCATAAACAAATATTTTTGAGTTGTTATTATAGATCTTTCCAATCACTCTTCCCACAAGAGAGGTGATAGGCAAGCTTGCAATTACAAGTTTTTATGATATAATATCTACTGAAACAAGATAAGGATTGCAATGCTTTGAAACAAGAATAAGAAGGAAATACAAGAGAGGGACTAAAGCCTCTGGGTTGGGCCCAAACCCAAGGGTTTCAACCCTCCAAAACTAACTCAGATACATATCAATAGTAAAATTATCATTAACAAAAAATCATAGTATCATACATCATGAAAGATAAGAATGACAATGTCAAGCACTAGGCTCACAATAGCTACTCTTAGTTGCAACAAAAAATCGAATCCTAATGAGCCTTTTAGCAGGTTTACTTCTACAAAAGACATTGAGGAGAAACTTCCTTGAAAGGAGGAATTCCCCCCTCCAAAATATCGAGATTTGTGGATCTGGTACCCTTTGTCCTTGTCATTCACTTGGAGTTCCTCGACTACTAGTGAATTCGAGCCATTGGAGAGGATTCTGTGATCTTAAGATGAGTTACAGAGGTAATGAGGTGGACAATCTCCCTATATTCTCTCTATGTGTCTCCATCAAACCCTTGCATGGTAAATATCTCCAAAAAATATTCTTTGATCTACATATAAATCACATTAGGCCATACAATATGAAAACACCTTTTAATCTTCCTACTAAGCATATTATGGCTAAAAATGTGAATTAATATGAGAAAACGAGAGTTTTAAGGGCTGGAGGGTAACACATTGAACTTCAAAAGATACCTATTGATGGGACCCATCACTAGCCTTCAAGGAGTCGAAAGGGGAGCAAGGTATAAAATCTGGACCTATCATATAAGCTCTGCATATAGAGCTACTGAAGTTGTGGAAACAAAACATTGACACTGAGGAAAAACCTAAGATGGCTTCCATTGGCAATTACAGGGACAAGTAGACTACCAAAGATATTTTTGACCTTCTAAAGGAATATTAAGATCTTTTTCCTGTGTCATTTGCAGAGCTCGAGGGGATTAAAGGAGAAGAAGGACGAAAGAAGCATTGACCATATAGGCTGAACCGACAAGTAAAGGAGAAGGTAAAGAAAGAAATTGACAAGATGCTAGTAACCAACCTCATTTTCCCTATTGACGAAGCTGAGTGGGTCAACCCCATTGTCATTTAGGATAAGAATGATTTATATGATATTCAGGTGTGTGTAGATTATTAGAGTCTTAACAATGCTTGCGTGCATGACCCATTCCCTACTCTGTTTAGAGATGAGGTCTTAGACAATATTTCTGGCAATGAAGCATACACCTTCACTAATTTATTTTCTGGTTATCACCAAGTTTTGATTGCATAATAATATAAGAAGAAACTACTTTCACAACTGAGTGGGCTTCTTATGCTTACAATGTCATGTCGTTTGGACTGAAAAATGACCCGACTGTCTTTTTGTGGATTGTGATTGCTGCATTTCGAGACTATATTCATAAGTTTCTTGATGTATATTTGGATGATTGGACGATGTAAAATTTGTTGAAGAAGCATTCCAGTTTTCTCTGGGTGATGCTTGATCACTGTAGGCAATTACAAATCTCCCTAAACTTGAAGAAGTGTATTTTTTTGTCCCTTTTGGAAAGTTTCTTGGACATATAGTTTGTAAGGAAGGGGTCTGTGTAGATCCTGCCAAGGTTGTGGTGATATTGAATATGCTACCACCAACGAGTGTTAATGATCCATACTTATACAGGAACAAAACAGAATACAAATACAAACGTGAACACCGAGATGCAACATAAATAAAACTTCATTTCATTAATGTCAAAGATCTGAAATATGCTTACATACATAATAGAAATAAACTAGCTTGGGCGATGGTAGCTTATCTTTGAGAAGAGATGTGGTGGGTACATGCCTCTGAACCGTGTTACAATGAGACTCGGTGGCCTCTTTATCATTGAGAAATAATGATAAACCATAAACATCCAAAAACCTAACCCTAGGAGATGAAGCGACAAAATCTTGTGGGTCCCATTGGAGTAAGTTGGAACGTCAACTTCCTAGGGTCGCGACTTTGGCATACGATCTTCGTTTGGCTATCATAATACCTCATTTTGAAGATCTCAAAGATGAGGCCAAAAATAGATTAGTTCTCTAATTTGGCACTTTCTCGATTTCTTTGTTTTCCCTAGAAACATCTTTTAGTCCCTCAAAATGGCTTTGGAAGTTTAAGACCTGAAAAACTTCCAAAAGTAGTAAATTGTGCTACAATTAAGGAAACTGAAAAGAAACAATGTTGGGGGTTGAAGTGGAATAGGCAGGTGGCCACCAATATCCACCTAGATCAATCCTCCCCCCTTAGGAAGCAATGGTCCCCATTTCATTGAGTTCCTACTAAACTTGGTCCTTGGTGAGCCACTTGCCTTGGTGCAGGAGTTGGTTAGCTTTGACAACCTAATACAATTGGATCTTCTGTTGGTGAGTGTTCTTGATCTACATGTCCATGATCCGATCAATTGTGGAATATTCCATGTAGTATGGGTTTAGCTCTATTGGTGTAAGTTGTTTTGCAATGTCTAATGTGTCCAGTAATGGTGGAAAGTATGGCCAAAGGCGATCCACATTGAACACTGGGTGCAGACCAAGGAATGGGGGAATGATGAGCTGAAAAGCATTGTCTTCCACAACCTCAGTTTTGGTGTAAGGCCCATACAAAGTGGGCGAAGCTGGTGGTGGGCCCCAATGAGACACTCCTTCTCGAAATGTAAGAAAACTTCGTCGCCCACTTAGAACCTCGATGGCACCCTATGTTGATCATGATGTTGCTTGTACTTAACATTGGTTCTGTCCAATATATCATGGACCTGATGGAAGATGTGATGAATGTGCTTAATGAAGTTGTTAGCCCTATCAACTCCAGCTTGGAAATGGTCTAAATCTACCTGAGTAGTTTCAAATGGTATGTCCACATCAATGGGACATAGTGGCTGGAATCCCAATCCCACCTGAAAGGGGATGTGGCCAGTTGAGCTATTGAGAGATTTGTTGTAACTGTGTTGGACATAAGGGAGGCTTTCATCCCATGTGCTTGGATGCTTTAAGTTGTACATGCATAGAATGTGCACGATCATCCTGATAACGACCTTTGTTTGGCGATGAGTTTGAGGGTGGAAGGTCATGGAATTGGTGAGCTTGGTATCCAGCATCGACCAAAGACTTGAACAAAATGTACTCAGGAACCTGCTGTCCTGATATGAGATAATGGACTGTGGGATCCCAAAGTGTACCCACACTCGTTCAAAGAAGAGCTTAGCAGTGGCTACTACAGTGATACTTTTCTTGTAGGCCGCTAGAATGGCCATATTAAAGAATCTGTCAATGACCACGAAAACATAGTCGTTTCCATGCTTCGTAGAAGGAAGGCCCGACATGTAATCCATACAGATGGATTGCCAAGGCCAACTAGGAGTAGGCGGAGGAGTATATAGGCCTTGCTTCTTGATGGTCAATTTGGCAATGGCATAGGCAGTGCTAGATCTGATGTACTTCCCAACATCCTATCAAAGGTTTAGCCAATAAAAATACTTCTGCAACACTGTCACTGTTTTCTCTACTCCGAAATGTCCAATGAATTGACTGTAGTGTGCCTCCCAAACCATCTTGGCATGCTCGCTTGAAGGAACAGAAAGGTGTCCTAGGTGGCATAACAATGCACCTTGGAGGTGAAAATCAATAACTTACTTTCCTTCTAGGAGCATTTGGTATGTGTTACCGAATTCTGGATCGCTCTTTTAAAGATGCGGCCACCCTGAATTCTCGTGTCAACAAGAGTCAAGCACAATGGTCAATGCCATGACCGGTGGTCGGCTGAGGCAGTCTGCAACATTATTGGTGTTTCCCTTCTTGTACTTAATATTAAAATGGAACTGTTGTAATTATGTGGACCATTCCTGATAGCGATTGTTCTGCAACTTTCCTTGTGTCTGTATGAACTGCAGGGGCCGATGGTCTTTGTGGATGACCGTTTCCTTCCCAAGAATGTAATTCTTCCATTGTTGGTAGGCTTGCATAATGGAATACATCTCTTTGCCATATGTGGGATACTTTCATACTGCGTCTGGAAGTGTCTCACTATGATACACCACTGGATTCCCTTGCTGAGTAAGAACTACACCAATATCATAGTCAGAGACATCTGTCTCAATATCAAATGATTGTTGCAGGTCTGGTAATGTGAGCACTGGTGTAGAGTAGAGACGATTCTTCAAATCAAAAAACACCTTTTGTTGGGACTTAGACCAAAATAATTTTTCTTTTGCTCCACCCTTGGTGAGTTGACTCAAGGCCAAGTGATATGAGAAAACCCCAAAACGATCCCATGATAGAAATTGGCAAGGCCCAGAAAGCTGCAAATATTTGTTAGAGTGGTTGGGGTTGGCCAATCTTGAATAACTTTTATCTTGGATGGGTCCATATGCACACCCCACTCATCAATGATGTACCCCAAATATTGAACCTGGGTCATACCAAAAGTGCATTTCTCCAAATTGGCACACAATTTGTGTTGTCGCAGGGTTTGGAGGGTCATTCCAATACGATGGAGGTGCTCTCCCCAAATCTTGCTAAAGATCAGGATGTTGTCCAAATACTTACCACAAATGAGTTAGTGAAGGGATGCAAGATGTTATCCATCAACCTTATGAAGGTTGCGAGAGCATTCGTCAACCCAAAAGGCTTGACCAACCATTTGAAAAGGTCCTCCTTGGATTTGAAGGCAGTCATCCACACATCAGAGGGTTTGATTGGTACCTGGTGATAACAAAACTTCAAATCAATCTTCTTGATATATTTCCCCCCCTTGAGCTGGTTAAGAAGGTCATCAATGTGTTGGATACCTATTTCAGATAGCGATCTTATTCAGTGCCCTATAGTCAATACAGAGTCTCTAGGTCTCGTCCTTCTTCTGTACGAACACGATCAGGCTCCCACAAGGTGATGAACTCGACTTGATGTGCCCTTTCTACAATGACTCCTGAATCTGTCTCTTAATTTCATTGTTTTCCATAATAGAGCATCGATAGATTGGCTAGTTGGGTAGGGACATGCTTGTGGTCCAATTGATGGAGTGCTTGACTTAACAGTGTAGGGGTACCCTTATGGGTGAGGTGAAGATATCTCTGTACTCCTCCACGACCTTGTCCATTTGTTGCTACCATGAAAAGGATCCCCTTCTGGAGGTCGCGGATGTGGCCACAACCTTCTTCTTTCCTTAAGGGAGAATCATAAGGAATACAAATTTCCCGGGCTGGGAAATTATCTTACTGCATTACTTTGCAGAGATCAAAGAGATGGCGGTAGGCAATGCTACCATTATCCTATATAACTTATTGCCCAAATAAATAATAATAGTGTAAAGCCTACACTCATACACAATATGACGCTTCCACAAGTATGGTTGGCCTAATAATACATCACAAATTCAAGAGGAGAAACAACACACAATACCTCATCTGTGAAGGGCTTGATGTTGTAGGGAAGACAACATTGCTGGCTGATGCCGAGATCTCTTCCTCGGTGAAGCCACCTGATGGTGTATAGTTATGGGTGTGGTGTGGTCAGTAGGCCCAACCACTTCACTACTTATGCTGAAATGAGGTTATTTTGGCTTTCACTGTTGACAATGAACTGCAATGGAGAACCCTTCACCCACATTTGTGAGGGGAATAATTTCTCCCCCTCCTTTAGATCTTTAAGCTCAATCTTCTAGAGCTTGGTGATGGCAATGGAGGCACTAGGCTCCACATCAATAATTTGCTTCCCTTTGTCATTCCCCTTGTTGGGTTCTGACTCAGAGTCCAAACATGCATTTGATTCAAAAGCTTTCAGCTTAGACACTCGTGACTGTTTGGCTCGACACTCACTTGTGTTGGGAGTGGGGCTCTTATGGAATTCACACCATTTCCATATTTCCTTCTTCCTCTTTGTGGTTTTGTTCTTTTCTTATGGCTTTGGAGAGTTTTCCTGGGTTGCCCTACCTTGGCTTTGTCCTTTGTGTTGCAGTTTGGGGGCGCCTTTCCCTTGCTTCGGATTCGCAGATCCAAAGTCTCACTTCTTCTGTTTAAATTTCTTCTCAATCTTGATAGCATATTGATAGGCAATGCCAAGTGATGAGATTTCCAAGAACTCCATCTCATCCAGGATGTACTTTAGTAGACAACTACAATACTCAAGTACCAAATGCTACTCAGAATCCTTGATACCCAACTTCATGTGAAGGGTATGAAAAATATTTGTAAACTTTGACATGTCTTGGTCCCTTCCTTGCCATAGTGTGGTCCACTTTATGTATTTATCTACATACCTCCCTACAGGGTAATGTTATTCCTTGACAACGTCTAAGAAATAATTCCAAGTGGGTGCAGCTGAAAACAGTGAGGATTCTCTCTTGTCCTTCTATTCATAATAGGTTTTCCACCAAAGCTTGACATGGGGGGAAACTTTGAGGAATGAAAAAGTAATATTTAACCGATTGTAAAATTCATGAACTAAAAAATATCCTTCCAACATATTTAACCATTTATCTACGACGTCTCCATCTATCTGGCCTTCAAATATGGGCATGTCAAAATTGACTTGTACGTTAAAGGGAGTGGCGCCTCCAGAGTGGCTGCTGGATGAAGATGTGTCACCTGTGGGTAGTCGCTGAAGGATTTGGGAAAAGTTATCCATCATCACGTTCCTCTATCGCTCGAGGGTTTCCTCGAGAAATACTTTTACATGATCTATTGCTCCCTCATATTTCTTTTCTTATGCAATGGGAGGTCATCGGGGTTTGTTAAGCTGGTCTTGTAAAGGTTCACCAAGTTCGAGCCCTAACTCCTTATACCCGGACCTTTTTGGGGACATGAAAAGAAAAATAGATAAAGAAAATGTCGATTTGATACCACTGATCCAGACTTATACATGTCGCAATAGAATACATATACAAACATAAACACCGAGATGCAACAGAAATAAAACTTCATTTCATTAATATCATAAAACTAAAATATGCTTACATATAGAATGGAAATAAAATAGCTCAGGCGATGGTAGCTTATCTATGAGAAGAGATGTGGTAGCTACATGCCTCTGAACTGTGTTACAATGAGGCCCGATGACCTTTTTATCATTGAGAAACAGTGACAAACCCTAAACATCCAAAAACCTAAGCCTAGGAGATGAAGCGCCAAAAGCTTGTGGGCCCTGTTGGGGGTAACTTGGAACATTAAATTCATGGGGTCCTAAATTTGGCATACGATCTCTGTTTGGCTATCATAATACCTCGTTTTGAAGATCTCGAAGAGGAAGCAAAAAAAACAAGAAAATTAGTTTGGCAGTTTCTTCGTCTCTTCATTTTCCCTAAAAACGTCTTTTAGTCCGTCTAAATGGATCCAGAAGTTTAGGACCCGAAAAATTACCGAGAATAGTAGGTTGTGCTACAATTAAGGAAAATGAAAAGAAACAATAGTGGGGGTCCAAGTGGAATAGGCAAGTGGCCACCAATATCCACCTAGATTCATTAAGCAGTTAAGATCAAGTTTGGTGCATTGGGGATACTACAAGAGGTTTGTTTGTTGGGTGTGGAGCCTAATTATCTTCTGTATTCAAAGTTATCGCCACATTGGACCCCAATTCGAAATAGGTCGACAACGCCGCCCGTAAAATATTCGCTGCAGGGGGGTTCAGGGGGGGGGGGGGGGGCGGCTGCGACCTTTGGGGAGCCCCCCCTGGCGGGGGGTTTCGGGGGCAGCGCCCCCGAAGCTAAGAATAGATGTAAAATTGCCTTGTAAAAGTATAGTAATTTCTAGTCAATCTGGGCCGTTCATTAAGCGGAGATCTAATGGTAGAAGTTATGTTTAATTTAGGGTTTTTTGCCCTAGAAGGCAACCCCTCACTATATGTGAGGGAATTCTATTACATCTATGTAGATCTATATTCTGAGTGAGAAAGAGAGAGGAGATTGAGAGTGAAGAGGGTGTTACAACAGATCTACTGTAGGTTGTATCTCTTTAGTTTTCTGGATAATATAAAAGGAAGGACTGGTTGTTTCTCCGTGGACGTAGCCCAAACTGGGTGAACCACGTATATCTATGTATCTCTTGTTTTATGTGTTTTCTGTGTTTATATTTCTGCAATATTTTATGTGTTCCATTGCTCCGTAATATATAATTTTCTAACAACTGGTATCAGAGCCGAAGGTCTATTTAGCTAATAAACTTATAGGAAAGAAGGGTTCCTGGTTTGAGTGGGAGCAATGGCGGAAGATGGTAAGTTTAGGGTCGAGAAATTTAACTGCCAAAACTTCTCACTGTGGAAGATGCAGATGGAGGATTATCTGTATTAGAAAGATCTGTACCTACCATTGGGTGGAAAAACAAAGATGCCGACGGGTATGACAGATGAAGAATGGAACATTCTCGATAAAAAGGCACTTGGAATAGTACAGTTGTGCCTCGCAGCGTCGATAGCCTTCAACATTTCGAAGGAAACAACGACAGAGGATTTGATTAAGGCATTGGCGAAACTATATGAAAAACCCTTGGCCTCAAACAAGGTATTTCTTATGAAATGGTTATTTAATATGAAGATGTCGGAAGGTGGATCTGTTGCAGACCATTTAAATGATTTTAATACTATTACAAGTCAGTTAAGTTTTGTAAGGGTAAACTTTGATGATGAAGTTAGAGCTATGTTACTCTTGTGCTCATTGCCAGACAGTTGGAATGGTTTAGTAATGGCCATTAATAACTCTGTTTCTAGATCTAGTACTTTAAAGTTTGATGATGTTGTCGGTGTTGTCCTTAGTGAGGAAATGCGATGGAAAAGCTTTGGTGAGACATTGGGTAATGCTTTGAGTGCAGAGTCTAGGGGAAGAAAAATGGAAAGAGGAAAGAGCTCATGATATCACAGTAAATCAAGGAAAGGCAGATCCAAGTCTAGATTGGGGATAGTTTGCTGGAAATGCAAAAAGAAAGGACACCTAAAAAAAGGCTGTAGATCTCGGAAGGGAAAAGAAGGAGATGCAAAACAAGAAAACAATCATGAAGCAAATTTGACAGGTGAGGTGTTACAAGATTCTTTGATTCTTTCTTTCGAAAATATTACTGGTTCCTTGGTGGTAGATTCAGGGGCCTCATTCCATGCCACACCTGATAAGAAATATTTTCATGACTATGTTCAAGGAGATTTTGGACATGTCCGTTTGGGTGATGATAAACCCTGTAAAATTGTTGGAATGGGTAAGGTTCTTGTAAAACAGCATAATGGAAACCAATGGCTACTAAAGGAGGTAAGGCATGTTCCAGATCTGAAGAAAAATCTGATTTCAACAGGGCAGTTAGGCAGTGAAGGTTGTGTGACAACTTTCACAGATAAAGCTTGGAAAGTCACCAAAGGAGCCTTGGTAATAGCAAAAGGCGAAAAGGTTGGTACATTGTATTTATGCAATGGTATTTCTAACTCTGTTAATGCTTTAACTTCCAAAGGAGCATATGCAACATTATGGCATCATAGGCTCGGACACATGAGTGAGAAGGGGATGAAGATCCTTCACTCAAGGAATTTGTTGTCGGGTTTGAAGAATGTTGATTTGGACTTCTGTGAGAATTACATTTATGGAAAACAGAAGAGAGTCAAATTTCTCAGAGTTGGGAAAGAAAATAAGAGAGAAAAATTAGAGCTTGTGCATACAGATGTATGGGGACCTGCTCAGGTATTATCTCTCGATGGCTCTCGTTATTATGTTACTTTTATTGATGATGCAACTAGAAAAACTTGGATTTATTGTATTAAGAATAAATCTGATGTGTTTTGTACTTTCAAGAAATGGAAAGCTTTGGTTGAGATTGAGACAGGAAAGAAATTGAAGTGTCTCGGATCAGAAAATGGAGGTGAATATTGCAACAATGAGTTTGATAGGTACTTTTCAGAGCATGGAATTCAAAGAGAGAAGACAGTTCCAAGAACACCACAAGAAAATGGTGTGTCAGAAAGGATGAACAGAACAATCATGGAGCATGCAAGGTGCATGAGATTGCATGCAGGATTGCCTTTACAATTTTGGGCAGATGTTGTAGATACTACTGTTTATCTAATAAACAGAGGGCCTTCAAGTTCCTTGGATGGTGGTGTTCCAGAGGAAGCATGGATAGGTAAAAAGGTAAACTACTCCTTTTTAAAGCTTTTTGGTTGTGAGGCCTTTGTCCATATTAATAAAGAAAATAGAACAAAGCTTGAGGCAAAATCAAAGAAATGTACCTTTATTGGATATGGTGTTAATGATTTTGGTTATCGCTTATATGATTATGAAAATCATAAAATCATTAGGAGCAGAGATGTAATATTCAATGAAAAGGTCTTGTATAAGAATTAGTTGCAGGAAAAGAAACAGGAAAAAGAAAACAAGGAATACACAGTTCTTGATGAGATCACTGAAAAAGTAAAGGTGCCTGAAAATAATAATAATCAACAACCACAACAACAACAACCACCACAACAGCAACAGGCACCCCAAACACCTGAAATTGGTGTTAGAAGATATACCAGGATAAGTAGACCCCCTGAACGATACTCTCCTTCATTATATTATTTATTGTTGACTGATTCTAGTGAACCCGAATGTTATGAAGAAGCAATGCGGGTTGAAAGCAGGAAGAAGTGGGAGTTAGCCATGGAAGAAGAGATGGACTCCTTAATGCATAACCAGACTTAGGACTTAGTCAGGTTGCCTGCAGGTAGAACTACATTGTAGAATAAATGGGTTTACAGGCTAAAGGAAGAAGATGGAGGAAAACAAAGGTACAAAGCTAGACTTGTGGTGAAGGGGTTTGCACAGAAGAAAGGTATTGATTTTGATGAAATATTTTCTCCCGTTGTTAAAATGACTTCAATTAGAACTATTTTAAGTCTAGTAGTAGTTGAAAATTTTCATCTTGAGCAGTTAGATGTAAAGACAGCCTTTCTCCATGGGGATTTGGAAGAAGAGATATATATGCAACAACCACAAGGATATGAGGTGAAAGGGAAGGAGAAACTAGTGTGCAGGTTGAAAAAGAGCTTTTATAGCTTAAAACAGGCTCCAAGGCAGTGGTATCTAAAATTTGACAAGTTTATGTTTGAACAAGGTTATACTAGATGTCACTCTGATCATTGTGTTTATCTGAAAAAGAAAAATGATGGCAGCTATATTATATTGTTATTGTATGTGGATGACATGCTTGTTACAGGGTCTAACATGCAGGAAATAAATGTGCTCAAAAGAAAATTGGCAAATTAATTTGCAATGAAGGATTTGGGAGCTGCAAAACAAATCCTTGGAATGGGAATAACTAGAGACAAGAAAAATCGCAAATTAACATTGTCTCAGAATGAGTACATAGAAAAGGTGTTGAAAAGATTTAATATGCACAATGCAAAACCAGTTAGTACACCTTTTTCTAGCCATTTAAAACTTAGTAAGGAAATGTGCCCAAAGACCCAAGAAGACATGGATTATATGTCTAAAGTTCCATATGCATCAACAGTTGGAAGCTTAATGTATGCAATGGTCTACACAAGGCCTGATATTGCACATGCAGTGGGAGTTGTAAGTAGGTACATGAAAAATCCAGGAAAGGAACATTGGATGGTAGTGAAATGGATTCTCAGATATTTGAAAGGTACCACAAATCAAGCATTATGCTTTGGTGGTTCAAACATTTCTCTACAGGGATATGTTGATGTAGATATGGCAGGTGACAGAGATAACAGGAGGAGCACTACAGGATATGTATTTACTGTAGGTGGAACAACTATCAGTTGGGTTTCAAAAATCCAAAGTGTTGTTGCACTTTCAACAACAGAAGCAGAGTATGTTGCTGCTACAAAGGCTAGTAAAGAAATGATTTGGTTACAAAGGTTTATGGGTGAATTGGGTAAGGAGCATGATGTGGGCATGTTATACAGTGATAGCCAAAGTGCCATTCATCTTTCAAAGAACTCAAAATTTCATTCCAGGACTAAACACATACAGTTCAAGTACCATTTCATACGATCAGTGTTGGAAGATGGAGAGTTGAAGCTGGAAAAGATACACACCAGCCAGAATCCTGCAGATATGCTAACAAAAGTTGTAACCAGGGAGAAACTGAGAATCTGCTCAGTTTCAATTGGTCTTCAAGTATGATGAAGAAGATGAGAAACAGCTAGGTCCAAAGAGGAGCCATTGTCCAGCAAATGAAGCAGCGTTGGAGTTGCTATAATCAGTCTCCAAGTGGGAGATTGTTGATTGTGGATCTTGATTATCTTCTGTATTCAAATTTATTGCCGCATTGGACCCCAGTTAGAAATGGGGCGGCAACGCTACCCGTAAAATATTCGCTGCAAGGAGGGTCCAGGGGGGGGGGCGGCTCGACCTTTGGGGAGCCCCCCCTGGTGGGGGGTTTCGGGGGTAGCGCCCCCGAAGCTAAGAATAGATGTAAAATTGCCTTGTAATTCTAGTCAATCTGGGCCGTTCATTAAGCAGAGATCTAATGGTAGAAGTTATGTTTAATTTAGGGTTTTATGCCCTAGAAGGCAACCCCTCATTATATATGGGGAATTGTATTGCATCTATGTAGATCTGCATTCTGAGTGAGAAAGAGAGAGGAGATTGAGAGTGAAGAGGGTGTTACAGCGGATCTGCTGTAGGTTGTATCTCTTCAGTTTGCTGGATAATATAAAAGGAAGGATTGGTTGTTTCTCCGTGGACGTAGCCCAAACTGGGTGAACCACGTATATCTGTGTCTCTCTTGTTTTATGCATTTTCTGTGTTTATATTTCTGCAATATTTTATGTGTTCCATTGCTCCATAATATATAATTTTCTAACATTATTCGCAACTATGCCCTGATCACTGCTCTAGAAAAGTTATTGAATAAAACTGAGCACTTTGTGTGGGATGTTGAGTGTGACACTACATTTGATACTTTGAAGGAGAAACTTTCCAGTGCATCGATTCTAGTCTATCTTGACTGGAACAAGGAATTTCTCGTGCATGGATTCCTCAGGTATTTCCGTATGGGCCATTCTAGATCAACTAGAGGAGGGAAATCTAGATCATCCTATTTATTTTTCCAGCAGGAAGATCTATACAATAGAAAATAATTATACTACAAAAGAAATGGAGGCTCTCATACTGATATATTCACTTCAGAAGTTCAGACACCGTTTGCTTGGGGGACCATTCAAATTCTTTACTGATCATTCCACGTTGAAGTATTTGGTCAATAAGCATGTTCTAGAAGAGTGAATATGTAGATGGATCTTTCTATTTCAAGAGTTTACATTTGAAGTCATCATGAAGCTAGTTTAGACTAACGTGGGTCCTAACCATCTTTCCTAGCCAGAGTCTAGAAAAGCAGGAGGTTCAGTGGATGAACAATTGCCTAATGAAAACTTATTTCGGGTTGAAGTCATTCCCAACTACCTAGAATACATCACACTATTCCTTACCACTGTAAGTGTCGCAATGATTACACTACGACCTAGAGAGGTATATGGCGGTTCGGGCTACAAATGATCATCTTATTGCATCACAATTGTACAATATGGGGCTAGATCAAATCTTGTGAGGTTATGTCTTAGACCATGAGAAGGAGGACTTTCTTTGGGAGTCTCACTCTAGAGTTGTGGGAGGCCATGTTAGGGGGGAAGTTACTGCAAGAAAAGTATTGCTGGCAGGGCTCTGGTGGCCTACCCTATTCAAGGATGTGAAAGGGTATGTTAAGAGGTGTGATGTTTTCGAGTGGGTTGGTAGGCCATCCAGGTGGCACGAGCTTCCACTCCATTCCACTCCACCCCATCCAAGCACTCTGTTGTCATTCCGAGGGACAAATTCTAGGTTGATGGGAGACCAGTGCCTAAGACATCTTAATTAATGCTATCAGATTTATCTTAAAGACTTACAACACCATAGTTTGTCACAAGTAATTCAAATGGGATTGATTTAGAACCATTCATAAAGATACAATGTATGAAGCATCTTACACACATGAATACACATGAAATAATCCTCAACTAGTGGTGGCCAAATCAGATTAAGAATTTGCAGCAAATTAGTTGTTAAAACATATGTAATGGTAGAAGACAGTAGAGGAGAAATCTATCATACAGAGCTTAAACGTTAAGAATTATGTATATCTATATTTAGAGAGAAGCGAGAGTAAGGAAATGCTTATGGAATGTTGAGATACATGGAGCACTTTTTAAAGACTTTGTTTCCACATCAATGCATGCATTATCCATCAATAGATTGATCTAAATGAATCTGAATTTAATGATAAATATATCTACTAGCTGTGTGACGTGAAATATGAGAGGAGTATTTAACATATATGAAAATACAGAGGGAGATGAACATAATTCAATCTAATAAGTTGGAATCACATGAAATCTTGTATTGATCTTATGAGAAAAGAGCGTACATCAAGATTCATACATGCCTTCATGAAACCGGGAAAATGTCCCTTAAGACGAGTCTTTCCAAAAATTATGAACCTTCTTTAAGTGTTTCTTCCCTCCTTTTATAAGGAGAGGGAGAGATTGAAAACAATTACAAAAATATGTTAGATGAATTCCAATTGTTTTATCGACTAGCTATCTCGGCCTACGAAGGCTCTATCACCCAAATCATTACAACATAATGATTCCTTTCTTTAAAATAAAACAATAACAAAATAACAAAAAATGGGAAAAACTAAATGATGATTCTAGCAAAATATCTCCATGCCACTTCCTGTGATGGCCTCTGATCAGGTCACGTCTCTGCCACAATTTTCCTCTTCCGTTACTCGGCTGGTTCCCCTATCGCTTTCCACCTTAACTGCTTGAATTCCCCATTTTCTAGAGTTGGGAGTGATCAATTGTGATGGCCTCTGTGGTGCGTTATAACATAGCTTCCGACTCATCCTTCTTTTAACTCTCTGTATTACACTATTAAAGCTTTTACTCATCGAGACTTTTATTCTTAAAAACATTACAAAAATAGAGTTCCGATGTTCCTTGGCCCCTTTTGTTTAGCCCCTTGAAAAGTGTATCCCATAAGACCAGGCGCCGTGACCTGTCACTTAGCCTTAAGGTGCTAGGGACTTTAGGAATTCCTAACGAGGGCCATCCTTCCCTTGTTAACTGCTTAGTGCCCAAGGTTATTTAAGTTCCTCTTTAACCACACGCTAGCCAAATATCGAAGCCCCTCTCATTGGCGGTTTCCAATCGGGGAAATAACATGGGAGTTGCGACATGCTCATTCTCCGATATGACGTCATCACTTCCACATGGCACCACATGAGTGGTGACACGTGTCACTTAGATTTTTCCATGTGTCCTTCTATACCGCCACATCATGCTAACATTAGATGCCACTATAGCTTATTGGAACCAATCATATGTCACCATGCTTCATTATCGAAGCCAATCCTATGATAGCATGTGTCCTGCTAGAGGAGAGAGAAAAGGGCCTGCCCACCTTTGGTTTTGCAATGAAATCCTTTGTAAACCTTTAACGATGTTCCCCGATAGTTTTAAATGCAATCGACACTTTAACCTTGTCGCAAATTTTAAAAGGTTGCACTTTCAGAAGTTCTGATATGCGATTTCCAATATTGCAATATGCTTGATGCTCCGATATGTAATCACTGATATGCCTGACTGTGATGTCTCTGACCTTCGATATGTGATTACCAATGTCTTCAGACCTTTGATATTGTGATCTCCAATATTCTGATATGCCTTCACAAGGCTTCAATCCTTGAAACTTCAGAAGACCATAAATTTTGATCTAGGATTCCATTTTGGACTTCCACATATCATTAGAAACCTTGTTCAGAGAAATTTCCAATGGAGAGGGTGTGATTTGGGCTTGGAGTCCTTCTGCTGCTTGGAAAATAACTGCAAACTCCTCTTCTCTTTTACATTCTTTTGACATTAGTTAGCACCATTTGAACAATTTTGCAGTAAATGATAACATTGGCTCCAATTGGGGACAATGCCTTGCTAACAAGGTGCTGAGAACCTGCAGACTAGTAACCTTCTATCCATTGGGCATGGAGTCATTTTATTTAATTATATAAAAACAAAAACATAAACATAAAGAACTGAAAGTATTACTGATATTTCATAGTGGCTCACCAGTATGTACAATGGGTGAGAAATTGACCTCTTAGTGTTGGAAGTAAAGCTTGAGGAATTGCCTATTTATCGGCAACTGAAGCATTTCACCCTCCAAGTTTTCCATCAAAAAAGTATTGTTTCCCTTCGCCTCAGTAATCTTGAAGGGTCCAAACCATAAGGGATCAAATTTTTCATGTTTCTCTTTGTCTTCTCTTCTCACATCCCACCTCAAAACTAGATCTCTTGGCAGGAGAGGTTTGTCTTTAGCCTTCTTATCAAACAAATATTTCATATTCTGTTGGTAGTTGATTAACCAATGGTTTACCTGCTCTCTGTCAGGGATTTTGGTTCTTCTTCCACATCTAGTAATATCTTGGAAACTGGCATAGTGAGATGTATAGGGAATATAACTGCTTTCCCATAGAGAAATTCAAAAGGATATTTCCCCATGGATCTTTTAGGAGTGACCCTGTTATCCCATAGGGAAAATTTTAGTTGGGAGTCCCAATTTCTCTGGCTTTTTGCAATTGTTTTCTTCAGGATCCTCACTACTGTTTTGGTGGAAGACTCATTTAGTATGTTTCCCTGAGGATAGTAGGTAGTAGAGTGGCCAACTGTAATGTTGAATTTTTGACTTTTTTTTATAAATTTTGTAGACTTAAAATCCTGAGAATTATCAGTTACAATTTTCACAGGACACCCAAACCTGGCCATGATATTTTCCTCCAAAAATTTTATGACCATAGTGTCAGTTGAATTTTGAGCTGGGATTTCTTCCACCCATTTTGTGAAATAGTCTGTGGCTATGAGTATTCACTTATGTTATCCGTTGGAAGGGGGGTGTATCTCTTCGATAAATTCTAGTCCCCATTTCCTGAAAGGCTTTTCTATACAAAAAAGGATTAATGGGAGTGGGGCTAATTTCTGATTCTCAATGAACATTTGACACTGCTGGCAGTCCCGAACATAAGAGTGAAATTCTCAAAATATTTTAGGCCAATAGAATCTTGCTTTAAATATCTTATGCATGATGGTATTCCAGTTAGAGTGTCCCCCACAAATGCCAATACGGAAATCATTAATTACCCTTGGAGTTTCTATTTCTACCAAACATAGAAGAAGAATTCCAACCGGGTCTTTCCAGTATAGTTGCCCATTGGATATAATAAACTTCTAGGCTTGTAATCTTAATGATCTATACTTGGATTTATCCATCTTCACTGGGAACCTCAAGAATAGCAGATAATGGATGATATCCTTATACCAAGCAAATGTTTCATCTTTGATATGATTTTTTTGGATCATTGTCTTGATCATTGGTTGTTGTGTCCCCTCTTCGTCTTCTTTTGTTAATAGGTTAATCCTGAGGGCCTGGAAATTAGACTCTGATAAGGTTTTTGCCAATATTTGTCCCTTGATGTGTTTAGTGGGCTTGTTATCCATGTCATATTCTTGGATTTTGGAAATCCACTTACCTCTTTTTACATCACTGTCCCCTTGCTCTAGGATGTCTTTAACAACTAATGTTGGAACATAAGCTACAATGTTAGAGTCTAAAACATAAAATCTGAAGGACTTTAAAGCCTTCACCATGGCATAAGCCTATTTTTCTAAGATATTATATTTCAATTTAGCCTCCCACAACACCTGGCTGAAGAAGGCTATAGGCTTCTCGTGATCTTCCTTATTATTTTGCAATAACACAATGACTATAGCATGAGTGGAGGCAAAATAAAAGATGTAAAATGTTATTGAATAATCTGGGCTGACTAAGACAGGAGCCTCTGCAAAAGCTCTCTTGATCCTAGTGAAGGATTCCTAGGAATATGGGCTCCACTTTACTTCGTTCTCCTTCTTCAACATCTCTATGATACCTTTCACTATATCTGCATAATTGGGTATAAATCTCCTTAAGAAGTTAATCCTTCCCAATAACACTTGGACCTATTTTTTATTTCTAGGTAGGGAAATGTGGCTGATGGATTCCACACACTTAGGATCGATCTTCACCCCCTCCTATGTTACTATATGCCCCAACAACTTACCCTCACTCAGAGCGAACTGATACTTCCTTCCTGCATTTCTCAAAAGTGAGTTTCAAATGTTCAATATGCTCCTCATCTGTTTTAGAAAAAAATGTGATATCATCCAAGTAGACCACTATGAATTTTTCCTGTTCTCCCACAAATGCTATATCCATTTCCCTCTGGAAGGTTGCTCCTGCATTTATAAGGCCAAATGACATTCTTGCATACATGAAGGTCCCCTTGGGTGTAGTGAATGTGGTTTTCTTTTGATCATTGGGATGCATTGGTATCTAATTATACCCTGAAAATCCATCCATCATGGACATCTGAGCTGAGCCCACTACCTTCTGTAATATATAATCCATTTTTGGAAATGGATAATTGTATTTTAATGAAGCTCTATTGAGGTTTTTGAAATCCACACGCAATCTTATTTCTCCATTCTTTTTCCTGATAGGAACCACGTTTTCCACCCACTCCGAGTACCTAAATGGTACAATGATCTTGGTCTGAAGTAACTCCCTCACTTCCTTCTTGATGGATCTGAATAAAAGGGGATTGATCTGTCTGAGTTTTTGCTTACAAGGCTTCATTTCCTTTTTTATGTAATATTATGATGAATAACATTTGTATCAAAAGTATTTAAATAATCATATGACCAAGCAAATACATCTTTATAGGCTTTAAAGAGATTTAAGTAACTTTGTTTATATTTATGGGGGATCCCTTTTGACAACTTGATCTCCAAGGTTCGTGCTCCAAGACGATGTTGCAATCCTTTTCCTGTTCATCAAATCCCTGTTCAGTAGGTTTTGAGGCCATGCCATTGGATTTGAATAATATCTCCAAAGGAACTATACCACGGTGAATGGCATTTCCTTTTAGCTACAGAACTCTATGCCTGACGATAGTTTCCTCCCAAGCATCTGGTTGTTCTTCTATTACTTATTCTTCTTCTTAATCGATCACAAAATTTGAGAATTCCTCAATGACATCCATGAAACACTTGATTTTTTCATCAGCTTCAGACATTTTCCAGTGTTTCACATTATCAGGCACTAAGGGTTTGTACCTAACTTCAACTTCATATCTGAGAAGTGGATTTTGTGGTGGCTTAAAATTACTGGCAATTATAGCCAAGGAATCGATCATTCGATTTCCTTCCTTGGGTAAGAATTGGACATTAAAATCTAGGAATAAGTTGTCATTTAAATCCCAAACCTCATTTATATAAGACCTTAGCCTGGGGTACTTAGTTTGGCATTGGTTCTTGATCTGTTTTACCACCAGTTTCGAGTCTCCAAACACAGTGATGCATTCAATGTTAAAATTCCTTACTGTTTGCAGGCCTAGTAGTAATGCCTCATACTCTACCACATTATTGGTTGCCTCAAATTATAATTTGAATGAGAGGGGAATCAAGCTACCCTCTGGAGATATCAACAACAATCTCGCTCCATTTCATTCCTTAGAATTTGCACCATCAAAATATAACTTCCAGACTTTTCTACAATCTTTGAGTTGCTGATCTAATTTGGATGTTGGTTGTACATGTGTTTCTTCTAAAATAGAATCATCTTCTTCTAGCAGGAAGCAGGAGAGATCCCTTTCTTTTCCATACACAGGAGCATTATTTGGGAAATAAATTTTCTTGGCTATTTTAACGAACCTTGATTCCTTATACAGTCGGCTTTCTTCTCCACCAAAGACAGGGATGGTAGCATAGGTAAGATCCAACTTGATGGAACCTCCAATCTTTGATCCCTAAGATATGGATAAAAGCATACCAAACCTTGCAGGGTTATCAGCTACTACAATGGCCATCACTAAACTTTCGCTGGGATCCAGGCCAAATTCACCACCAATTCCTTTATCATACCCAAACACTTTACCCTTTTAGAGTCAAAAGAGTAGAGATATTTGTATGGTATGGTTATCTACAAACCTAGTTGCTCCATTACTGATAGTGGCATCAAATTATGAGAAGCACTCGAGTCCAACATGCAGTTATGGAGCAGGAGGTTATGTACTACTAGAGTAACGTAAAAAGGTGTTGTGGAGGGATCTTGTTCTTCAACATGGGGTCCAAAGATGACCATTGGCCTTTCTTCTTGGAGGTTTAAACTATCAGGTGGTTGGACTAAAGCAGATGGAAACATGAACTGGGAAACTTGGGCCTTATAGGTGGGTTGTTTCAAGAGCTCAGATAACAAGGCCTGGATTTTGACTTTCTCAAGCTCTTTTTGAAGATTAAAGATAGTAGGGCCTTTTTCTGCAGTGCTAACCTCTACCAACTCCTTTTATTTTTCATATATGGGCCTAGAAGGGGGAGGAAATTTCTCTTATTTGAGGACTTCGGGCTTATGGTAGTTTGGATCTGAGGACTCATTATTTTTGAATAATTGGATCTAAAGGCCCCTCCCCATTGTTAGATGGATTAGGAGGCTCTTGGGAGGAAGTGCCTTCATTTTGGTCTTGTCCCCTCGATCTATTTCTAGATGATCGAAGATCATATTTCTTAAGCAGCTGAGCTTGCATGAAATCATCGAACTGCTTGCAGTAATCATCAATCTCACCATCATTCAATGTTGCATCAAGATCATCCTCCTCTTCTTCATATTTTCTGAGTTCTTGTTCTTCATAAGAGAAAGAGGAATACAGGTTCCCCTGAAATTCATTGGCATCTTGTATCTACTCCTTTGGATCATGTTCTATATATAATGGAGGATGAATGTGGTATTTCCATTCTTTTCTCTCCCTTTGAAATATTTGTAGGGGATGCCTTCTGTATTGGGGATTGAAACCTCTATTAGAATCCGGGAAGTTCTGTCATTGAAGGTTTTTATTTTCAAGCTCTATTATTGTCAATTTATTTGATAAGTTCTTTATCAACTTATCCATCTCCTCTATCTTATGTTCTTGGGATTCTCTTCCATGAATTGAGGAAGCTACCTTCTCTTTCCCCTTATTCTTCTCTCCAGGGTTAGTTCTTCATCTTGACTTCCCTATAGATGTAAAATTTTGATTCTACCTCAAGATCATCAGTTTGAATCTGGTCCAAGGTACGAGACTTCCTCTCTCTAAGTGTGAAGCCGAACTTTGATTCAAAGGCCCAAACAAAAACTACTTGGACATCGACCTGTGGAGGCTTAATCTCAATAGGTAGATTGTTGTACAATTTATTAAACCTTTTTATAAAATATGAGATATCCTCATAAGGTTTCTTCTTCATAGAATTGAATTCAGTAAGAATGTATCCACGATCTCTCTTCTCTCCCCATTTCTACATAGAAGAATTATCCATTTATTCCCAAGTGGTAATGGAATCATTCAGAAAGGATTTGAACCATTTCCTAGCTTCCCCATTCAAACATTGGACGAAAAGCCTCCACACTACACCTTGGTTCTCGACATTCAAATTTTCTGCAAAGGCACAAAAAAATTCTATGTGTCTCTGCACTGATATGTCAAATTCTTCATTAAACACGGGCATGAGCTTGATATAGTCCCGTGGTATAACATTTAAAGGTTGAGGTAGGTCTAAGGGAGAATATGTGTTTAACAGGAAACCTGGGACAACCATCTAGAGCAGAGGTGGCAATGCTTGATCTAGTAGGGGTCATTAAGGTATGATCAATTGCGAGACAACTGACTGACTGTGGAATAAGAAACTATTCACGCTGTTGGTAGGGATTCTCTGGAGGATATCTTTTACCTCCTCAACTTCAAGGAGGGTTATCTCTATAGGCCTATAGTGAGACCATGGCAAATGCAAGAGCTTCTCTTAGGATGATACCATCCATGTGCTATGAAGTGGCAATTTTGTTGTTATTCGTTCCACCCACAAGAGGAGATGACGTAGTGGGGTTGACATGTTAAATGTCAAAAGGATGAAAATGCAACTCACAAGGTATACAAGTTTGATTATGCAACCAAGCCTAGAATTTGTGTTGACTATTCAACCCAAATTCACAATTCATTCACATTGTAAAGGGATAACCTTCTTATCGAAGCTGTGAAGGCAGAGACGCGAAAATTCTGGGCCCACAAAATAACCAACTCAATTCATTCAAACGTAGGAATGCGGACATGAAATTACTATCGTTTTCCAACAATTGACATACATATCACGGGATCTCGACATCACCAAAAAAGAGTCAAGGTGTCGCAAAGAATGCGAGCCACAAATTTCATTTAATGTGAAATATCTTAGCTAATTCAACCTTCATTTACTTTAGTAAACACTCAAACCTTATATATTTGGAATTAGAATTAAATTATTATTTCGAAAATCAAGTATTTTCTTAATCACAACCAAGGGATTGAACCCATGAGATTTATATGTGAACAAGAGGGTTCACAATTCCCTATGTTATTGAACCCCTCCATGTAACCCTTCTCACTACTTTCATGTCCCACATTACCTCCTACCTAGCCCGGTACACACTTTTACAACAATTAGCCCAAAAATCCTCTTGGCCCAATAAATGAGAATTTGAAGATTAACCCCTACATTAATATATGAGACTTTGAACATTCACTCTCTAACACTTGTAAATTTATAAGTATATTTTCTCGTTTATTAAAATTATTAAAATAATTATATATAAGTTTATATTTTTATTATTTACTATTTATAAAAAAAATTAAGTTGATTATTTAAATCATTTTTTACATTTTTTATAACAATAAATAAATATTTTTTATTTAATACATATAAGATTATTGAATTGATTATTTGAACCATTTATTTATTATATTTTCTATATCAATAGATAAAAGACAAATAAGATCATGAATATTAATTTTATCTTACTTTTAAATTTATAAGTTTATCATTTTTTTAATTTATTATTTAGAAATTTATCATTTTCTCTATTTCCTATTTTAAAATTTTTATTGGGTTGGATTATTTAAATCACATATCACAATTGTGGATTGTGGATCATGGAACGTCTACCTTTGCTACATTGCCATTGACTAACCATTTCGGTTAACCTATAAAACTTCCAATCCGTGGCAACAGCAATGATTCCTATGATTATATTGCCATCTTTGGCTTGAAAATTATACCTATGATTATACACTATGCACCACACATAAAACATTATTACTGATGGCAATGCCTTGGAATTTGCATCATGACATAAAAGAAATAAATTCAAAAACACATCATGTTACGTGATGCTAGTTTCAACGCTATGGAATTTTATCGTAGTGGTGATTTACAGCACATCACCAAACTATTTTAAACATTTTTGTAAGAATCTATATAAAATGAAATCAAATAGGTAGATACATAGTCATGCAAATGAAGACGAGGATGATGATTTTGTGATGAATGATCCAATAAGATGGATCCACTATTAGAATTTTAATTTGTATATATACATTATAACTTTATAGCTAATAACAAATGTGATTTGTTATTTATTTAATATAATTATAAATCATTTGATAAATTGTTAACTTTAGATGTGGCTAAATTCAGAGCTTAAATATGAATGCAAAAATGGGTGTAAATTTTGAGAGTTTCTACTTCAATTTTTTTCATTTTCTAGAAATAAAATTCCACCTATGAGTTAAACTAATGCAATGAATTTTTGTAAGTTAAATCGACTGTAAAGGTGAGAGACTCTCATTATAAATATCTACTTTGAATAACATCTTAGATGTACTCAACTTAAAGAGGAGGGTAAGTGTTTTGATACTTTGTGTAGCAACGTCTTCTAAATCTTTCATAAGCACACCATTTTTCTCACATGTATCTCTTTTTCCACGCATCCTTTATTCCACACATATCTCTGGCTCTGTATAGTTTTTGTTTCACACAACTACTTCATTTGGTTCTAATTTGGTTCTAATTTCAGAAGAAGAAAAATGATTTTAAGTTTGTAAAAATCATCCTAAGGATGTTAAATTGAATATTATGCATATATTTATTTGCATAATATGAGGAAAGATGAAGGCAGTTGAGTGTATATTAGGATTAATCAATCAATATAGGAAAACTATTTCTAAATACATCAACACTTTAGTTTCAAAACTAGTTTCGGATAACCAATTCAAAATTCATCAACATTTAGTTTCAAAATTAATTTTAATAATGCATATTAGCTCTAGTGTATCATTACTAATTATTAAGCTTATAATAAATTTATTAAAAATAAAAATTTCTAAGGCTGGGAGGAACACATCCATCTATTAAATGAGATGGTACAAGATCGATCAGTTGCATTGCAGGTTGAAGTAGCAATAATGGCAATACTTTATCTCGCTCTAATAGTTTCTGTAATCTTGTTTTAGAATTTGGAATTTTGATTTTTTAAATCTTGGTTAAGAATTTGGAATTTTGATTTTTTAAATCCTCGTTTCCAATTTCTAATTTTAATTTTGTAAATCTTGAATTTGAATTTGTAATTTTGATTTGTTAAAATATTTGAAGTTTTGGTTCGAAATTAAGTGAATTTTTTTCATGCATTGCATTAAAAAGAGTTCATGTGTTTGCAGAGTAAGTGTTGTGTGGAACAATGTGTTCCTCCTTCCACACAAATCGTTGGTTTTGCAGAGTCCGCCTCCGCACATTTTTTATGTACATCTCCATCCCACACAAAATATTCACATTAAAACAAATAAACTAAAACAATTAAAATTTATCAGTTATTGAGGGGTGGGGGGGAGGGGGGATTGCATATCATGCATGCCGTGTAAAAGAAGTCATATGTTGTGCATACAAGGTCATTTAATGTGATATGTTTTTAGAAATGGAGGAAGGAGACGTTCATAAGATGTCTAAAGTGTAACGTAAATGGTAGATATTTTCAAACTGGGAAGATTGGATTTTTTGTGGATATAAGATAAGAGTTACATATTTAATTTTTGATATAGTATTGGTCTAAATAATATTTAATTCTTTAAAAGTATGCAACACACCCCCTTAATTAACATGAGGTGGTTACTATGTTACCTGGCTCTCATTACACATTTACAAGATTGGGGTAAGGCAATTTTTTATTGTTATTATATTTTGTTTTTTTTCAAAGAAAGCTTATTTTTTTAGAATGTCTATAATTAGCATTTTCTATATATAGTCTACAAGTTAAATATCATATTTATAAGCAAGCAATGGTGGTGTGGTTCAAGGTTCTAGTGGGAGGGGTTTGTTAAGACAAGCAATGTAAGAGCATAGATGGTCACTCATTGTGACATGTGGAAGCTAGGTAGAAGGTGCCATTAATAAGAATTCCTAAGATAACAAAATTCATAGCTTGTTGAAGGCTTGATTTGTTTTAGTTCTAATTTAGTATGATCTCTAATCATCCAAGGTGTTTTTCCATCCAAACAAAAGTGGTTAATGAAGGCCTTATGTTGACTTGGGTAGAAGGAAGGTGTGGTTCTACCTTCTAAGCATTCTTGGAAAAAGTTAAAAAGATTGAATTTGACATTGGAGTTTTTATCCTTGCATGAAAATAAGAGGGTTAAAAGGTACAAAAGCTGAAGTTGTTAAATGAAAGAAAAAAATCCAAAATGAAAAAGGGATATGTTTTATTTGTATTTCTTCCCTTTCTACAAAACTTACATGTGCTTTACCCTCAAGCCAATTCAAGGAAGAATATCATTGGAAAAACTTTGAGAACTTGGCAATGAATGAGGCATCAGTTTCATTGTTCCTAGTATAAGAAAAATATTAGGGAAATAATGTGTTTTTCTTTGCACCAATGATCATCACTCAAAAAGAGGATAATAAAGTAGCCACTGCAATCCAAATTCATCCACCTACAATAGTCCAAATTTTTCCATTCACAACAATTCAAGTTGATTTCAAAACATAAGCTAAACAAACAGAAATTGTTGAGGACTGTTTTCACAACCTTTTGTGGGGGATAAATGCATATCAACCATTACTAAATATTTAATTTATATAATCACATAAATTCATATGCTTTGATAATTAGAGATAAAACCTAAAATTAGTAAGATATTTGAAAGTAAACAGATTGATTTTTTTTTAACTAAAATTTTCATCCATAAAATCTTAAAAAGGTAAAAACCAATTGAAACATTGAATTTCATAGTTTACATAAATATTTCATAACAAGGGGATGGCCAATTGAGCACATCACCTTTTCATGATTATGTTGATAGGTGTGTTTTTTTGGAATATGTTTCTATAACTTTAATTTAATTATCAATAATTGTTAAGTGGATTTTAGGGATTTAACCTCTATAGCTAAAATATTTTTAATAGTAGTCACAAATCAAATGTTGATATTTATCTCCAAATTAGTTATGCCATTTATGTCATTTTAATTAAATTGATTAATTAAAAAATGTCATATGAACAAGTGTCATATGAAATTAGTTATGGTTTTTTGGACATGTGATATTGATAAGCCATGTATTAGCCCATAGTATTGTAACAAATCATTTTTGCACATTAAGAATCTCCATTACAAAATTGGATTGAATCTCCATTAGTTATTACGATTGTTACATATATTTTAGCTAATTTATTAATTTTGTTTTTATAATTAATATTAATAATAATTTAAAATAAATTTATAATTGATTTAATTTTTTTATAATTTTTTAATTTTAATAATGTGAAATGTATTATAATATATTTATCAACATTTATTGGATATTTAATTTATATAATTACATAAATTAATATGCTTTGATAATTTGAGAAAAAATTTGAATTAACAAAATATTTGAAAATAAATTGGTTGACTTTTGTTTTAACTAAAATTTCCATCTATAAAATCTTATAAAAGGCAAAAATCGATATTTATTTTTAACAAAGTTCTTTGGTTGTCAACCAGATTTTAGATAGAACTCCACTAAAAATGACATTCAATTAGAAATGGAGTGATAAAAAAACCAATTTATAGAGAATCTAAATTCTATTTTTTTGGCAATTTTTTTCCAATTTACTATTTGCTATAGGTTATTTTCAAGGGTGAGAAAACCTATCATAACTCAATTGTCAAGCTAATAGTGAAAATAACCATCTCCATATGCTATTGTTATAAAATTAAATTGCATAAAATGTGATATTATAAATTAATTTAAAATTATAAAAAAAAGTGTAATATATGTAACATTCATTACTTTGAATTGCACATTGTGTTGTTTTGTGTATTTAATTAAAAAATATCCATCATAATAATTTAATTATTTGAATTTTTAATTTTTTATTGAAATTTGATAATATAATTTTGAGTGAAATTATAATTTATTTAATTTTAATGTATTTCTGAATAAATTTAATACATTGAAAAACTCTCAAGATGCTTACATATTTAACATTCTCTTATCAGATTGCAAGCAAAAATATATAAACAAAAAACAAAAAAAAATCTAATCATTAGACTATACTTGATTTTAGTTTAGAAATTGAAATATATGGCTTTAGTAATCGTCTTATAACGTAATGTGTTAGTTCATTTGATTAAGTGCCTTAAACTTTACATAGGAGCTTTACAGAAAATCTGTAACCTAACTGCTTTATTGTGTGCTTCATTCAATATCATTATTGAATAAAACGTCATAAGTGATTTCAAAAAGTTTATATTAAATAAAATTCACAATATTCTAAGTATACATATTTTAGTGCAATATCTTATAAAGTTTGCTTTTTTATTTATAGAAAGGATGTAGGATCAAGTTGTGAAATGAACCACTTAGATAGTTATAAAGGTGGAAAGTGTGTTTATATACTAATTTAATATTTTCAAGGAGGTTGAATATTTGATTAAGAGGGAATGTGAAAAGTAAGTACTTCAAAATATGAAATGGTTGGGACCAAGGTTATGATTAAGGAGGCCATGTAGTTGCATGGACATGAGAACATTGATCAATCAAAAGGAGAACATCGATCAATCAAAAGGAAGTAGGTCAATCTTTCAAGGATTTGCAAGCAAAATATGCAACATGAGGTTGTACAACAAGTGGTGGAAAATAACCATGGGAAGGCAAGAGAACATGGGCATGTATTAACATATGGTATTTGTGACCCATGATATGGCATGTATTAAAGTCTATATAGACTCGATATAGTCCTTTATAAGGTGTATTTTGTTTGTGCAATAAATATATCATGATATAGTTTCTTCTTGGTTAGATATTTTCAAGATAAATCATACATATGATTTATATGTTGTTATATGTTTTATTATTATTAATTTAATATGTTTTTTTAAATTCCTCTTAATATTGAAATCAAAAGAAAACTTTTTTAAAACACTAAACACAATTTGTCTTCAACTATAAGAAACAAGTCAAATAGTTGCAAAGTAGTTAGTCCTTGCCTTAGAATTATATTTATATCATCTTATCATGATTGTAATATATTGTCATAAATAACCTAATCAAATAAATTTATTTTCAACCACTAATCTATGAGATGATGTCAATATTTTTATGGAAATTGACATAGTGTGTAGAAGTGAGAAACATGTCTCCATAAAGGGATGTAAATTTTAGAAGATACCCTCTTATAATTATTTTTCTTAATTAAAATGAGATCATTTTTACTATTTTTTTGGAATTACCATAGTCTAGTATATTATGAATTACCATAGTTCCATTGACTAAACATTTATAAAATTATCTTATTTTATCTTATGCAAATGAATGACACGAGATATTAAGTTTGGCTAACACGATCACTAGTTGAGATTCGTACTCAGAGTTAGTGAGAAAAAACTAGAATGATATTAAACAATGTCAAAGCTATGAACAACCATCTGTTCTTACTATTAATTAAAAATTAAATTATAATATATTTTTTAACTCATTAAAAAAATATTTTATCATATATTGATTATATAAATTCTAAAAAATTGAATAAATAGAAAAAACTATCCCACCAAACATATAAGAAGTGTGTGGAGGTGAGAATGTGTGCAGAGGTGTGGAAGTAGGGATGTGTGCAGAGGTGTGGAAGTAGGGATGTGTGCAGGAGGGGGACATGTGGAAGGCAAAAGTGTTGTGCACGAGAAGCATGTGTGGAGGGAAGGTTAAATATGTATTCTTGCTCGAATTTGACCATGTTGAGTGAAACACTAGCAAATATACTAGGGCTGATACATAAACCCTTCAAAAGTGCACTTTCTAAATTGTTTTACTTAGTTAAATTTATGTGTGTGGAAAGAAGCTCATATATTTTTATTCACACACATTTCCCTTTGCACATTTTCCTTTTGCACATTCAAGTGTTGCATTTAGCTTATTGTATGCAAAAACAAGTGTTGCATTTAGCTTAGTTTTTTATGAATAATTTTGAGTATAAAAATATTTCAATGTATATTAATGATTTGAATGAATGTTAGATGAAGTTGTTGTTTATAAATAGAATTATCACAAATTTTAAGTAATATGTTCTCTTATTTACATTGAAAGTTATTTTTATATGTGAATAAGTATTGCATATAGAGTAAACCGTGATGAATAATTTTGAATATTAAAATGTTTCAATGTATATTAATCATGTGAATGAATGTTATATGCAATTGGTGCTACCATTTGCATTAATGGCACACCAAGCCTGAAAACGCCAATGGCATTGAAAAATATAAATATGTTTCCATTCATGCATATGGTTGCTTCTATTTTGAGAACAATTACAATTACAAGATGAATTGGACAACTCATGCCTTAGATTATTTGCCTCACATCTATTTTTTCAAGAAATTGAAATCGTAAGTAAAGTGGTTGGCAACAAAATGGTAACACATCCATCTATTATATGAGATGGTACAGTTTCGATCAGTTGCATTGTAGGTTGAAGCAACAATAATGACAGTACTTTATGTTGCTCTAACAATTTTTGTAATGTCTGTTTGAAATTTAGAATTTTAATTTTTTAAATCTTGGTTAAGAATTTGGAATTTTGATTTTTTAAATCTTGTTTTGGAATTTGTAACTTTGATTTTGTAAATCTTGAAATGGAATTTGTAATTCTTATTTGTTAAATTATCTGAACCTTGGTTCGAAATTAAGAGGAGTTTTTTCATGCATCCTGTTAAAAAGAGTTAATGTCTGTGTAAAAGGAGTGTTGTGTAGAACGATGTGTTCCTCCTTCTACACATATCCCTTGTTCTACACCTCCTTACGCATCCCCCCTCCATACCTTTCTTCTCAAAATCTTCACACTAAAACAAATAAAATTTATCAATTATTGGAGAAAAATTACATAAATTGCATACAATTTAACATAAGTCATATGTTTTGCATACAATGTAACTTAGGTGATATGTTTTTAGGAATAGAGAAAGGAGACGTCCATAAGATGTCTACAGTGTAAGGTAAATGGTAGATCTTTTAAAAGTGTGATAATATGGCTTGGACATCTATATGGGATTTAATTTAATTTAAGAGGTTATGGTAATGAACGATCTCTTATTAAGGATGTCATATTCCATCTAGTTATAAGATGAGCCTCATATAAGAACTCTGTATTACCTGTGCAATAACACTTTAAGTTTGAAATCCAATTTCAATACAATTTATTTATTTTCATTTATTTTAATTAAGATATGTATTTTTGAAATTATAAAAAAAAAGTTAGTCAAATATACAACTAATACCTAGTCAAAAAACAACTCATTACTATAGTCCTCGATTATTGGCAAGGATTAATAAAGATTAATGTACACCTTCATAATAATTTATATTATTAATTTATATTTTTTATTTAACCTACTAAGGATTACCTACTTTATAACTATTTTCATTGTTTTATGGAAAAAATAAAATTTTCTTATTCATATAAATAAACTATAGCAAAACAAAAATTAACCTTTCTCTCACAACTTTACTTATTATTAAATTTGCATTTTTAAATAATATTTTAATAATAAAAAATAAAATACTAATCAAAATTAATAATTAGATTTAAATTCAAATATTAAACCAAGGAAAATTTATGACAAGCATAAATTCATACTAAAATCATTACTCTTCAAACATAAATTTACACCTCATTACTCATACCAAGTTTGCATGCCTCTATGTATTATGTCTTAGCTAGATCTCTAAATCTAGTTGACATGTATTTACATAGTTGTCTAAATCAAGTTGGTGTGTATTTATTGTGAGTTATTTAGTTAAAACACAAATTAACAATAGCTCATGCAACTATACAAGTGGAATCAAACAAGTTATTTAGTTCAAACAAAAATTAACAATAGCTCATGTAGGTGGGCAAGTGGAATCAAACAATATAAAGGATGGTGTTCAATGACATCATGCTAATTCGTTTGAAAGACTATATGTTGTTGCTCAATGACCACGATGGATTGTATAAGGAGATATTGAGAAATTTTAAGGAACTCCCGGGCTATGTAGGGAAGGAGTCCTAATGTAGTGATGAGCCTTGTTTGGAGATTAATTGATGGATTCACACCAAATACCTATCACTGGGTTGATCGATTTCCACTAAAATTGTTGTTATATAAAATATTTTCTACAAGTTATAATTTTTCATAATGGAGAAAAAATAACAGTTATTAATGAAATCATTCTTCCGATGTAGGGTAATTGGTAATTGTTAAAATTGGCAACCAGGGCAAAACTTCATGTGGGTCATCTTATTCATGGCTGATAATATTTTTATTAGATTCCTCTCGTCGAGAGGTGTAGGATTGATATAAAGATCATCTGATTCCGATAAGTATTCATGGAGATATGAATTTATTTTGATTATGGAATTATTATCAAGCCGACCTACAACTCATGTAGGCTCAGAAGCCCAATAGTCGCATCTATTCACCCACCAACGTTGTGTATAAATATAAGAGGACTTTTCCTCATTTGGACTCACTCATCTCATCACATCTCTCTCTCTCTCTACTACACAGAAATGAGTCTCTTCTCTATTGCGCTGAAATGGGTCTCTCTCTCACACATGTGAAGCCGGAAACTGCTGAAATTGAAGCTGCAACTGCAGAAGTAAAGATTGACTTGCGTGGCCTAGAAGATCTCCTATTTGGAACTGTGCTGTAGGTTCATCTGAACCTCCTCTGAAAGCCGCAAATTTTGGTGGTGGAATGAAGTCAATCCGATGAACGGTTTGCAAGATATCAACTGCCCTAGTTTGAAGCCGAAAACTGCTGAAACTGAAGCTGCAACTGCAGAAGTAAAGATTGACCTGCGTGGCCTAGAAGATCTCTTCTTTGGAACTGCAATGTAGTTTCATCTGAACCTCCTCTAAAAGCCGCAACTTTTGGTGGTGGAATGAAGTCAATTCGACGAACGGTTTGCAAGATATCGACTGCCCTAGTTTGAAGCCGGAAACCGCTGAAACTGAAGCTGCAACTGCAGAAGTAAAGATTGACTTGCGTGGCCTAGAATATCTCCTCATCTGAACTGCGCTGTAGGTTCATCTGAACCTCCTCTGGAAGTCGAAACTTTTGGTGGTGGAATGAAGTCAATCCGACGGTCGGTTTGTGAGATATGGTCTGCCCTAGTTTGATAATGAAGCCGCTAATGCTGATGCTGCTGATCTAGGGTTTGCTACTGCTGATATGAATCAGATTTATTGTACTATTTCTCTCTACTGAATTATTGAAGATAAAAGAAGATTTGATCAAAGGGTTTCCCCACACATTGTGGGGTTTGTCCCTGGCTAGCCGCCACATCTTGTGTCTCTTGTCTTGGCTTGTTTTTTGTCAATCGTTTAATGTTCTATCTGCACTTTACTTTATGTATATGTGATTGCTAATCTGTGGAATATAATAAGGAAAAGAAGTAAACTATTATAAACATAGAACATACCATAACTTAACATGGTATCGGAGCTGAGGTGAAGACAAAGCCCGAGCAAGAGCAAGAGCAATCATCGAAGAGAATATTGGCAAGGCTATCCTAAAAGAACTATGGGGTCCTCAACACTCTTTCCTGCTGAAGACAAGCTCTGTGAGAAAGCTGACTATCACAGATGGAAGATGTCTATCGATCTAACCCTTGAGAATCAAGGAGTGTTGGATCATGTGAGAGGCAATATCGTTGAGCCTCCATCAAATGCATCCACTGCTGCCTGGAACAAATGAAAAAATGGAGAAGTCAAAACAATAGAAGATCATTCGGGACTTTATCGACAAGCACTTGGTGGCCTACATCTCTGAACTAGACACCTCCAAGGAAATCTACAATAGAATGGTGAGTTTATTTGAAGTTAATGATGCAAATCGAGTTTTGTTTCTTAGAAATAAGCTGAGGGAAATCAAGAAGGGTAAAGATGAAAGTATGCAAGCATACTTCTTAAGAATCACCGAGATCAAGAACGATCTCCTATCTATTGGGGAAACTATTACTGACAGAGAAATGGAACTCACAACTCTTGGAGGATTGCCATTTGAATGGTATGTGTTCAGGACTACTCTTTTGAACTATAATGTAATTCCTAGTTTCGAGGAATTAATGGCTAGATGCATTCAAGAAGAAACAAGGTAAGAAGTGCAAGAAATGCCCATGCCTAAAGGTCCTCCTGCTGCCTTTTCTTCTCATGCAAAGAAAAGAAATAATTTCGGGACTAAATCAAAAGGAAAGGTTGGACCTAAGGCTAGAAGAAAATGACGATGTTACATTTGCGATAAAGCAAGTCACTATGTATGAGATCATGAGCATCATGATGAATGAGATCATGGACATAAAGGGCAACATGAGATCATGGACATATAGGATAGCATGATGATGATGCACACTAGTTTGAGCAGCATTATGATGGATAAAATCATGGACATGGGCAGCATGATGATAATCATGATTAGAGAATCATGGTACAGTATGCAGTGGTGCAACTCGAAATCCCTCTGATGGCAATCAAAGGAATGACAAATTCAACAGCAAAGGTAAGAGGAGAGCTAGGAATCAAGGAAGAGGACAAGCATTCAAGAAGGCTAGAAATTCTAGGATGTATTAAATGCACCTGACCTCAAAAGGAACCTAGTGTCCATCTTGGCAATGGAAGACAGAGGCTACAAGGTAACCTTCAGCAATGGCAAGGTATGTATATGGAAAAATAATGTTAAAGATGCCTTTACTCTTGGGTTTAGTGTTGATTCATTATATCAGGTCGATGGAAGTCCGCTAGGTGTCATGTCTTGTGACACAACTCTTTAGTCCGAACTTTGGCATCGGAGGTTTGCCCACCTTCATTACAAAGCTCTACCCGATGTAAGACAGATGGTAACAGGGATGCCTGAATTCCAAGTAGAGAAAGAAGGTGTATGTCCGGGATGTGCCAAAGGAAAGCTCAAAAGGGGACCATTCCCCTCAAGCCAAAGCAAGACCTCCGATATATTACAATTGGTTTACTCAGGCATACCTGAGGTTGGCATTAAGAGGGAGACTACTACACCACATACTCCTGAGCAGAATGGTGTGGTGGGAAGGAAGAACCACACGATGATGGAAGCTGTCCGGGCCATGCTACATGATCAAAGACTTCCAAAGTTTCTATGGGCTGAAACTACAATCACCGCCGCATATGTATAAAATCGATGCCCTCATCAAGCATTGGGTTCCTAAACTTCTGAAGAAATGTTCACCACCGTCAAAGGGAAGTCGTGATTAGTCTTGATGTCACGTTTGAAAAAGATATGGCTCTCAGCAAGGTGGACAATTTGCTGACTTTGAGTAGCTCTCAAGAAGCCGACACCAGGGAACCGAAAGAAAAGGATGATGAATCAATGCCTGATGTAGAAGAACCCATGGATCCAATTGATCCTCATCCACATGAGCCTTCCTCTTCTAGGAAGAGACCTTCATGGCTTAGGGGGATACTTGATGATGCTGAAGGACATGCTGCACCTTGAGGAACCTTCCATCAAAGTAAGAAACTTAACAGGTATCAGGGATACCTGACCATCATGAGCACGATCATACAAAATGAACCTTCATCATTCTCAGATATCATCAAGCATTAATTATTGAAGGATGCTATGACCATAGAATATGAGTCTATTATGGAGAATGATGTCTGGGAAGTAGTTCCCAGACCCTGGACAAGACAATTGTTACTTAAAAATGGCTTTACAAGATAAAGCATGCAACAAATGGAAGTATGGAAAAGTATAAGGTTCATTTTGTTGCTCGTGGTTTATCCTAGAAGGGAGGTATAGACTATGATATTTGCACCTGTTGCCAGATATACGACCATCCGCTTGATCATAGCCCTTGTGGCTTCACAAGGATGGAACCTACATCAGATGGATGTTAAGACTGCGTTCTTGCATGGTTCTATCAAAGAAGAGGTCTATGTGGAGCAACCTGAAGGATTTGAGATTTATGATTGAAAATCTCATGTATGCAGGTTGAAGAAGGCTCTCTATGGGTTGAAGCAAGCACCTCGAGAATGGTATGAGAGGATCGATAGCTACTTGATGAAGCTGGGATTCACTAGGAGTGAAGCTGATCCTAACCTTTACTTTAAGGTTGAAGATGACAAGCCTCTCATACTGGTGTTGTATGTGGATGACCTCTTTCTAACAGGTGAAAACCCTCTCATTCACAAATGTAAGAGGGAGATGGCTTCTGAATTTGAAATGAAGGACCAAGGACTTGAAGTGTGGCAGAAGCCAAGGGAAATTTTCCTATATCAAGGAAAATATGTGGTAAATATATTGGAAATATTTGGTATGATGGACTGCAAGCCTGTGACTACCTCGAGGATCTTAACTTTTATAAGTTATATGGTAGTGATGTTGGACTAGACTTGGGAAATGCCTCTGAGTTTCAAAAACTCATTCGCATTGATGTTCTTGGTGAACCTCCGTCCGAACATATGTTTTGCAGTTAGCATTGTGAGCTCATATTTGGTTGAGCTTCACTGGATTGATGCCAGGAATCTTCTGAGATGTCTTCAGGACACAATCTCTCATGGTTTAAGATACACTGCCGGAGATGTGAGACTACTTGGATATACTGATGTTGATTGGGCAGGCAGTGTGGTGGACCGTAAGAGCACTTCCAGGTACTGTTTCACCTTGGGATCTGCTTCGATATCCTGGATGAGCAGGGAGCAGAAGTCGGTGGCTTTGAGCACCGCCGAAGCAGGATATATTGTTGCTAGCATAACCTCGCGTGAGGCAGTCTGGTTGCGAAAGCTCTTCAGTGATCTGTTTGGATTTACATTGGATACCACTGTGATTCTCTGTAACAACCAGAGGTGGGATTCGATTATTGAGGAATCCCGTATTCGTCAATTGCTCCAGCAGATAGACATCATCTGGGATATGGTAAGTCGATGAGCAAGGAAGCTCCATCACATTAAGATGATGTACAGGTTGATACACCTTGTCAAAGCCCCGAGGAAAGATCTAATCTGTGATTTTCCCAAACGACTTGGAGTCGGCAAGAAACCCTTGTACAAGGGTCCTGCATGTTGCATACATTGAGCTCTGGGAGCTCTGAGGGCTTGCGGTTCCTACTGGAGCAACATATGACCACAGGGTGACTCACCCTCCCCTGGTGGTGCACTCTGGAACAAGATGATTCGCTCTCTTGTGGGACAAGATGATTCGCTCTCTTGTGGAATAGGATGATTCACTCTCCTGTGTAGCAGGATGATTAGTTCTCCTGTGAGGCCTGGATTGATGTGTTCTCCATGGCAGCCTGGATTGATGTGTTCTCCACGGCGATTGTAGCAGGATTGATGTGTTCTCTTGTGAGGACAGGATTGATTAGTTCTCCTGTCGAGGCATCCTACCCATGCAGTCTGGGACTCATGGGAAGTACCTCTCATCTGATCAATGAGCAGGGAAATGAAGTTAGGGACCATAGTAGTACCGATGGACGCATCGTTGTATCTACCGTACTCCCTACGCTAGGATGACCTCCATTGATATGGGATCAATGATACTGGTCTGGGACCAGTGGTAGGAGTTGTACCATACTATGACGCTGACTTCGGGTCGGTTGAGACTGGTCTGGGACTAGTGGTACATACTCCGAGACTGACTTCGTGTCAGTGCAGTACTGGTCTGGGACCAGTGAGAGTGGTACATACTATGACACTGACTTCGGGTCAGTTGAGACTGGTCTGGGACCAGTGGTACACTCTCTGAGACTACGATACTGGTCTGGGACCAGTGGTAGGAGTGGTACTTATTATGAAGCTGACTTCGGGTCGGCTGAGACTGGTCTGGGACCAGTGGTATGCACTCTGAGACTGACTTTGAGTCAGTGGAGGATGATACTGGTCTAGGACCAGTGGAGTTGTACTCACTATGACTCTGACTTTGGGTTGGTTGAGACTGGTCTGGGACCAGTGGTACATACTCTGAGACTGACTTTGAGTCAGTATGATACATCCTCGATCATTTCTTCTTCTTCATAATTCGGACAAAAGCAGAGCAGAACATAACAATGCAAGAGCAGAGCAGAACAGAGCAAAACAGTACAGATCAGTGCAGGGCAGAACAAGACAAAGCAGAACAGGCAGAATAGAGCATAGCAGAGCAAGGGTCAGGCTGTACAGGGTAGTGCATTTGATGGATGAATAGTAACGACCGATAGACAGATTGCAGATGAAGTTCTCCATGGTTGAGAGGGAGTGTTAAAATTGGCAACCAGGGCAAAACTTCATGTGGGTCATCTTATTCATGGCTGATAATATTTTTATTAGATTCCTCTCGTCGAGAGGTTTATGATTGATATAAATATCATCCGATTCCAATAAGTATTCATGGAGATATGAATTTATTTTGATTATGGAATTATTATCAAGCCGACCTACAACTCATGTAGGCTCAGAAGCCCAACAGTCGCATCTATTCACCCACCAACATTGTGTATAAATATAAGAGGAATTTTCCTCATTTGGACTCACTCATCTCATCGCATCTCTCTCTCTCTCTACTACGCAAAAATGAGTCTCTTCTCTACTGCGCTGAAATGGGTCTCTCTCTCACACATGTGAAGCCGGAAACTGCTAAAATTGAAGCTGCAACTGCAGAAGTAAAGATTGACTTGAGTGGCCTAGAAGATCTCCTCTTTGGAACTGCGTTGTAGGTTCATCTGAACCTCCTCTAAAAGCCGCAACTTTTTGTGGTGGAATGAAGTCAATCCGATGAACGGTTTGCAAGATATCAACTGCCCTAGTTTGAAGCCGGAAACTGCTGAAACTGAAGCTACAACTGCAGAAGTAAAGCTTGAATTGTGTGGCCTAGAAGATCTCCTCTTTGGAACTACGCTGTAGTTTCATCTGAACCTCCTCTAAAAGCCGCAACTTTTGGTGGTGGAATGAAGTCAATCCGACGAACGATTTGCAAGATATCGACTGCCCTAGTTTGAAGTCAAAAACTGCTGAAACTGAAGCTGCAATTGCAGAAGTAAAGATTGACTTGTGTGGCCTAGAATATCTCCTCATCTGAACTGCGCTGTAGGTTCATCTAAACCTCCTCTGGAAGCCAAAACTTTTGGTGGTGGAATGAAGTCAATCCGACGGTCGGTTTGTGAGATATGGTTTGCCCTAGTTTGATAATGAAGCCGCTAATGCTGATGCTGCTGATCTAGGGTTTGCTACTGCTGATATGAATCAGATTTATTGTACTATTTCTCTCTGCTGAATTATTGAAGATAAAAGAAGATTTGATCAAAGGGTTTCCCCACACATTGTGGGGTTTGTCCCTGGCTAGCCGCCACATCTTGTGTCTCTTGTCTTGGCTTGTTTTCTGTCGATCGTTTAATGTTCTATCTGCACTTTACTTTATGTATATGTGATTGCTAATCTGTGGAATATAATAAGGAAAAGAAGTAAATTGTTATAAACATAGAACATACCATAACTTAACAGTAATAGTAGTGATAATAAAGTATTATATTGCATGAAATTCTAGATTCAAATCCTTTGCATGTTGGACAACTTTTATTGATGAAATTGACAAGGAAAACAAACAAATATGTTTCATGTGCCATTTGTTTCTCTTAAAAAAGGTTGACAGCATTGCCATTATTGCCATGTTTTTTGGAACTTTGTTCTCTCTCCCATTATAAATTACATTCAACATGATACACATTTTTTATTCATACACACTCAAATTATTAAAAAGTATTAAATAATTTTAGTATGACAATCAGTCCATGACATTGGCCCAGTAGTGACAAACAATTGTGTACAGAAATCTAGGAAGTTGTATTAGAAGATGTAGATATCATAGAATGGATGGTTAAATGAAGAAAAATTCATTCTACAATGCCATAGACTAACAACCAAAAATAGATGCAAGGCCAAATATTTAGTATTGTCACATGTTTGGATTAATTATTTTTCTTTTCAGTACTCAAGTGCATTGTATTAACTATTATAATAAAAAAAAGGGAAATATATTGTATTGAATTTCCTACAATGGCCATAAGCTCAAGGTAACCTTTTCTTTCTACAATTTTTCATTTAACTTTGAGTTATGAAAATTCCCTCATGCAGCTATTCAATTTTGTTATTTGAGTTTTGTTAAATTTCCAAAGGATAGTAGTTTAACCAATAAAAGAGTCTAACTTTATCTAGTTTATATTGAATTTCATTTTGCTTGGAGAGCGAGAACTTTCCTTAACTATATAGTTGCTCAATTTCTGTACAGACTTTCATTGTGTTTTTAAGGTTAAGAGTTTAATCCAGAAAGAGTTTAATATCCTAAAGTGTGTATAAAATTTCATTTTGGTTGAAGGAAAAAAAATTTCTTAATCGTGGTTGCTCAATATTTGTATGGAGATTTGTTGAGGTTTCTATTTTTAGGAGTTCAACCATATATCTAAATACAATAATAAATCTCAGTAGAAAAGAAAATTTCTAACACATTCCAGAAACCTAACAAGCCTTTTAGGGGCACCAGTGATAATAACACTTTGGATTCTATTGTTTGTCCCATCACAAATATCAGACAAAGCCCAAAAAAAATTAAGGTTAAGAATTCATCATTAGGATGCATAAACAAGAATTGCCAGCTTGATCTGCAACAAATGGTTTGAGACATTTCTAGTGCTACAACACATTTTTCAGTGGCCATGGGTGATAGGATCATAGATCAAGGTCAAGTTTTTCTATGTCTATTGATGATAACTTTATAAAAAAAGCTCAAATATGAGTTATTTCTTAAAGATAAACCAATAATTTAAATTCCCTAATTCAATTGTGAGCTGTGATTTGGTTCACAAAAAATTAGGTGAAGTCCAATACTACATCAAATGCATTGCAGGTTGAAGCAGCAATAATGGCAGTACTTTATAAAACCCTAACAATTTTTGTAATCTTGGTTCAGAATTTGGAATTTTGATTTTTAAATCTTGGTTAGGAATTAGGAATTTTGATTTTTTAAATCTTGGTTTGGAATTTGTAATTTTGTTTTTGTAAATCTTGAATTAGAATTTGTAATTTTGATTTGTTAAAATATTTGAAATCTTGGTTCTAAATTAAATGGAGTTTTTCATGCATCTCATTAAAATGACTTCATGTGTGTGTGGAAGAAGTGTTGTGTGAAAGGATGTGTTCCTCCTTCTGTGCAAATCCCCAATTTTGCAACTCCACACACATTCCCCCTCCGCACATTTCTTCCACACAAAATATTCACACTAAAACAATTAAAATTTTCCAATTATTGGGAAAAATATTACATATCATGCATACTATGTAACATAAGTCATATGTTTTGCATACAACGTAACTTAAGTGTTAAGTTTTAATGAATAGAGGAAGGAGAGGTCCATAAGATTTCTACAATGTAATGTAAATGGTGGATCTTTTAAAAATGAGAAGATTGTATTTTCTGTGGATATAAAGTAAGACTTCGAGATTAATATAGTATTGGATAAGATTATTTTTAATTCCTTAAAAGTGATTATATTTTTTTTGAGAATGGATTGCTAAATGCGACAATGTAACGTAAATGGCGGATTTTTTAAAAATGGGAAGATTGGATTCGTCATGGATATAAGGTAAGAGGTAAAGATTTTTTTTTTGATATATTATTAGATTCAATAATTTTTATTTCTTTACAAATGGATTATATTATATTTTCTTATCGAGTGAAACACTAGCAAATATACACACGCTTATATATAAATCCCTCAAAATGGCACTTCCTTAACTGTTTTACTTAGTTAAGTTTTACGTGTGCAAAAGCAAGCTTACATATTTTTTCCCCACACATTCTCCCTTAGACATTCAAGTGATGCATTTAGCTTAGTTTTTGATGAATACTTTTGGGTTTAAAACTATTTCAATGTAATTATGGGTTTTCTTTCTTTAATTTATGTCCAACGAATTTTAATCATTCTTCCTGGTAGCTTACAACAATATTCAATTTGATGTTGTTGTGAACTATTTATCCATAAACATATGTTTTTGCTTTACCATAAAAACTAATTTTTTACCTGAAGATAAAATAATACCTTTGAATTATCATAGTCATAGTAATAATCAAGAATGAGAAAAATGTTAATTATCTATATGCATCCATGAATGTGTGAGACACTCACGCATTCACTAAAATTAATGGAATGGTTATCTCTATAGGCCTATAGTGAGACCATGGCGAATGCAAGAGCTTCTCTTAGGATGATACCATCCATGTGCTATGAAGTGGCAATTTTGTTGTTCATCGTTCCACCCACAAGAGGAGATGACATAGTGGGGTTGACATGTTAAATGTCAAAAGGATGAAAATGCACCTCACAAGGTTTACAAGTTTGATTATGCAACCAAGCCTAGAATTTGTGTTGACTATTCAACCCAAATTCACAATTCATTCACATCGTAAAGGGATAACCTTCTTATCTAAGTTGTGAAGGCAGAGACGCGAAAATTCTGGGCCCACAAAATAACCAACTCAATTCATTCAAACGTAGGAATGCAGACATGAAATTACCATCATTTTCCAACAATTGACATACATATCACGGGATCTCGACATCACCAAAAAAGAGTCAAGGTGTCGCAAAGAATGCGAGCCACAAATTTCATTTAATGTGAAATATCTTAGCTAATTCAACCTTCATTTACTTTAGCAAACACTCAAACCTTATATATTTGGAATTAGAATTAAATTATTATTTTGAAAATCAAGTATTTTCTTAATCACAACCAAGGAATTGAACCCATGAGATTTATATGTGAACAAGAGGGTTCACAATTCCCTATGTTATTGAACCCCCCCATGTAACCCTTCTCATTGCTTTCATGTCCCACATTACCTCCTACCTAACCTGGTACACATTTTTACAACAATTAGCCCAAAAAGCCTCTTGGCCCAATAAATGAGAATTTGAAGATTAACCCCTACATTAATATATGAGACTTTAAACATTCACTCTCTAACACTTGTAAATTTATAAATATATTTTCTCGTTTATTAAAATTATTAAAATAATTATTTAAACCATTTATTACATTTTATATATAAGTTTATATTTTTATTATTTATTATTTATAAAAAAAATTAAGTTGATTATTTAAATCATTGTTTACATTTTTTATATCAATAAATAAATAAATAAATATTTTTTATTTAATACATATAAGATTATTGAATTGATTATTTGAACCATTTATTTATTATATTTTCTATATCAATAGATAAAAGACAAATAAGATCATGAATATTAATTTTATCTTACTTTTAAATTTATAAGTTTATCATTTTTTAAATTTATTATTTAAAAATTTATCATTTTCTCTATTTACTATTTTAAAATTTTTATTGAGTTGGATTATTTAAATCACATATCACAATTGTGGAAAATAAAGTCGGATAGAATGATGGATTGTGGGTCATGGAACGTCTACCTTTGCTACATTGCCATTGACTAACCATTTCGGTTAACCTATAAACTTCCAATCAGTGGCAACAGTAATGATTCCTATGATTATATTGCCATCTTTGGCTTGAAAATTATACCTATGATTATATTGCACCACACATAAAACATTATTACTGATGGCAATGCACCATCATGACATAAAATAAATTCAAAAACACATCATGTTACGTGATGCTAGTTTCAACGCTATGGAATTTTATCGCAGTGGTGATTTACAGCACATCACTAATCTATTTTCAACATTTTTGTAAGAATCTATATGCTAGTTACGTGATGCTAGTTTCAACGCTATGGAATTAGGTTTGTTCCTATAAAAATGAAATCAAATAGGTAGATACATAGTCATGCAAATGAAGACGAGGATGATCATTTTGTGATGAATGATCCAGTAAGATGGATCCACTATTAGAATTTTAATTTGTATATATACATTATAACTTTATAGCTAATAACAAATGTGATTTGTTATTTATTTAATATAATTATAAATCATTTGATAAATTGTTAACTTTAAATATGGCTAAATTCAGAGCTCAATTATGAATGCAAAAATGGGTGTAAATTTTGAGAGTGTCTGCTTCAATTTTTTCCATTTTCTATAAATAAAATTCCACTTATGAGTTAAACTAATGCGATGAATTTTTGTAAGTTAAATTCACTGTAAAGGTGAGAGACTCTCATTATAAATATTTACTTTGAATAACATCTTATATGTACTCAACTTAAAGAGGAGGGTAAGTGTTTTGATACTTTGTGTAGCAACGTCTTCTAACTCTTATTCATAAGCACACCATTTTTCTCACATGTATCTCTTTTTCCACGTATCCTTTATTCCACATGTATCTCTGGCTCTGTATAGTTTTTGTTTCACACAACTACTTCATTTGGTTCTAATTTCAAAAGAAAAAAAATGATTTTAAGTTTGTAAAAATCATCCTGAGGATGTTAAATTGAATATTATGCATATATTTATTTACATAATATGAGGAAAGACGAAGGCAATAGAGTGTATAGTAGGATTAATCAATCAATATAGGAAAACTATTTCTAAATACATCAACACTTTAGTTTCAAAACTAGTTTCGGATAACCAATTCAAAATTCATCAACATTTAGTTTCAAAATTAATTTTAATAATGCATATTAGCTCTAGTGTATCATTACTAATTATTAAGCTTATAATAAATTTATTAAAAATAAAAATTTCTAAGGCTGGGAGGAACACATCCATCTATTAAATGAGATGGTACAAGATCGATCAGTTGCGTTGCAGGTTGAAGTAGCAATAATGGCAATACTTTATCTTGCTCTAATAGTTTTTGTAATCTTGTTTTAGAATTTGGAATTTTGATTTTTTAAATCTTGGTTAAGAATTTGGAATTTTGATTTTTTAAATCCTCGTTTCCAATTTCTAATTTTGATTTTGTAAATCTTGAATTTGAATTTTTAATTTTGATTTGTTAAAATATTTGAAGTTTTGGTTCAAAATTAAGTGAATATTTTTCATGTATTGCATTAAAAAGAGTTCATGTGTTTGCAGAGTAAATGCTGTGTGGAACAATGTGTTCCTCCTTCCACACAAATCACCAATTTTGCACCTCTACACACATTCCGCCTCCGCACATTTTTCTGTACATCTCCATCCCACAAAAAATATTCACATTAAAACAAATAAAATAAAACGATTAAAATTTATCAGTTATTTTGGTTTGGGGGGTGGGGGGGGATTGCATATCATGCATGCCATGTAAAAGAAGTCATATGTTTTGCATACAGGATAACTTAATGTGATATGTTCTTAGAAATGGAGGAAGGAGACGTTCATAAGATGTCTAAAGTGTAACGTAAATGGTAGATATTTTCAAACTAGGAAGATTGGATTTTTTGTGGATATAAGATAAGAGTTACATATTTAATTTTTGATATAGTATTGGTCCAAATAATATTTAATTCTTTGAAAGTGTGTAACACACCCCCTTAATTAACCTGAGGTGGTTACTATGTTACCTGGCTCTCATTACACATTTACAAGAATGGGGTAAGGCAATTTTTTATTGTTATTATATTTTGTTTTTCTTCAAAGAAAGCTTCTTTTTTTAGCATGTCTATAATTAGCATTTTCTATATATAGTCTACAAGTTAAATATCATATTTATAAGCAAGCAATGGTGGTGTGGTTCAAGGTTATAGTGGGAGGGGTTTGTTAAGACAAGCAATGTAAGAGCATAGATGGTCACTCATTGTGACATGTGGAAGCTAGCTAGAAGGTTCCATTAATAAGAATTCCTAGGATAACCTTAGGGAAAATTCATAGCTTGTTGAAGGCTTGATTTGTTTTAGTTCTAATTTAGCATGATCTCTAATCATCCAAGGTGTTTTTCCATCCAAACAAAAGGGGTTAATGAAGGCCTTATGTTGACTTGGGTAGAAGGAAGGTGTGGTTCTACCTTCTAAGCATTCTTGGAAAAAGTTAAAAAGATTGAATTTGACATTGGAGTTTTTATCCTTGCATGAAAATAAGAGGGTTAAAAGGTACAAAAGCTGAAGTTGTTAAATGAAAGAAAAAAATCCAAAATGAAAAAGGGATATGTTTTATTTGTATTTCTTCCCTTTCCACAAAACTTACATGTGCTTTACCCTCAAGCCAATTCGAGGAATAATATCATTGGAAAAACTTTGAGAACTTGGCAATGAATGAGACATCAGTGTCATTATTCCTGGTCTAAGAAAAATATTAGGGAAATAACGTGTTTTTTTTTTCACCAATGATCATCACTCAAAAAGAGGATAATAAAGTAGCCACTGCAATCCAAATTCATCCACCCAAAATAGTCCAAATTTTTCCATTCACAACAATTCAACTTGATTTCAAAACATAAGCTAAACAGACAGAAATTGTTGAGGACCGTTTTCACAACCTTTTGTGGGGGATAAATGCATGCATGCAAGAAATTTAGGCTTTACTATATTTTTTGTTCCTTTCACCAGTAGTGAGGTCAACATGTATGAGGGAATTTTGATCATATTTAAGTACAAGTTAGATAGAGGATGGGGTTTGACAATTTCTTATCTTGAGACAGTTTCATTGTAGTGTCACCCGCAAGTTTTTGACCACCACTTGTAGTGCGGGAAAGGAAATCAATGGCATAAGGTGGGGCTAAGGATCTACAATTTCAACCACTCCTAATTATTTACATAACTTCAATGTTCCACAGGAACTAATACAAGCGAAACATTTCAAGCATCAATAGAATCCACAAATACTCTTCAATGGGAAGCACATAACCTTCTACAACAATAACCACAACAACATATGTTGGATCATGTTTTGTAGCTTCCTACAGTTTGACAAATTGTATTTACTATAAAGGTTGTTATGCTCTAGGGTCATGTGGAGAGCATGGGAACAAGGTGGAAGACCATTAGCTAAGCACATTTCCAAGGAAATTATTGTTGCAATTCAACTAAGATGTAGCATTATAATGAACCTTTTATTGGAGGGAAATGAGATGCAACTCAAGTGAAGGGTCCCTGAATTCCTTACCATTTATTGTACTGATATCTTGGACAACCATTTGCACAGGTTCCAAAATATTCAGTTATCTGTTGAAAACATTGTATTCATAAATGCATCCTTTTATCAATTTGGTTAGCCCTAAGTCCCATGCATTGCTATGTAGACTAAGATAACAACCAATTTTTTCCCAATTAATTTAAACAAATAAATATTAAATGTTAGAGTTTGTAGATCTATGTGTATAGAACTTGTTTAAAGTTTCCACAGCACATTGAATAGTTCATCTACATGATATTCTTGTTTCCAAGCCCATAGCTCAAACGGGTAATGGTTTTCCAATGCACCTCGGTGTTTACAAAGGTTACAAGAGGGTAGGTTTAAAAAACAAAAACACAGACCATAAATATGAATTGGCAAACTAGAAAGCATGCCTACAAGTGATTCTTCTTCCATAATATATAACTTTGTATCTGCTAAGTGCGAGGTCCAAACCTTACCTACGAATAAGGAAAACCTTCAAATCCCTAGAATATGTTCTACAGGAAGAAAACAAATCGATTAATTATCAATTTATGCTATTGTTGACAAAATTACATGAACTTATGTCTTGTAATTTATATAGAACATAAAGTAATATCATCAGTTATTCATAGCCTTGAACTTCACAATGAAACGATTTCAGAATGGGAGGTCAATGCCATAGTTAAATTCATTTAAAATTCCTCAATTGATGTTTATGTGATAAAAATATCATGGCACACAATCCACATACATGTTGGTAGCTTCAAGAATATATAAACTTATGTAATATATCATAAACACATCGCCCTACGTGTCTTGTTGTACACAATATCATGTGATCCAAACACGCAATTTACTAGACATTGTAGTTGAATATGACACCTCATACACCATTCTAGTATTTCTTGCACACAACATCATTAACTTTTTTCATAATCTTAAGCAATGAACATATGTTTAGCATACCCTAACCATATACCTAGTCTACAAACAATAGCATAAATTTTTGCGAGACAACTAATGTGAAGGCACATATTTCTCAAAGAGAGTAACTTAGATAGATCATGTATGCAATATCTCAATAATAACAGTAAGCCACAACATTGTGCATTCAATATTTTTATCAAAGTAAAACATCTTGTGAGATTGATCTACGGAAATCGTAATTCCCAAGAGAGTTGGCATTGAAACAAGGATAGGAATTTTCCACCCAACCACTAACAAGCTGCATTTAGGCTTCTCATGGAGCTACCACCCCCTATATTGTGAATACTTTCCACTGACCACACTTCCAGATGCACTAGGGATTCTGGAGCTCTAACCCACACCCACCTTTCTAGCATTAAACTACTCAAATTTAGGCTAGTCCATGGGACTCCACAGGTAATCCATCTCCGCACACGAGCCACTAAGGGACTCTAGAGGTGAAAATATCCACCCTCACATAGTTCAAGGATTCCAAAGGTTTTCCTCCACCCTAACTTTACTGCTACAACAACTCGACCAAGTGCAGGGAGTATAAAGTCTTCTGCAATTTGATTGCCTTTGTAAGGAAGGCTAGTCATAGGCAACCAAAGGTTTGTTACCTCCACAGACTAGCCAATTAGGGACTCTAGAGGTAAGAGCCTCCACCCTTAGTTAGTTCAGGGACTTTAGAGACCTATTTTCATGATTTTTCATTCGAAGGAAATCACAAAAATGATCCCAAATTGCAATTAACCTTGTATGCTTGTCTCACCCATAGTATTTTCAAATAAGCTCTTCATTAGTTGCAAAATCAAAATTATAAGGGATATTATGTGCATAACTAATTAGGACAAAGTGTTGGTAATATATTGGAAGGCGATATGCAATGTATAGAAATTTTGTGCAGAATTTCACAAACTATGGCAACCATCTCCTAGCATATACGTGAAGACTATCATAATTTCACTCCAACCTTATATATGACTACACAATGACATGTTTGTAACTATAAAATGTTATTCAAGATTAGCAACAATAATAGGCCCATCCAGCAAAGTTATATGGTTATGCAAAAGATGCAGGCATTTGTAGAAATGAGAAAGAGTTGTATAGGGAGAGTCATCCACCCAATATATTGACATTGTGATCTTATTTAACAAAATCACCAATTGGTGTACAAGTAGATATAGATATTTTAGCACGTTTTAGCAAGGGAAAATGTGACATACCTCAATTTGTTGGAGCCCCACCAAGAGCCATGAGCTATAATGTTGATTACTTGGTTGTTCTTAGTCTTCTATGTAGTGATCCTCCATGATATCATGTAGCATACCTTAAGTCTCTTCCTCAGCAACAACACACTCCTTAGTTTTATTTTGTGAATGCCCTTTCATACCTTCTCCATATTTTATCCTTTATCGTTGTTCTATTCCTTGTTTATGGTTATGCAAAAGATGCAGGGATTTGCAGAAATGAGAAAGAGTGGTATAGGAAGAGTCATCCACCCAATATATTGACATTGTGACCTTATTTAACAAAATGACCAATTGGTGTACAAGTAGATATAGATATTTTAGCACATTTTAGCAAGGGAAAATGTGACAGACCTCAATTTGTTGGAGCCCCACCAAGAGCCATGAGCTATAATGTTGATTACTTGGTTGTTCTTAGTCTTCTATGCAGTGATCCTCCATGATATCATGCAACATACCTTACGTCTCTTCCTCAGCAGCAACACACTCCTTGGTTTTATTTTGTGAATGCCCTTTCATACCTTCTCCATATTTTATCCTTTATCGTTGTTCTCTTCCTTGTTTATTCCATGCCCTTTTCCTAGCTCGATTCCCCCTCTTTCATGTTGTTCGATCCCTGCTTGGGGTTGGTTAGAGCCCATCCTGACCCAACCTCTCTAGACCACCCAAAAGTGCCATACATGTTCCTTCCTCTTCAAATTTTTATGGTTATTGGACCTTTCTTTTTTTTTTTGCTAATGCAAGAGTCATGCTTTCTATTCAAAATGTTCAAAGGGTAAAATTACATAAAATACAACCAACCGCAGGCTAAACCTTTTAGCCCTAGGTAAAAGCCTCACCAAAATACAAATCCACCAACTAGGTCCTAAAGACCCAAACAACAGACTCATAGAAACTCAAATCTTAAATAAACAATTCGTAAAAGGTCAAAAGACCTGGACCCATCAACACACACAATAAAAGACCCAGACCCCCCAACATGCACGCTTTTCCCTGACCGTTGATTCTCCTCGCCTAATCCAACAGCGGAGGATAAAATCACAAGAACTAAAAGCACAGAGAATTACCGCGCGATAAATGACCTGGACCCACCAACATGCACGCTTATCCTTGACCGTTGATTCTCCTCGCCTGATCCAACGGCGGAGGATCATATCGCATGAGCCAAAAGCACAGAGAATTACCGCGTGATGAGGGCGGTATTCTCTCCCCAACCTTGGCCACGTGTTGCGTGGTGAGTGGAATCGCTCCCGGATTTAAGGGCATGCGATAAACTAGAAACCACCACGAGGGCGGTATTGACAGCACAGGAAGTAATGCGAGGGTTTCGAGTCTGCTGAGAAACCCTGGACTCCGGCCCCTCGCACCATCCCATCTCCTCAGGGGCATGAACCAAAGGAAGATGAAAATCCATCCATACATCCGTCCATTCGAGAAACACCGTCTACCGAGCAACTTCCACTTGAGACTTTTGGGTTTCCGCTTACCTGGGTTGGGGAGGCAGATAGAGACCTGCTTCCCAAATGTGACATCACTTCTGAAATAACGCTTCATAATGAATCCAAATCAACTAGACCCCGTCTCTGTGGCTTTGTTTCGAAATAACATTCTGTCCTCATCCGCCTGATCGAGACAATGCTCCCTCAATCTAATCTGAGGCATCTCTTGCCAACTCAACTTGACCCTGCTTTTGGTATAGAGCACCCCTTGATTGGCTAGAATTTCCGCCAATTTATTTGTCGTCCTTCACACATGAGTAAAACTCATGGTTCGTAAGCACAGAAGGTGAAACTGAATCCTTTGAGAGACCTGAAGCAACCTCCAGTGTCTTGAGACCTTTTCCGGCTCTATGCCACAACAAATTCTCTTGACCGAGTTAATGATTAACTTAGAATCAGCTTCAATTATTATATTCTAGAGATTATCCTACTTTAGGATTTCTAAACATTGCTCAAGTGCCATTAATTAAACCATATTGTTTATAGCTCTTCCCAAATGGCAATGAAAAATAAAAAGGATGAAGCCATTTTCATCCCTTAACACCCCTCCAAAACCAGCAATACCCAGGTTTCCTTTTGAGGCCCCATCAATGTCGCATTTCAAAAAACCCTAAGGGGGAGGATGCCAATAATTTGGCTTATTTTCCAGTTTCATCACCTTCCTATCCATGCCCTGTGGTATAAGCCCTTGCATACCCAACTGAAGAAGTATCTGCATTTCAGCTTTTGAAGGTGGATTCTTTGGGGAAGTTCGCACTAAAGTACCTACCGTCTCCTTAAGCTGTCTTAAGATCTGCTCAATAATGCGTTGGGAGGAACTTTTTTCATTTTTGAAGATTCTGTTGTTCCTTTCTTTCCAAACATTCCATATTATGAAGCTTGGAGTTAAAGCCCAAGCTGAGCGAAGAAATTCATAATCAGAGAAGTTTCATCTCCAGTTATTAAGGGTATTGATAATGCTTCCTTTGTCCTTGTCTATCTATTGGAAAATTGTGGCAAAACTATCCCACAACCTGGAGTTGAAAATGTAATTATTGAGAAGGTGCTCCATTGTTTCCTCTTGGGCTTCACAAAGCTGGCATCTAGAAGGTCCCAGAACACCCCTCTTCCGAATGTTTTCCCAAGTCAGAATTTTCTTATGATGTACCAGCCACATGAAGAGTTTGATTTTCATCCATCCTTGATGCCTCCATAGGTTCTGCCAAACCCTGTCCAGTTCATTGGAATCCAGCTCTAGGATTATGCGCTTTTCCTCCTTAAGATTGAAGGTACCTTCATTATTGTTGCCCCATCTAAGTTGGTCATGCCCCTCTGAAACTAGAATTTTCCTTTGGTCCAACATTGTCAGAAGTGCATCAGCTTTTGCTTTCAAGGGGCTATCATCCCTGTATTCTATATTCTTCCAGGTTCTCCATTTTCCTTCACTATTGGTTTGATCCCAAAAATCTTTTACCCTAAGTAACCCTTTGGTATCAGTTTCTTTCTTAAGGTCCAAAAATTCCTCTCTTAACAGTGTAGGTTCTTGTTGCCATTTATCCTCCCAAAAAAAAGCAAGATCTCCCTCTCTGATTTCCCAGAAGCTATTTTTTTGCACTAAGCCTCTATTCTCCCAGGCTTTATTCCAAATGTAGGAGCCTTTTATGATGCTAGTCATCCTTATGTGATCATTATCTTGCCAAGTGCTGGCGTATTTTTCTTTCCAAATACGAGCCCACTGAGCCTTTGGATCTTTTACCCAACGCCACCATAATTTTGCCCCTAAGACTTTGCTTAGTACTTCTGGATCATCCAATCCAAGACCTCCATGGTTTTTAGGTTTGCAAATCTTATCCTAGGCTACCAAGGCCCATTTCTTTCTCTCCTCCCCCTTACCCCAAAGAAAGTCTCTTTGAATGGTTCTAAATTGTTGCAAAACTCCTTTTGGAGCTGGAAGGGATGAAAGCATGAAGACAGGGATTGATTGAAGTACAACTTTTGTAAGCACTAACCGGCCTGCCAAGTTTAAAGATCTAATAGTCCATTTCCGAGTTTTATCCTGCATCTTATTAATCACCGGCTCCCAAATGCTCTTGTGCAAAGGTTTATCAGTTAGAGGAACTCCCAAGTATTTGGAAGGAAGGACATCCCTTTGAAAGCCTAGAATTCTGGAGATATTCCTTTGGATAGTGATATTAGTATTAAAGAAAAAAATCTTAGATTTGGAGAGATTTACCTCCATACCTGTAGCCATGGCAAAGTCACACAGGATTTGTTTATAAGCTAGTGCTTCTTTGACCGTGGGGATACCCTGCAACATAGTGTCATCAACAAATTGTTGATGGGTCAAAGCCTATCTAGTCTCAGAGAGTTGGAGACCCTTGATGATACCCACTTCTTTCATATGCTTGATAGACTGACCAAGTCCTTCCATAATGAGGATAAAGAGAAAGGGAGAGAGCAGATCTCCCTGCCTGAGTCTTCTTGAAGGAGTAAAAGTCTTGGAAGGAGAACCATTAACCAAAATTGAAAAGCTAGAAGAAGTTACCAGGGCCATAACCCATCTTACCCAGTTATGGTCAAATCCAAAGGCTATAAGGACCTTCCTGATATAGGTCCAATTCAACTTATCATAAGCTTTGGCTAGGTCCAATTGCATAATCATTCCCGCCTTCCTATTGCTTAACAATGAATGCACCACCTCATGCGCTTGAATGATGTTATTGAGAATTTGTCTACCCTCCACATAACCTGATTGCTCCACAGAAACTAGAGTAGGAAGATTCTATTGGCAATAACTTTGGATATTATCTTGTACACCACATTGCACAAAGCTATGGGTCTAAACCTGTCTGGAGTCTGAGCATTGTCCTATTTGGGGATCAAAGAGATGAAGGAAGTATTGAGCACCTTCAAAATGGTTCTATTCATCCTGGAGTCCTCCACTACATTCAAAATATCTTGTTTAACAATGTTCCAGCAAGCTTTAAAGAAATCCACATTGAAACCATCAGGGCCTGGCGCTTTACCATTCTGCATTTCTTTGATGACCTCACTAACCTCCTCTTCAGTCACTGGCCTATTGAGATTGAAATTATCCTCTCTTGTTACTAGCCTAGGTATATGCCTTGTTAAGTCCCTGATAAAATGAGCTCTGTCTGAAATGGTCTCCTCTGCTATACCTCGAAAGTGCTGAACTAACACAGTTTCTATATCTTCATGGGTATTGAGTAGATGACCTCCGGTGTCCTTGATCGAAGAGATCCTATTATGAGATTTGTTCGCCATGGTGGATTTGTGGAAAAATCTAGTGTTTCGCTCCCCTTCTTTTAGCCATTGAACTCTAGATTTTTGTCTCCAAAATATTTCCTCTTATTTGCATAAGTTCTCCCAGTCTTGATGATGTTTGGTGACTTGATCATTTTTTACTCTATCAGAGCCATCCGTGATAAGGGCTTGATTGAGTTCCTACATTTTATCTTCAATAGCTTTTTTCACTTCAAAAATATTGCCAAATTCATTCTTGTTCCAATCTTTGAGTCTGAGCTTGATGTGTTTTAGTCTTTTGTGTAGCAGAAACATTCTTGTACCCTGAATATGCAGATCTTTTGTCCACCATTTTGCAATGTTGCTGATAAAATCTGGGTGGGTGAGCCAAATATTCTCAAATCTAAAAGGTCTGTTCTTGGGGGTGCCAATGCCCTGAACCTCAAGTTGTACAGGCCAACGGTCCAAGCCTCCAAAGGGGAAAATTCTCACTATCATTTCCTTGTCGGTGAGCATAAGGTCCTCTCAGATTATGAATCTGTCTAACTTTGAAGCTACTTGAGACTCTACTCCTCTCTTATTGTTCCATGTAAAGAGGCCATTACTCATATCAGCGTCAACTAGCTTCATATTGTCTATAAAAGTTTGAAATGCTATAGAGTCTTTGCTTAAAGTTCTGGTTCCTCATTTTTTTTTTGAAAGTGATTTGATCAGGTTGAAGTCCCCACCCATGATCCATGGTACTCCTGCATGTCTATCTCTTAGTTCCACAAGAGAATCTAGAAACTTGAGTTTATCATTCGGTCTTTGGGGACCATAAACATTTGGAACCAGATAAGTCTCCCTATCTTCCATAGGCTGAATAACCACTGATAAATAATTCCTAGATGCCTCAACATCTCTTATGCCAATATTTTGGGGGTTCCAAAGAGTGAGTATGACTCTTGTTGTTTTATCTGCTTTGACTTCCAGAAACTCATGTTTATTCAGCCATTTGCTGTGTATTTCTTTTATTTTTTGAATGGAACATTTAGTTTCCTAGATAAAGATCATATCTGGAGCTTCTTGTTTCATTCTATTGCTAAGTATTCTTTGTTTTCTTTTACTACCTAGACCTCTGATATTCCAAGATGTGAACTTCATTATGAAAGATTTGTAAAGGAGTAGTTGGTTAGGTCTTTCATCTTACCTGAATCTATCATTAGCTTTCCACATTCCATCAATAACTCATTCTGCTTTTTTCTGCCTCTTTTCTTTCCTGGATTTCTAGGAGCTAATCCTGGTGTGGTTTTCATAGTTTTCACACCTTTGTTGCCCTGCCTTTCATTGTTTCTTTGCCTTTCCAGCCCTTTAGCCTGAGTTTTCCATAGGAACAACTGTTGTACTCTATTGAACTCTTCTTGAGGTAGTGAGTCTACCCCTCCCATGGTCCCCTATTTCAAGAACCCTTCCAGATCTAGATGTTCTCTATCAAGAATATCCTGCAGTTCATGATCCTCCATTTCCATCTCACTCTAGGTCATTTCTTGGTCCATTTCCAGTTCTCCATCGCTCAGCATAGTCTCTTTCTGTTTATTAATATCTTGTGTTTGCCCACTATTTTCTTCTTTCTCCTTCTCCCCTGGGCTGCCTTCCATTACCTGATCTACCTTTGTTATCTCTTCCTCTTCTTCTAGTACTTGGAACCTGTTTAGACTGGCCTGTTGCCCTTCTGTTTGATGTTTCTTTGGCCCCCTTTTTCCCCCTTTTCCTCTATATCCCACTTTGTGAAAGTTTTCAGTGTCTTTCACTGTGGTAGCTTTACTTTTGTTCTCTATTTTACTGAGAGGGCAGTCTCTAAATAGGTGCCCATGCTCATGGCACCTGCGACATCTGAAAGGAATATGTTCATAATCTACTATTTGCACCCATTCTTCATCAAAAACTTCCAAGATGACCTCATCCGGTAGAGCTCCAAAGAGATCCATCTCCACACATATTTGTGCGAAGGAAGTATATTTTCGACTTCTGGTGGCCTCAAATGCTTTGAAAAAACACCCTAATTTGTTTCTTATGGCAGATAACGATTCATTTTGCTAGTAATCTAGAGGTAGATAATAGAGTCTTACCCAGACCAGGACTGAAGTGAAAGTCTCTCGCTCCGAGATAAAATTTATCATCCAAGGCCGCATGTAGAGGCCTGCAGCTGCATAGAAGTAGGGCCCTCCTTCAAACACCCTGTCTTTGTCCTCAATATTTGTAAAGACCATAGTGAAGAAACCCTTTGACCCAAGATGTAGGTCTATGCCTCCTTTTGGTTTCCAGTGGTATTTAATCCACGCTTGTAGTGCCTTTTCTGTGGGCCATAATCCCATGAATTTACAAATGATAGCATAGGTCCGCATGTGGTCCCTGTGCGCCTGCAGAGCAGGATCATTTAAAACTACTCTGGGTGTGACCTCAGCCTTGGGTTTACATGGCCCCTTTTGCATTTTGTTTTCTGCTTCTTGTTTCTTGTCTTCTTCCTCATTTTCTTTTGTTCTATTATCCTCCCTTGTTTTGGTTAAATCTTGTTCCTCTTCAATGTTCCTTTTCCCTTCTCCTGAAGGACCTCTGGCAGTTTCTATCGATTTCTTACCTCGACTGGCTATGGCCTGACTGTAGGAGGGAGTGAAGCTCCCCCCTTTGTGCCACTCCATGGAATTCAACGCTTGCAGAAGCTTGAAACCCTAGCTCTTCTTCCTCGTTCAACCCCTCGCCAATAAGAACTCGAGTGAAAGACCATGGTGATTGGCCCTTTCATTCTTGAGGGCCAATCCACCTTATTCCATTTGGCCCTTTTCTTTCCTTACCTGCCATCTATCAGATATTTTTCCTTTTTCAATGTTTTTCATGAGGTTTACAGTATACTGCATGTATTTATGTGTTACCTTCAAGACAATGATTTCCCCTCTAACTTAAGGTTCCCACACACACACACACACATATACACTTTACAATACTTATGCAATTTGGACATGTCTAGCAAATGTTCACACTATTGCAAGTGACCAATGAGGCATGCATATTTATCATAGACAATATTTACAAATTTAACCAAAAAGACATATATGTATATTTTACCATTTTCAAATTGTAGACAATATTTACAAAAATAACCAAGAAAGTATTTACAATGGCCATGGAAAGTAATCAAGACAACATTTACCATATCTACATGAGTGCACGATGATTGGGACAATTGACATATTTGCAGAATGACCTCGATCATTACAAAGTGATTATATTTCTTTGAGAATGGATTGTTAAATATGACAGTGTGATGTAAATGGTAGATATTTTAAAGATGCGAAGATTGGATTTGTCATGTGTATTAAGTAAGAGGGATAGATTTTAGATTGTCAACGTTTCAAATCTTGGTGTAGACTCAAAACGTCAACAATCTAAAATGTCTACTGTGGAGCAACTTCCAATTTCTCCAATTCAGGGAGAGATTTATTTTTCAACATACTATTGGATCTAATAATTTTTATTTCTTTAAAATTGATTATTATTTTTTGAGAATGGATTGTTAATTGTAAACGTTCACACAAATTAAATTTTAAACATGGACTAGAGTGAGGTACATGACATTTCTGTGTGACCAAATTTGAAATCAACCATATGTATTCAATCATGATGATAGAACGATCATTTTGAATTCGTGAAGCCCATCTAAAGGAAATTAAAAGATCACACATTCTCTTCATAGAATTCACTTGTATCCTATTGGGGGGGTCTAAGTATAAAGGTCATAAGAGTTATGTGTTGTGGAAAGTAAGATAACATTATTGACCCATTCATTTACAACATGTAATACATGTAGTTTCTGGTCAACTGTTATCCATTCCTATTATTATCATCCATTTACTATGAAATTTAGATTGAGAAATTATATGGGCCTAAATTATTAATTACTTGTGATCTCATAGTGATAGCATCTCTATTCAAGTGCAGAGTAAGATGATCATTGTGAGATTAAACCTAATGACTACTATGACAGTAAAGATACTAATCTACTTTTTGTTTTCTATAAAACATGTCATCAAAGGTGTCCATTAAAAATGTATTACATAGAGAAATCATTATCAGTGTAGGTTCTTGTTGCCATTTATCCTCCTAAAACAAAGCAAGATCTCCCTCTCTGATTTCCCGGAAGCTATTTTTTTGCACTAAGCCTCTATTCTCCCAGGCTTTATTCCAGATGTAGGAGCCTTTTATGATGCCAATCATCCTTATGTGATCATTATCTTGCCAAGTGTTGGTGTATTTTTCTTTCCAAATACGAGCCCATTGAGCCTTTGGATCTTTTACCCAACGCCACCATAATTTTGCCCCTAAGACTTTTCTTAGTAATTCTGGATCATCCAACCCAAGACCTCCATGGTTTTTAGGTTTGCAAATCTTATCCCAAGCTACCAAGGCCCATTTCTTTCTCTCCTCCCCCTTACCCCAAAGAAAGTCTCTTTGAGTGGTTCTAAATTGTTGCAAAACTCCTTTTGGAGCTAGAAGGGTTGAAACCATGAAGATGGGGATTGATTGAAGTACAACTTTTGTAAGCACTAACTGGCCTGCCAAGTTTAAAGATCTAATAGTCCATTTCCGGGTTTTATCCTGCATCTTATTAATCACCGGCTCCCAAATGCTCTTGTGCAAAGGTTTATCAGTTAGAGGAACTCCCAAGTATTTGGAAGGAAGGACATCCCTTTGAAAGCCCAGAATTCTGGAGATATTCCTCTGGATAGCGATATTAGTATTAAAGAAAAAAATCTTAGATTTGGAGAGATTTACCTCCATACCTGTAGCCATGGCAAAGTCACACAGGATTTTTTTATAAGCTAGTGCTTCTTTGACCATGGGGATACCCTGCAGCATAGTGTCATCAACAAATTGTTGATGGGTCAAAGCCTGTCCAGTCTCAGAGGGTTGGAGACCCTTGATGATACCCACTTCTTTTGCATGCTTGATATATCGACCAAGTCTTTCCATCATGAGGATAAAGAGAAAGGGAGAGAGCGGATCTCCCTGCCTGAGGCCTCTTGAAGGAGTAAAAGTCTTGGAAGGAGAACCATTAAACAGAATTGAAAAGCTAGAAGAAGTTACCGGGGCCATAACGCATCTTACCCAGTTATGGTCAAATCCAAAGGCTAGAAGGACCTCCCTGATATAGGTCCAATTCAACTTATCATAAGCTTTGGCTAGGTCCAATTACATAATCATTCCCGCCTTCGTATTGCTTAACAATGAACACACCACCTCATGCGCTTGAATGATGTTTTGAGAATTTTTCTACCCTCCACATAACCTGATTGCTCCACAGAAACTAGAGTAGGAAGAAGGGGTTTGAGTCTATTGGCAATAACTTTGGATATTATCTTGTACACCACATTGCACAAAGCTATGGGTCTAAACCTATCTGGAGTCTGAGCATTGTCTTGTTTGGGGATCAAAGAGATGAAGGAAGTATTAAGCACCTTCAAAATGGTTCTATTCATCCTGGAGTCCTCCATTACATTCAGAATATCTTGTTTAACAATGTTCCAGCAAGCTTTAAAGAAATCCACATTGAAACCATCAGGGCCTGGCGCTTTACCATTCTGCATTTCTTTGATGACCTCACTAACCTCCTCTTTTGTCACTGGCCTATTGAGATTGAAATTATCCTCTCTTGTTACTACCCTAGGTATATTCCTTGTTAAGTCCCTGATAAAATGAGCTTTGTCTGAAATGGTCTCCTCTGCTATACCTCGAAAGTGCTGAACTAACATAGTTTCTATATCTTCATGGGTATTGAGTAGATGACCTCCAATGTCCTTGATCGAAGAGATCCTATTATGAGATCTGTTTGCCATGGTGGATCTGTGGAAAAATCTAGTGTTTCACTCCCCTTCTTCTAGCCATTGAACTCTAGATTTTTGTCTCCAAAATATTTCCTCTTGTTTACATAAGTTCTCCTAGCCTTGATGATGTTTGGTGACATGATCATTTTTTACTCTATAAAAGCCATCCATGATAAGGGCTTGATTGAGTTCCTGCATTTTATCTTCAACATCTTTTTTCGCTTCAAAAATATTGCCAAACTCATTCTTGTTCCAATCTTTGAGTCTGAGCTTGATGTGTTTTAGTCTTTTGTGTAGCAGAAACATTCTTGTACCCTGAATATGCAGATCTTTTGTCCACCATTTTGCAATGTTGCTGATAAAATCTGGGTGGGTGAGCCAGATATTCTCAAATCTAAAAGGTCTGTTCTTGGGGGTGCCAATGCCCTGAACCTCAAGTTGTACAGGCCAATGGTCCAAGCCTCCAAAGGGGAGAATTCTCACTATCATTTCCTTGTCGGTGAGCATAAGGTCCTCTGAGATTATGAATCTATCTAACTTTGAGGCTACTTGAGACTCTCCTCCTCTCTTATTGTTCCATGTAAAGAGGCCATTACTCATATCAGTGTCAACTAGCTTCATATTGTCTATAAAATTTTGAAATGCTATAGAGTCTTTGCTTAAAGTTCTAGTTCCCCCTTTTTTCTCCGAAAGTGATTTGATCATGTTGAAGTCCCCACCCATGATCCATGGTACTCCTACATGTCTATCTCTTAGTTCCACAAGAGAATCTAGAAACCTGAGTTTATCATCCGGTCTTTGGGGGCCATAAACATTTGTAACCAGATAAGTCTCCCTATCTCCCATAGGTTGAATAACCACTGATAAATAATTCCTAGATGCCTCAGCATCTATTATGCCAATCTTTTGGGGGTTCCAAAGAGTGAGTATGCCTCCTATTGCTTTATCTTCTTTGACTTCTAGAAACTCATATTTATTGAGCCATTTGCTGTGTATTTCTTTTATTTTTTGAATGGAACATTTAGTTTCCTGGATAAAGATCATATCCGGAGCTTCTTGTTTCATTCTATTGCTAAGTATTCTTTGTTTTCTTTTACTACCTAGACCTCTAATATTCCAAGATGTGAACTTCATTATGAAAGATTTGTAAAGGAGTAGCTGGTTAGGTCTTTCATCTTACCTGAATCTATCATTAGCTTTCCACATTCCATCAATAACTCATTCTGCTTTTTTCTGCCTCTTTTCTTTCCTGGATTTCTAGGAGCTAATCCTGGTGTGGTTTTCATAGTTTTCACACCTTCATTACCCTGCCTTTCATTGTTTCTTTGCCTTTCCAGCCCTTTAGCCTGAGTTTTCCATAGGAACAGCTGTTGTACTCTATTGAACTCCTCTTGAGGTAGTGAGTCTACCCCTCCCATGGTCCCCTGTTTCAAGAACCCTTCCAGATCTAGGTGTTCTCTATCAAGAATATCCTGCAGTTCATGATCCTCCATTTCCATCTCACTCTGGGTCATTTCTTGGTCCATTTCTAGTTCTCCATCGCTCAGCATAGTCTCTTTCTGTTTATTAATATCCTGTGTTTTCCCACTATTTTCTTCTTTCTCCTTCTCCCCTGGGCTACCTTCCATTACCTGATCTACCTTTGTTATCTCTTCCTCTTCTTCTAGTACTTGGAACCTATTCAGACTGGCCTGTTTCCCTTCTGTTTGATGTTTCTTTGGCCCCCTTTTGCCCCCTTTTCCTCTATATCCCACTTTGTGAAAGTTTTCAGTGTCTTTCACTGTGGTAGCTTTACTTTTGTTCTCTATTTTACTGAGAGGGCAGTCTCTAAATAGGTGCCCATGCTCATGGCACCTGCGACATCTGAAAGGAATATGTTCATAATCTACTGTTTGCACCCATTCTTCATCAAAAACTTCCAAGATGACCTCATCCGGTAGAGCTCTAGAGAGATCCATCTCCACACATATTCGTGTGAAGGAAGTATATTTTCCCCTTCTGGTGGCCTCAGATGCTTTGAAAAAATGCCCTAATTTGTTACCTATGGCAAATAACGTTTCATTTTGCCAGTAAACTAGAGGTAGAGAATAGAGTCTTACCCAAACCGGGACCGAAGTGAAAATCTCTCGCTCCGGGACAAAATTCATCATCCAAGGCCGCATGTAGAGGCCTGCAGCTGCATAGAAGTAGGGCCCTCCTTCAAACACCCTGTCTTTGTCCTCAATATTTATAAAGACCACAGTGAAGAAACCCTTTGACCCAAGATGTAGGTCTATGCCTCCTTTTGGTTTCCAGTGGTAATTAATCCACGCTTGTAGTCCCTTTTCTGTGGGCCATATTCCCATGAATTTACAAATGATAGCATAGGTCTGCATGTGGTCCCTATGCGCCTGCAGAGCAGGATCATTTAAAACTACTCTGGGTGTGACCTTAGCCTTGGGTTTACATGGCCCCTTTTGCGTTTTGTTTTTTGCTTCCTATTTCTTGTCTTCTTCCTCATTTTCTTTTGTTCTATTGTCCTCCCTTGTTTTGGTTAAATCCTGTTCCTCTTCAATGTTCCTTTTCCCTTCTCCTAAAGGACCTCTGGCAGTTTCTATCGATTTCTTACCTCGGCTGGCTATGACCTGACTGTAGGAGGGAGTGGAGCTGCCCCCTTTGCACCCCTCCATGGAATTCAATGCTTGCAGAAGCTTGAAAACCTAGCTCTTCTTCCTCGTTCAACCCCTCACCAATAAGAACTCGAATGAAAGACCATGGTGATTGCCCCTTTCATTCTTGAGATCCAAAACACCTTATTCCATTTGGCCCTTTTTTTTCCTTACCTGCCATCTATCAGATATTTTTCTTTTTTCAATGTTTTTCATGAGGTTTACAATATACTGCATGTATTTATGTGTTACCTTCAAGACAATGATTTCCCCGCTAACTTAAGGTTCCCACACACACACACACATATACACTTTACAATACTTATGCAATTTGGACATGTCTAGAAAATGTTCACACTATTGCAAAGTGACCAATGAGGCATGCATATTTATCATAGACAATATTTACAAATTTAACCAAAAAGACATATATGTATATTTTACCATTTTCAAATTGTAGACAATATTTACAAAAATAACCAAGAAAGTATTTACAATGGCCATGGAAAGTAACCAAGACAACATTTACCATATCTACATGAGTGCACGATGATTGGGACAATTGACATGTTTGCAGAATGACCTCGATCATTACAAAGTGATTATATTTCTTTGAGAATGGATTTCTAAATATGACAGTGTGATGTAAATGGTAGATCTTTTAAAAATGCGAAGATTGGATTTGTCATGGGTATAAAGTAAGAGGGATAAATTTTAGATTGTCAACGTTTCAAATCTTGGTGTAGACTCAAAACGTCGACAATCTAAAATGTCTACTGTGGAGCAACTTCCAATTTCTCCAATTCAGGGAGAGATTTATTTTTCAACATACTATTGGATCTAATAATTTTTATTTCTTTAAAATTGATTATTATTTTTTGAGAATGGATTGTTAATTGTAAACGTTCACACAAATTAAATTTTAAACATGGACTAGAGTGAGGTACATGACATTTATGTGTGGCCAAATTCGAAGTCAACCATATGTATTCAATCATGATGATAGAACGATCGTTTTGAATTTGTGAAGCCCATCTAAAGGAAATTAAAAGATCACACATTCTCTTCATAGAATTCACTTGTATCCTATTGGGGGGGTCTAAGTATAAAGGTCATAAGAGTTATGTGTTGTGGAAAGTAAGATAACATTATTGACCCATTCATTTACAACATGTAATACATGTAGTTTCTGGTCAACTGTTATCCATTCCTATTATTATCATCCATTTATTGTGAAATTTAGATTGAGAAATTATATGGGCCTAAATTGTTAATTACTTGTGATATCATAGTGATAGCATCTCTATTCAAGTGCAGAGTAAGATGATCATTGTGAGATTAAACCTAATGACTACTATGACAATAAAGATACTAATCTACTTTTTGTTTTCTATAAAACATGTCATCAAAGGTGTCCATTAAAAATGTATTACATAGAGAAATCATATTGATCTGAATGTTTATGCACAATAGAATTGCTCAAGAGCATATTGTATCTTACTTCATGGGAATCCATGGCCAAAATGTAATGCATAGACACCTGTAGTTGTGCTCTCCACCATAATTTATTCAATCGACCTTTTCTAAGATAGATTCATCTCAACACAATTGTATGCACACCATATGGATTGAATCTCATCTATCATACATAGGGGTTAACATTGCATCACACCATATTTACTTAGCTCTTAGTCGATCATTCAAATCAATAGTTGTTTACATTATTCCACAAGGGAATACATTCAACTATCCAAAACGCACATGAACTTCCTTTTTCCTCCACTTGTAGCCTACGATCAATAGCATTGCCTAAACATTCAATGTTTATATGTTATTCAATTTAGCCTCTATGACGCATGGTGTCCTTTTTTTTTAACTTTAAATCACATTGTTTGTTTCTAGAAGAAAATCCATGACTTGACAAAAAAAATGATTTTCCCAACGCCAAATTAAACTAGATTGAACAGTTGCATGGAATATCCTCTTAACTAAATAAAAAAAACATTCAATGCATTAATTTCATACCTCTTCAACCAAATCAAACTACAAACTACAGATGAACAAATCCATTATGGACCAGTTCATCTCAAATGAAGACCAAATCAAATCACTCAAATGTGACCAAATGAGACATTAATGAAAATTGTTATGCCCTTGGGGAGACCAAATCAAAACTCTTTAATTGCCTCAAAAATTTCATGTCTTCATTAATCGTTCCTTATTTTTTTCTAGATCATATCAAACACATGGCAACACAGGCCTATTTAACAACTCAATTAATGTAACTATGTAACCAAATCAACATAAATTAAATTAATCCTTTCCACTTTTTCACTAGAGACTAAATCAAGATGCCAATTGATTCCAACACTTAATTATATTCCATTATTTCCTTTTCATAGCTTGGATGATCCTTACTCATTACATCCTTATCCCAAATATAGTCATTCAACCTTATCCCAAATATAGTCATTCAAGCTGATAGTATATATATGTTTAATTTACAATCACACTAGTTTCCTACATTGATATGCTCCCATCAATCTTAGACCCGCATTCATTGATTGGACATGGAACTAAATTTCTCTCACATTCAATCCCAATATTTAAGCTACGCACACAAAATTCGAACATGATATGTCTATGTTACTGAGGTGCACACCGCAATCTCTATTCCTCACTCCATACGTAGACACTCATAAAAAAATAAATCTATAATTTTGATCCTTCAACCATTATATCGTTGCTCTAAAATATGTCCATTTTTTTCCAATGGCTTATACACTAAAATTGGATCTATCCATAAAAAATGATATTTACAAGGGATGCCCAACGCTCACGTTGGGCCATTAGACCATCTCTACAGATTGACTAGATCCACGTGTTCCTTCATTTCTCAATAATTACAATGAATAGAAAAAAGTGTTGAGTAGGTAGGACTAAATTAATTATATGTTGAATACCAATTCGATGATTAATGTGTTACTCCACGACTAGAATTAATGTGTTTACACTATGGAAGGAGTTGAACCATAGATCGAATCAATAAGTCTTCAATCCCAAGGCCAGATCAATGCCATCATGCTCATTAATTGGCCCACGACCTTCATATTTATGAATGCACTCTGTCTAGGATAAAACACACCAATTGATCTCACTATTTGGTCGAAACCTATCAGGGAGATATTAAAACAATGTGATTGCACCAACACAAACATCAATTTTGTAGCTGCCTATTGCACAAATTTCCATCAACTGTAGGATCACTAACTGAGCACTTGTTCTCAATTGTTTGCTTCACATCATTTCTCGAATCAGGAGTAAAATTAGTCACGATTTCTCCCATTTAACTACTTCCACACATTGCATCAGAAAAAGGATGAAATCTCACACAATTTGTGTTGCATTATGTCAGAACATTACCATCGGCCAATGCTTAATAATCTATTGATCATGGATCCACATAATAATTGATCCACAGGGTTTCACTCATTGAACCTCCGACATATCACGTGCATTCATGGCATTTTAAACAATACTCTTAATTTGACTACACATTGGAAAATGCCTTTAAAAATCACATTATTTAACCCCATACCAATACGAACCCAATACACATTCCCAATTAAAAAAAAAAAACCCCTCATTTCACTCGATATTGCAGATATCCATTTTTTCATTAACATTTTTTTTATACCCCTTTATAGTTTTTCATTAACTTTGAGCTCCATTTTTTATACCTATCCATATAAAAACCCTTTACCCCCTATATATCCCCCAATATATTATGTCATTTTTTCCTCAATATATATCCCCCAATATGAACCCATGTGGTATGGTATTGCTCCTCCAAAGAAGCCCCCGTGAATTGATTACATCAATTTGCACCAATTTGATTACATCAATTTGCACCAATTTGATGATCATCACCATTGACCATCACTTAGATTGACATTGAATCAATGTTTTTAAAACCGGAACCGGTGATCGGACCGGTCCACCTAATGAACCGGTTTACCGACCGGAACCGGTCTAACCGGGACTGGTTTGGTCTAAACGAACCGGTTTTAAAAAAAACATTAAATAATTAATTTTTAATGAAACAAAACTATTTTTAAGATGTAAAACCATGATTCCAAGCCAATAGAGACAAAATATGCAAAGTTTGCTCATTTATATACCATGTAAAGGTGAATATATCAAAATGGCACTGAGTGCAATACATATCATCGACAAAATAGCAAAATACATAAGAAATGAGGCTCTAAATGGCCTATAAAGTCCAAAAACAATGGTGCAAGCTATGAGGCCATTGGCCTACAGTCCTTCCAATTTCACAAGTTCCTTTTTCACACCCAAATCTCAAAACCCTAGAGCCTTTGCTCATGTGATGAAGTCCATCACTGCTTCCAAATCACTGTAGCAACATTTTGTGCAAATAATGATCTTCATTATTCAGGCCTTAGCATTAGATTTCAGAACCTAAGTGTTCATAGTAGTAAATGCATATGGCATCAATCTTCAATCCAACATGTCCTTTATGTCTTTGGCCTGCTGCAAAAGATTTGACCTGTTCAAGGGAGGACCTTTGATTTCTCAAGTTTCAACTGAAGAAGTACTTGGTCTCATTTCCACTGTGATAGAACTCCCTTTACCACAATGTGCTTTCTCCAAAGGCATGCTAGTGAAAGTGATCCATTTTCTATTTCAAGGGTGAGCATCACAGATACAGTTCTTCAAATACCCATCAGTAATCATATGCAATGCAAGATTCACAGTATAATATTTCCACACTTCAGTCTTTCAGTATATGAGTAAAGATCTCACATTTCTTATATGTGGCTATGACTTGCTTTGAGCCACAATCCATATTGTACTTCTTGTCATTTCTTCTTGCTTTAGCACTATTTCATTTGGCATGATTGAAGACTGTTCATCGTTGTCCTTAAGGATTTAAGGATACCTTACAGTCCCTGATTAATCTATAATGAGTCTTCAAGTTCAAACTTCAAGATATACTGAGACCAATAGTTCTGATTTTCTGCAGACCTATACCGGTCCACGGACAGTCTACAAGAATGAAAAATCACTGATAGCAAATTCAGTGATTGCTTCATATGTTTTACTTTGCAGACACATACTGTTGATGTAGATCAGGCCTCATATTCATCATAGAACTGTAGATCAATCCTTCTTAGACAATGTAAATTGTATCATCCAGAATACTCATATAGGGTCCATGAAACACTTACGAGATATTAGTCCAAACTGTGACATCAACCCAAACTCTTATTTAATGTATAATGTATCACAAAGGATGACTTGTTCACAATGCGCTTGTCTTCAGACAGAAATCCTTTCAAGCATCTTTTGGATGTTATCTCCAAGGTGATACTAGCTTGGCTTCTGAAAATGCTTTCAAATTTCAGACTTTGTAGCAATTGTTTTTCTTCATAGATATTTCATTGTGGAGTGATTTAAAACTAAAAGGTATAGTCCTTTAGCTGCTGGCTTTTGTATCTAAGCCTTAGAATGATAGTGTTAGTACACCTTTCAGACTTCATTGTAATTCTGATCTCTGGCTTCCTGGTTCTCATTATTGTACATGAAAGACAAGGATTTAGCTTGCTTGTCTTCAGACTGAGATCTTCTTTTGGCTGCTTCCTCCACAGAGACACCAGCTCAGCTCCTCGGCTTTGTGTTCACAAATCTCATCACCTTTTTGCTGGCATGACTTCAAACTTCAAGGTGGCATTAGATCAGCTTCTCAATGAATTAAAGACTTGGCTTCTTCAGTCACCAGTGGTATTTTATATGATCAGTAAACTGTTTCGGAAGAGCATGCCTAAAACCGGCTGGTTTAGGACGGAACCGGCCGGTTTGATACAAACCAGTCGGTTCCGTCCTAAACCGGCTGGTTTGATACAAACCAGCCGGTTCCGTCCTAAACCGGCCGGTTTTTCACCGGTTAGGGCAAAAACAGGGCGAAGGGGGCCTTCCAACCGGGTTTTTTGGCCGGTCTAGACCGGCGGCCTTGCTAACCGGCCGGTTAGACCGGTAACCGGTTTTTTAAAACGGTTTTGAAAACCATGCATTGAATAAGATAAAATCAATGAATTATTTCATCATGTAGGCTAGATCACATATAATAGCATTAGGGCTTTAGTGATTACTCTCTTGATACCCATGATGCAAATCAGTTCGGACCATAGACTATTGCAAACATACATATGCTAATAGACTAAGATCAAGATAAGGACAAAATGAAAAGCAAACCTCTAACTCCTTGTGCAACTACCCCTGAGCTCATGCAACACCTTCTGCTACATGCTCCCCCTAAGACCAAGTTGGCTTCAATTTTTCTTTCAAGCCACTTGTTGCAACTTTTCCTTCCAAACATTAACATGACTCTGATCTCTAATATGTGCACCTTTTACTGACTCCTCTTTTCATCTCCAAATTCTCTTACATTTCCTTGGCAAGCTAATTTGACATACTATGTTGGGGGTAACCAAATAATGGTTTGTATTCTTCTTTTATTTTTTATTGTTCATGGACGGTGTTGTCTCTTTTGGTTTCTTAAAATCAAAGTGAGATCTAAACATTCCATACCTACAATCTAATGCTTTGTGGCCATAAGTTTCACATTTATAACATTTTATGTGACCAAGAAAAGGAGGAAAGGACTCATGTATTTTGATACTTCTATCGATAAATGACCTATTCTTTCTAAACAACATTCTCAAGCTTATTTTTACATAAGATTCACAATTAGTGGCCATATGTCCATACATGTTGCATGGATAACAAAATCCATTAAAAGAATCTATACACCTGAAAGCCTTTTTCCTTTAATTTCTTCAATATTGAGGAAGAAAGAATCTTGATGAACCCTTTGCACTTTTTCCTTTTGTTGTTTTCCATGGTATTTTGGTTTGACCGTAGCTTTCTCTGAGTCAGATTTGTTATTTTTTTTCTTGTTTCTTGCAGAAATTTTCTTGGCTTCTAATTCTTCACATTGTGTTTTTCTCCTTCAATCGGTTCTCATTGCCTCTTCACACCTCCTTCCTTCTTCTATTTGGGTTTTCAAATTACATATTTCTTCTTTAAAATCATACTCCCTTTCCTCAAGTAGTTGAAGGAGTTTTTTCATATCTCTATTTTCAGTTGAAAGTTTTTCTATTTCAGCTAATGCAAAGCTAAGTTGAGCTTGATCTCCAACCTATCTCTCTTCTTGAAAATCTACCACTTTGATGTTGGGAGAGCGGATCCCATTCTGCTAATCACTTTCTTTTCGAGGTGCATTTTTCTTCTGCTTCATTTTCTTTTCCTTTTATCCACCATTTCTATTGGTTTCTCCTTCATGCAGGGCCTATGCCCTTTCCCAAATCTCCTTTGCAGACTTGAGATCCATGACTTTCTCAAGATCCAAATTATGAAGATTGTCATAAATTGCAAACTTGGCTTGGGCATTCCATTGTTGAACTTGTTTTGAAGGGGGTTCTTCACCATAACCATTCATCATTACATTCCAAAATTCATATCCAAGCATAACTAATTGGGATTTCACCTTCTCTCTCCATTCCCAAATGTTTGCAACACTGAGTAGCATAGCACTTTGATAACCCATTATTTACCCATGTCCTCCTTCCAGTGATTAACCTACAACAAAAGGCATCAGCTTTGATACCAATTATTGGAAACTTAGTTATATTGAGAGGATGGGGGTGAATTAGTGTAACATTGATTTAAACAATATAACCATTTTTTATTTATTTTTTTAATCAATTAACTCTTATGCAACTAGTGATATAGTATAAGAGCAGTAAATCTAACATGCATGCACATACAAAACACACCATAAGAAGAAACACACATGAAAACCATGGATTTTAGGTGGAAACCCTCAAGGGGAGGAAAACCATCGTAATATTGATATGCTTGTCTACTTCTATTAATCGGTAATCTTTCATTTTCATAGATTTGTTGGCCACTACCATCTAGGAAGCCCCAACTTGTCGGAGGCCCTAACCTCCATAAAAAAAATTGCTATCCACAACCAACAAGGAAGCCAAAACTTCCTATTCAATTCACCACTTGTCAAACCTTCTCAAACACAATGGACCACACCTTCATACATTTTCATATTGGTTCCTCTTCTGCAACAATAACACAATCAACAACCTTCTTGCAACCAACATAATTAACAACACCAAAACTCACATAGCCAAAGTCTAAGGGAAGCAGTACGAACCCTCACTCGGCCATATAACCCAATCAATTGCAGTGAAATACAAATTAAGATATTCAAGACATGATTTCTAAAGTGATGAACTCAACCTATGCAATATTCACCTCAACTTTGATCACTACCACAGGTAAAAAATCAAATTCTTTATGCACAACAGCTAAATTGAGTTCAAGTCATGAGATAACACATTTATAAAAAAAATTGTCCTGATCAAATTGGACATAATCGACGCATTAATTACATTCCATTTTCCTTGATGACCATATCAAATAGGGCCAAATCAGGTCAATGAATGCATTTCTTCCTTAATTTTGGTGATAATCAATGATTGATTGTGTTCCATTACTCTTGATGAGCAAACCATAATTGCTTTGAAGGTTTACATCAATGCCAACCAAACAACATTATTGCCAACAGGTAAAAATTTTATAAGCTTTTGAGCTAGCTACTCTCATGAGTCGAATGAAACCAGCACAATGTAAACTTCGAAATGGAACTAATATTGAATTTTGGAAGCCTCATCCCCATACAACCAAATGTTATGAATTTTTCCTTTCAATGTTTTTATGATAAAAACCCAATTAGAAAGCAACTCAAACTCAACACAGTAATTTATCAGTGATAACATAAATTTCCCATAGCTAGTTGAGTGTTTTTATATATTGGCTATAGAAATAATATAAGGTAGTGAAAGAGAAGCAGAAAGATCAATAAATGGAAGATTAAACATTGGAAAGGACACAACTTGCATTGAATTTTATTCTCTACGGGCTACCACATACATTAATTAATAGCTTTTTTATAATCTTGCATCGACTCAAATTAATCAATAATTCATTGTTCTTGTGCTCTAATATATGGTTAGATGCATTTTTTGGTAATATTTATGAGGAGAATTTCATTGCTTTCAGGGTCGACATATCTGGAGAAGTATTCATTGGTAAGGTTCGATATTTTGGATTCTTGTTTTACAATGAACTTTTTCTGCAAAAACTTACTACTATACTTACAGTTAAATTGATTGAAAAAAATGAAATGTGAATTAAAAAACCATTGTTCAACAATTTCTCTCAAAACATTGTGCATGTTCTTTTGTCAAAAGTGCTAAGCAAAGTGTCTGTGTGTTCCTCCTGGGATCTTGAATCACAAAGTATGTCCTTGAATCTTGAATCGAAGTGATCCCTTACCATTTTATTTCTCATTGAACCCTAAGGAATTCATGGATTTAAGATTACATGCAGAAACAAAAGAACACCCTAGCCAAGGAATTGAATTTTCCACCTCATTAGGTGGAAGTGTGGTTTCAGAAGAGAAGAACACGATAATAATTCATTTCAAGGATGCCACCACAACCAATCCGAAGGAAAACGTGGTATACGTAGTTCGATACACAACAAGTGAAGCACATGAAGGTTATGGACTCATGTCTTTCACTCCTATTTAAAGCCCTCCTCTTCCTCTTGGTTTTCCCACTCAATATCATTTGAATGCTTTTAAATCTTGAATTTTTGTTTGTGTTTCTGCCATTCGTCGCACTTTACAAAAAATGTGTGGAAATCATTTAAATTCAAAGTTATATGGGTGAAACCAACCAATTTCATTTTCAAGTTATTTTCTCATAAAGTGTATATTTTTGGATTTTGGATTTCAAGTTTGTCGCTGAAATGTGCATTACTTTTTAACAATGTAAATTTTGAAACAAGAACTATATATTCAAAATTAAAACTCTAGTAAAAATACCACAAAAAATTTGAAAAACAACCTAAAAATGAAAAATGTTGATGTTGGAATTACTTGTGAGGAAATTTTAAACTTTTGACAATTTTTCAACCATGATATTATGGAAAAAATTTATGACTAGTTTTTTTTTAAAAATGAACACCTGAATGAAAGAGTCATTATACTAGGGGTATTTTTTTTAAATGCTAAAATTATGACGACTTTAAAATCTTAGCCTAAGACAACTTGCCACACTGCAACAAAAATTTAAAAATCAATCATCAAATTTACACATAGTGTAAGCAAACTCGAGCCATTGTAATGGAAACTTAAATACCAACCATGAATTTGACATAGTGTGAGGGTGGACTCGATCTTTTATAACAAAAACTTTAAAATCAACAATCAAATTGAGATATAATGGGATTGGGTTATTGACAGAGGATTGACATACATATATATATATATATGAAAACACATAATTTAATTAAAAAACTAAACCAAAAACAATGTTAATGTATTAAAAAATAAACAACAAAGCAATAAAAAAACCATTAAAAATAAATTCGAAAGATTAAAAAAAAAATAAAGAAACATTTAAAAAAAATACAAAGTAATATAAAAAAATAAAACACAAATAAAAATTCAACACCTGATTAAAAAAATTAAAACATTAAAAAAAAAATAATTAATTATCAACATTATTAAAAAAACAAAAAAAATTGAAGCCTTGGGCTTCGAAGGCCGCTTGACCATCGAGCTGGGTTGCTTTGGCAGTGGTGGGTCCCTCAACCGTTGGGCTGGGCTGCTTTGGCAGCGTTGCCCGTAGCTGCCAAGGTGACCCAGCCCAGCGGCCGAGCCCACAACTTCAATTTTTTTTTTAAATGTTCATATATTTATTTATTTTTTAATTATGCTTTTTTAAAGTTGTAATTTTTTTTTATTAAGTTTACTTTCTGTTATTTTTAAGGTTATTTTTAATTATTTAAAATTGTTTTTATTTGTGTGTGTTTTGGAATACATTTTTATTTTATTTTTTAAAATTATGCTTATTTTGAAATATTTTTATTTATTTTTTTATAGTTTCTTTTAATTTTTTTAAAATAGTTTTGACATGTTAATTTTGTTATTTTTTTTTTTATATTTTTATATTTGTTTTTAATGTTTTTTTTTTTCAAAAAAAATAAAATTTTTATTATGAAAAAGCATTTCAAAGAAAAAAAAAAACATGTTTGGAAAATCTTTTAAAAAACTAACATCCTAGGACGAAATACAAGTAGAGAAATAAGACAACTTGAAAAATTGTTAAATAATCAACATTTAAAAAAAATGTGCATACTAAGCACATAAGAAAATTTAAAGTGTCAAAAATGTCTTTAAAAAAAAATGAATGCTTATGTTGAATGTTTTTCAAATCGCATGAAAATCACTAAGATTTTAAAAAAAATTGTTCATATTTGATACATAAAAATATTGAAATTCTCATAAATATGGTAAAAGAAAGATGTATTATGAATCAACACGTTTTAAAATCAATTGATTTTTTTGCTACCTCAAAAAAAACGAGTAATTATATCAATTACTTTTCAAAGTTTGCATTATTGTTTTAGAAAACAAACACCCACTACCTTACATATAAATATTTCAAATTCTAACCCTAAGCATTTATCAATCATATTATGAGTTGAATAGTATTTTCAGGTTGAATGCATGATTTAAAGGTAATTTTGGCCTTTCATGTCGTGAACATGGCCAAAAGGCAGCAGCCTTGGCTGGACACACTTTTGTGAACCAACATTTTCCTTGAAATTTCAGTTTGATACAGAAAGAGAAAGTGAACCTGACACACTTGCAGACCAACCGATATTTACAAAGTCATTGCAATGTCACTCCGCATTTACATTGTCATTGCAATGTATTTACAAATTCATTGCAAGATTACTCCGCATTTAAATTGTCATTGCTCTTAAATCGGGTGAATTAATCGTTTCTCATTTTATAAAATCATCTATATGGGCAATTTTATAAATATTTTGTTTATTGTTCAAACAACTACTAATTGATACTTTATTTTATAAGTTTAGAAACATTCATTACAAGAATGAAGTTTCATTTCATCTATAAGTTTTTCAAATGTTCCAGTTTTCATTAACCAAATAGAATTTGATAACTCACTTATCCCATCAAATTTAGGGCTTTTTATTTTATTCTAGATTGTATTACTTATTAAATTTAGGGTTTTTCATTTTATTCCAAGTTGTATTACAGAAATGGAATTTTATAACTCATATAATATAAGTCTATGGGTTTTGGATATATGGTGATAAGGTGTACTGGTAAGACACTTCTTGATATAAAGTCATCAGTTCAATTCCCCACCTATTAAAATAATATATTGCACATAATAAAAATACAATGATACCAAAAAAAACTTAAAAATAACTCTAAATTTAAATTAATACATTAACAATAATAAACTTAACATTTTTGCAATGACAGCGCTCTTTCTATATTATGGAAAAATGAAAAATATACATTTGAAAAAGTGATTCAAACTTATTAAAACTGGTTGTTTCCCAATTCTAATCTTGATGGGTGCCGGCATTGCATAGTTAAGAATGGAGTGAATGACAAGATATGTGCATTGCACAACACAAAGGTGATATAAACATTTGCATTGTAATGTGATTGAAGCATCTTTAAAATATTAGAATTGGTGCATCTGAAACAATCATTTAATGAACTAATTTTTCAAGAATGAATTAAATACTAAGTTTAATTATTTTTATTTTTAAATTTACTAATTTAGATTTATTTTAATTTTAGTTTTATTAAATATTAAGCATTTAGATTTATTTTAATTTTAGTTTTATTAAATAATAAGCATTTAAAATTAATTGTTGTTAAATTTTTAAAATCGATTTTTTATATTCTTTAAAATAATAAATTAGTTAATATTTATAAAAATATTAATAGGTAAATAATATTTAAATTATAAATGAAATATTTGTGTTGATAAGTATAAAAATATTAATAAATAAAATAATATTTAAATTATAAATGAAATATTTGTGTTGATAAGGACTTTTTTTAATTGAAAGAGATTTTCCATATTTTTAATTTAATTATTAGAATAATCAAGTTTATTAGGATATGTGTATAATGTGATTTTATTTGTCATTTCAAATTATAAACAAAATATTTGTGTTGATAAGTATTTCTCTATTTTGAAAGAGATTTTCTAAATTTTTAATTTAATTATTAGAATGATCAAGTTTATTAAGATGTGTGTGTATAATGTGATTTTATTTGCCATTTCAAAGTTTTACCTATATTTCAATGTTGTGTTGTTCAGTTTAAAGTAGATTAATATGTCGTTTCTTAGCTCCATATTTAACACTATAGAAATTTCACATCTTTTTCAAACCCAAAAACACACCATTAAAATATTTTAATTATAATATTTTTTTTACAAAATGTATAAAACTAATTTGAAATTACAAATTAAAATTATATATATATATATATATATATATATATATAAAATGTACTATTTCAATTTTCTCTGTACCTTGAAAATAAAATAAAAAATCAAAGTTACATGAGTGCAACCAACCAATTGATGTCACTTCAAAATTCCAATAAAGACTTTATTAAAAGTGAATAATTTTAGGCAACACAATATGAAGCTCTATATCGAGAACAACACAATAATCAATTCAATATCGATCAATATCATCAATATTATTAGCAAAATTGTGCAAAAATTTCAGATAATATCATAAATTGATTCCTTTGAATACTTGATATGGTTGGTGATTTCCACATTTACTTATCCCAGTAAACAAAATCATTGTAAGGTCACTCGACATTTACATTGTCATTGATCGTAACATTGATGAATTAACCATCATCTGTATGTAGAGTTAAATAAATATTTTTTTATTGTTCAACAACTACTAAATGATAGTTTAGTTTATGATTTCATAAACAAAAGGTACAAGAATGAAGTAACCAAATGGAATTTGATAATCTACCTATGGCCATCAATATGAGGGATTTTTATTTAACAACCTCACAATCAATTTAACAATCATTGTCGCAAAGTCAAATTTCTCAAACATATTCAACTACATTAATAATCTAACATAGTCAACCATATTAATAGTCAAATTAATATTAGTAGTCAAACATAGTCTACCAAATTATTCAAACATAGTCAAACAAAGTCAACCTCCATAGTCAATGATTAAATAGTTAATCATGTTCAAACTTTGTTAACTCTTTGTTTGTCATATTTATAAATACTCAACCTTAACAATATTTAACAATATTGTGATGTTGGAATGGTATAGAACTCTATCCAACGTCGCATTGTGACAAACATTGTTGCAATTTGACGATCAATTTAATAATCATTGTTACAATGTTACATTATAACACAATTTATTCAACGTCACATTGCAACATTAAAAAATTAGGGTTTAATATATTAATCTTAGGATTTATAATATTAATCATAGGGTTTTATATTAATCCTAAGGTTTATAATGTTAATTATAGGGTCTGTAATTATAATCTTACAGTGTATATTAAGGGTTTATAATGTTAGGGTTTATTACATTGGGTTTTATAATGGTATGGTTTTACATTAGGGTTTAATGTTGGAATGGTACAACAGTCAATCCAACATGACATTGCGACAAAAATTATCTTAATGCAACAATAAATCTGACAATCATTGTCACAATGTTACATTACATTGCACTTTATTCAATGTTGTATTGTGGCATTACAAAATTGAGGTTTAATATAAGGTTTTTTAACATTGGGTTTATAGTATTAGGGTTTAATAAAAGAAGGGAAAATGTATATAATAAATCATATTGTATTGTGTGATCATCGTCCCAATGAATGCAATGAAAATTTAATATATGATAGATGATTCAGGATTTCCATCATAATCATATACAAGTCTCATATCTTTATTTAAAAGCAAAGTAGTTTTCATGTAATAAAGTCAAACATTTTCAACTTTAGTGAACTAAGGTCATGCTATTGGGTTTAACATTAGGGATTAGATAGTCATTGTACAAAATTTGTCATACATATTCAACCACATTAATAGTTAAACATAATCAACCATATTAATAGTCAAACATAGTCAATCAATTTTTTCAAAGATAGTCAAACAACGTTTACCTTTATAGTCAATGGCTAAATAGTTAACAATGCTCAAACTTAGTTAACTCTTTATTTACCATGTTTAACAATACTCGACCTTATCTTTCTCCCTTTCCACCCTTCTCACCCACTTGATTTATTTTCTCTTATCCCCCCCTTTTTCTTCCTTATCTATAAATATTTCATGCTACCTTTATTTTATCCATATGATTAATCTTATATATACTTTTTTCATATTAATTATAATATAAAATAATCCCTCTCAATCCATTAATATCATAATCCCTTAATATTAATAATCTCCAATATCCTACCCCGATCGGGGTGACAAAGTGGGAGCGTACGAGCATGAAGACAGAGCAGGTGAGAGGATGGCCAGGATGGCTGCCTACTGCCATCAAGCTAGATCAACTGGACGTGGTGGTGTCCTGCATGACTATGGGAATTTCAAGGGAGAAAAGTGGCATGAGTATGAGGGGAGAGGTTGGCAAGAATGGCGGCGGTAGTGGGATGGGACGTAGGGTAGGTGGGAAGGGATACATGAGGGTGGCAAGATCAGGAAGAGAGCACAGAACGCAGCGAAGGGAAGACGGGAACAGGGCAGCGCAAGCGACGGGATCTTCTGTGGCCGAGCTCAATTTCGGGTATGTTTCCTCTCGCTTACCTCCTGCAATTCACTCTGATAAGCATAGTATGTTGAAGGAGGGGGGAAAGCTGGGGTACGTTGGGGAGGGGCTGTGTCAGGGCAGGCCTGAGGACAATGATGAGAGGCAGAGAGAGGGCCCTGATCAACTGATTAACAGTAGCCAGAGCATAGGCATGCCCGGGGAGTGTATTCTTAGGACAAAGGGTTGGCCCTAGGAAACTAAGGTTGAACATCATAAGAAGGATAGGATGGTAGATGGCTTGGCCACCACCCTTAGTCCAGGGGGAGAGAGAACTATGACTCCCCAGAGAGACGAGGAAGACTGGAGTAGGGAGGGAATGCTTAGAAATAAGGATCTGTCAGATTATGGAAAGACTGAAGCTCCTAGAAAGCTAACGTTTTCTGTTAACAATTATAAGCAGAAGTCAGTAAAAGAAGACACGACACGCCTGGATAGAGGCCAAGGCCGTGGGGGTAGAGGGCGCCAGAGCCAACCGTGTAAAAAAGATCCTACCACTTCAGAACCGGCAAGCCCGAGAAGAGGTAGGAAATCTATTAGGGTGGCGGTCCATGAGGCAGCTCGCGCTTACAGAGAAGGGATGGACGTTGACATTTGCCAGCTGATCCAGGAGATGGAGGATAGCGTCATGGAAGAAGATTCTAAGCAAGAAATGGAAGAATGGGGGGATATAGTCCCCGACCCAGGGCACACCAGGGGCAGGATGACGCTATACAGACAAGCCTTGCACATTTACTGGGTCATGAAGCATTTGTTGGCCAGAGCCCTGGAACAGGTGGTGGGGGAGATGGCGGAAATAGCACAAGGTATGCCCAACATCAAAAAGGACATGAAAAATCTGCAAATTATGATGTTTATGCAAGATAGCAAGCTGGATGAGATCCAGCAACATATGATGAAGCTGTTTCCGGCGCCAGGTGACTCTGCTGCTGCACCGGCTATCGTGGAATCTGATAAAGATGATAGAAAGGAATAGTTTTTTAACTTCCAGTTTTTTATTGGGTTTTTAGCGGCTAGCATTTACTTTTCCTGTGTTTTTATGTTAGTTCGGAACTTGAACAGTGTTTCTAGATGTGAAGTGTATTTAGCTTGGGTTGAAAGACTGGTAAAATTTTGCTATTGGATGGCATATAACAGACTCAGGTGGCCAACAGACTTGGTTTCCCATGTGGGCAAGTTGAGGCCACCAAGATTTTGTATATGGAACAACTTGCTTTATAAATAGAAAAAGAAGGAACTATCGTAGCTTACAAAAAAAAAATCTCCAATATCCTATTACAATAATAAATTGATTTCCTATTAACTTTTATAAATTATAATTTAATATAAATTTCCTATAAAAATTATTAATTATTCTTATTATATGTACTAATTTATGAATATCCTTTCTCATTCTAAAAAGCCTCACATTAATTTTATTATCCCATTAACCCTATTACATATTATTATTATATACTCCATCCTCGAGTTGGATTTTATAGTTGCATGTACTTCTATTATATATTCTCTCTCTGCTCTTCATACCCACTCAAAGACTTGACAATGAAACCAGTTAGTGGCTTTGAAATGTCGACAAAAAATTCTACATCTATGGATCTTTCTTTTCTAATTAAAAACTCCTACCACAGAAGCTTGAATACTGTGAATATTTAACAGTATTGTGATGTTGGAATGGTATAGAAATCTATCCAACGTCGAATTGTGACAAACAATTTGACAATCATAGTTGCAATGTTATATTACAACAAATTTATTCAACATCACAATTGCGACATTAAAAAATTAAGGTTTTATGTTAGGGTTTAATAAATTAATCTTATGGTTTATAATATTAATCCTAGGGTTTATAAAATGCATAAAACAGAGCTTTCTACAGGGGAGAGGCACTTGGTAAACAACAGGCTTCTTAGCAGGTCGCCGACCACAGATATTGATAGCCTTCGTCATCGAATGGCTATCGGGTGGGAAAGTGATCGAAGGTTAACTATTCAAGCGGACCCAAAGATTTTTAGATCAGCGGTTCATAATCTTCATCGAGTCCGTAAAGAGGGTAAATACCATGCAAGTTTCTGATTCGATATCTCGGAGGACCGTCACATCAACAGGGACCTAATCGTATGGATATCAAGTTCTAAAAGTAATCAAAGGTTAAGTCTCAGACCAAACTTGAACATTTATAAACCAATGGCTCATAATCCTTATCGGATCTGTGAACCAGGTAAAAGGGGTGCATGTTGCCGAGGCGATAGTGTTCGTGATCGTCGGATCTTATGGGATTTGGATCGAAAGGACATCAGGTTTCAACATGGGAGGAGGTTAAGTCCAAGAACGGACCTGAAGTTTTATACTTTGACAGTTTATTTACCATGTCGGCTCCGTAAAGCTGGTAAAGGTCACGCATATCTCCGAAGCGATTTCTTTAATGACCGTTGGATCACTGGGGGTCTTATCGAATGGCCATCGGGTTGGATAATGGGCAGAGGTTTAGATGTAAGATTTAGGTATAAGGTTGCGGGTTTGTTTCGGGTTATTTCGGGTTAATCTTCATTGATTAGCCCTTGTTGGTCTTTACACTTGTAAAGACATGTAATATATGTAATTTTTCTTGCAGTTAATATAAGGCTCCACTCTAACTTGACCAAAAAAAAATAAAAAAAATCCTAGGATTTATAATATTAATGTTATGGTTTATAATATTAATTTTAGGGTTTATATTGCTAAGGTTTAATATATTAAACTTAGGGTTTATATTGTTAGTGTTTATAATATTAACCTTAGGGTTTATTATATTGTCTTTTATAATGTTAGGGTTTAATATTGTGACATTACAAAATAAGGGTTTACTATATTTAGAAATTTATCCAATGTCACATTGTGACAAACATTGTGATAATGTGACAAACAATTTGACAACCATTGTTGCATTGTTACATTACAATGCAACTTATTCAATATTGCATTATGACATTACCAAATTAGGGTTTAATATATTAATCTTAGGGTTAATAATATTAATCCCAGGGTTCATAATCCTAGAGTTTATAATATTAATCATGGGTTTAATATTAATCCTAGGGTTTAAAATATTAATCCTAGGTTTTCATATATTAATCTTAGGGCTTATATTCCTAGCATTTTGTATATTAAACTTAGGGTTTACAATATTAGCGTTTGTAATATTAATCTTAAGGTTTATTATATTGGGTTTCATAATGTTACACTTTTATATTAGGTTTTCATATTGTGACATTACAAAATTAGGGTTTAATATGCTTAGAAAACTATCTAGCATTGCATTGTGACAAAAATTGTCACAATGTGACAATCAAGTTGACAATTATTGTCACAATGTGACAATCAATTTGAAAATCATTGTCACAATGTTACATTACAATGTAATTTATTGAACATCGCATTGTGACATTACAAAATTAGGTTTTAATATATTAATATTAGCGTTTATAATATTAATCTTATGGTTTATAATATTAATACTAGGGTTCATAATCCTTATATTAAACCGAAGGGATTATTAATATTGATAATTTCTTCAGTTTAGTATATTAATCCTTGGGATTAGCATATTAAACTTACAATTTATAATCATACTATTTATAATATTAATCTTAGGATTTATTATATTGGGTTTTATAATGGAGTTTTACAAAATTAGGGTTTAATGTATTTAGCTTATGGTTTATAAGAGTAAGCCTAGGTTTTAATATTAATCCTAGGATTTATAATGTTAATATTAGGGTTTATCACACTGGGTTTTAATCTTAAATAAATCTTAATCTAATATTAATCTAATATAATATTAATCTTAGGGTTTGTAATTCTAAGCTTTAATATGTTAAATTTAGGGTTTAATATATTAATCTTAGAGTTTATAATATTACGTATTTGGTTTTATAATGTTAATGTTTTATATTATTCTTATATTAATATGAGTGTTCATAATCCTAACATTTTTAATTATTAATCTTATGATTTAATACATTTAACTTGGGGTTTATAATATAAGTCATAGGGTTTATTTTGTTAATTCTAGGGTTTAATATCAATATTAGGGTTCACCATATTTAGTAATACTAAACCTTAAAGATATTTAACAATGTTGTCACATTGGAATGGCATATAAATCTATCCAATGTCGCATGGTGACAAACATTGTCACAATGCGACAATCAATTTGATAATCATTATCATAATGTTACATTACAATGTAGTTCATTCAACATCACATTGCGACAATACAAAATTAGGATTTAATATATTGATATTAGGTTTTAAAATTTTAGGGTTTATATTCCTAGGGTTTAATATATTAAACTTAGGGTTTATAATTTTAGCGTTTATAATATTACACTTAGGGCTTATTATATTGAGCTTTATAATGTTAGTGTTTATTAGGGTTTAATATTATGACATTAATCCATTGGGTTTATAATGTTAATAATTTGTTAGGTGTATCAATCCCTTGGGTTTATAATATTAATAATCCCTTGGATTTTTAATATTGATCCCTTTGGTTCAATATTAATCCCTTAGGTTTATAATATTAATCTTAGGTTTCATACATTAATCTTAGGGTTTATAATATTAATCATAAGGTTTAATGTTAATGTTATGCTTTATAATCCCTTAGGCTTAAAATATTAATCCCGAGGTTTAATATTAATGTCTTAGGTTTATGATCCCTTGGGATTATAATATTAATCCCAGGGTTTATATTCCTAAGGTTTAATATTAAACCTAAGGTTTATAATAGTAATCCTACGGTTCAATATTTAATCCCTTGTGTTTATAATCACTTAGGCTTATAATTTTCATAATTGCTTGAGTTTATTAACCGCTTGGGTTTATAATATGAATAATCCCTTAAGTTTATAATATTAATAATCCTATGGGTTTATAGTATTAATTCCTTGGATTTATAATATCAATAATCTCTTGGGTATATAATATTAATCTCTTAGGTTTATTAATCCTTTTAATTTATAATATCAATAATCCCTTGGTTTTATCATATTATTGATAATATTTATAACATTATCATAATTTTATAATATAACAATAATTTTTATTATAATTTTGATCATAACTATAAATACAATAATGATAACATTTTATAATAAAATTATTATTTTTATAATATTGTTTTGTTTTGTTTTTCTGTTGTTTTGTTTTGTTTTGTTTTTTTTTTTTTTTTTTGTGGACACCCGTGCTCAGTGGATGTCGGCTACGTCCATGTAAAGTCTAGAGCTGATCTCTAGGATCCTGCCCCTTGGCCATCACAGACCTGACCCCAAGGGCTTTCGAGGAATTGACCCTATGACCTCTCGAACAGCGAGGCACTAAGTTGACCAGTTGGGCTAACCCTTGGGGCTATTTTTATAATATTGTTATTATAATTATATATTTATTAATGTCAATATTAATAATAATATTAATATCTTAAGGTTTATAATATTAATCTTAGCGTTTATAATATAAATCCTAGAATTTATTTTGTTAATCCTAGGGTTTAATATCAATCTTAGGGTTTACCATACTTAACAGTACTAAATCTTAAATTTATTTAACAATACTACTACATTGGAATGGTATATAAATCTATCTAATGTCGCTTTGTGACAAACATTGTTGCAAAGTGATAATTAATTTGATAATCATTATCTCAATGTTACATTACAATGCAGTTCATTCAACATCGCATTGCGACAATACAAAATTAGGATTCAATGTATTAATCTTAGGGTTTATATTCCTAGGGTTTAATATATTAAACTTAGACTTTATAATTTTAGCGTTTATAATGTTACACTTAAGGTTTATTAAATTGAGTTTTATAATGTTAGTGTTTATTAGGGTTATGACATTAATCCCTTGAGTTTATAATATTAATAAACCTAACTTGGATTTATAATATTTATAAACCCTTAATAATCCCTTAGCTTTTCAATATTAATCCTTTGGTTCAATATTTTTCCCTTGGATTTGTTAATTTCTTGGGTTTATAATATTAATCTTAGGATTTATATATTAATATTAGGTTTCATAATACTAATATTAGGGTTTATAATATTAATCATACAATTTAATATGAATGCCAGGGTTTATATTCCTTTGGGTTTATAATATTAATCCTAGTGTTTAATATTAATGCCTTAGGTTTATAATCCCTTGGGATTATAATATTAATCATAGGGTTTAATATTAATCTTAAGGTTTATAATATTAATCCTATGGTTCAATATTAATCTGTTGGGTGTTATATTAATCCCTTGTGTTTATAATCCCTTAGGTTTATAATATTAATAATTGCCTCAGTTTATTAACCCCATAGGTTTATAATATTAATAATCCCTTCGGTTTAATAATCTATTGGGTTTATAATATTAATCCCTTCGGTTTATAATATTAATCCGTTGTGTTTAATGTTATTCCCTTCAGTTTATATTCGTTTGGGTTTATTAGTCCCTTATGTTTATAATATTAGTCCCTAAGGTTTTTAATATTAATCCCTTGAGTTTATTATTAATCTCTTGGGTTTATTAATCTATTTATTTTATAATATCAATACTACCTTGGGTTTATCATATTATTGATAATATCAATAATATTATCATATTTTTATAATATAATTGTAATTATTATCATAATTATAAATACAATAATGATAATATTTTATAATATAACTATTATTTTTATAATATTGTTATTATCATTATATATTTATTAATATCAATATTAATATTAATATTATATCCATAGAATTGATGTCTATTGGCATATATCAACCACATTTACTAATGTGGTTGTGCATGGGGATTTATAATATTAATCCTTTTGGTATATTAATTTCTTGGTTTTATAATATTAATCCTAGGATTTAAATAAACCCAAGGGATTAATGTTATAAATCCAAGGGATTAGAAACATTCAATTATAGTCAACCATGGTTGACCAAAGTCATTCTTTTTCAACCTTAGTCAACTTGGTCATCTGTGGTTGCTCAATCAATATTTAAAAATGCTTAATAATAAAAATATTAATAGGTAACTTTTTAAATATCATGCATCTATATATCTATAGATATCCATATCATGGATGAGAATTTGCCACATGATTATTTGAGGCGAATATCAATATAGTCTCATGCATCTACTAGAGCGGGAGGTCGAAGTCATGGATCAAAGAGGATATCAAATGAATTAGGGGAGGTTCATCATTCACATCGTGGTATTTATATATGTGTGTGTGTGTGTGCATTTACTTAAATGATAAATAAGTAGAATAATATGTATGTACACATAAATATTGAATTGGTTTTCTATTTTTTTAGATGCTTCGCTCACAATGTTGTTGCATGACGGTTGTCAACATTCTTTGGGTGGTCATTAATCTCAGGGTGGTCAACATTCTCCGCGTGGTCATCAATCTTAGGGTGGTCAACATTCTTCGAGTGGTCAACGTCATTTTGGTAAATTATATATAAAAAAATTATGTTAAAACAAATTTGTACATGTAAATGAATTGTAAGTACATATGTGTGTACATGTATATCTTCCATACATGTATGAATACATTTGTTCACATGTTTTTATATTTATGTAATTTTATATATTGATCCAGAGAGTGAAAATGTTGGTCCAAGTATATGTAAGCAAAGCCGGACAGTTCAAGAAGAAGGTCATACACTAATTACTACTTATCCATCTGATATTTCGGATGAGCTTCCTTGGGAGACAAACCTCCAACAATGCACATTACTAAGGAGAAAAACTCATTATTCTAAATTGAGGAAATATCTTGGGAGTTTGGAGCTCCCTACAAAGAGTAGAGAAAGCTTAGAAATAGTTGTGCACTCTCTAAGCTCATTTCTTGATATTTACAAGAAGATTGGGCCAACCACATATTCATTTATAGATATGATGAGGCATAGAAAGGAAGTAGTGATGGGTCCCGATAAATGGGCCGAGGTTAGTAAAAGGGTTACAAAAGAAAATGAAAAATCTATGTTTAATTTCAAAGAAGGGCCGAAAAGAAAGATGCTCAAGGTGCAATATTTCAAGCACCCTGATATAGTCAGCCATTTGTATGATATGTTCCTTGCAATGTATGGAAAGTTGTCATGGAATGATGACTTTCCAATTTATTTTCTAAAATTATTTTATGCAGAATCCTTTTTGGGTATGAAACCTGATTATAATGACCTTCCATATGAATATTATGGTACTGGGAAAGGTCGGTTATATGATCGTAAGGGCACATTACGTGATACTGAATTGCCTCACCCTCAGCCACCTTTGGTATGCCAACCTCCTTGTCTGGTAACTTTGCGTTCAGAAATGGATGCGGCTTCTCAAATTAGACGAGAAGGAAGGGATGCAATTATAGACAACATACAAAGTGCATTGACTAGAATTGATATTAGTCTAAATCGACAAAGAGCACGAGATGATGCATGCACTAATTTTGTATCTAAAATAGATGAGGAGATAGATAATATAAATACTGAGGAGCTTAAAGCATATGCAAAGGCTTGTCGTAATGGTTGGCAAGACCTAATTATTCATGAAGAAGAGGGCGTGGGATCAGTTGTGTTAATGGTTAGGGTGGAAATTTTAATGTAATTTGTAATGTATGTATTAATGTTGATTCACATACATTTTGTTAGTTTTTTTTAGATATAATCTAATACAAATTTATCATATGTTCACCATTTGCAGTTAACTCGTTTGTTGAACGAAAATTTTGATAATTTCACGGTCTCAGGTTTAAGTTCCAATGAATATATTTTGAGCGATGTTAGTTTTTTTGAAGAGTTCATGTTGATACAATTATTATTCTACTTTAATTATATCGGTATATTGTGAGGATATATTTTTAAAAGAACTAATTATGTATATATAATTAAATGTTAACAGATTCTAATTCTGACCAATGTTTTGGACATAAAGCCACCTCTTCCTTCCTATTAAGAGATGTGCCACAAGTATTGAATATTTCACTTATGTTTTGTTATAAATTTAAGTGCAAGTTTCATTAAAAAATGAGATAGATTTATCTTATAGTTTTAAAATTTTGGAAATTTAGGTTTATGGAGATGATTTCCATTCTCCAAGGACTTTAGCGATGGATTTGACAATGGGGATAGGATCATCTAAAAAAATTGAAAAAGTTGTGTAACAATTTTTTTAATATTGCGAGTTTATGCATTTTTATGTGCAATTTAAAATTTCTAATATATACATGTACATGTATTGTACATGGCATCCAGGAGGGCGCAATGTATGGTGAACACCAAAAGGGCACAATGGAGAGGGAACACTATGAGGTATTGCATGAAATTTGAAACTTTTTATAATTTTGTTTTGATGACTACATTCTCGTTTAATTTTAAAACATCAAAATTTAATTTTAAAGTACATAATATTATGTATATATGCAATTACACATGTTGTGCAGGGCACCCATGATTCATATGAGAGCACGAGGAGGTTGATAGATCATATATTTGAGCAAGATTGTCTAAATTGATGCAACTTTTTATTTGACAATGTTTTAATGTTATATTTACTTTTATCATGATATAAATTTTGGACATATTTAAAGTAAAACTCTTTATTATGAATTGATGCATCTTATTATTTGACAACTTTTTATTATATATTTACTTTTATAATGATATAAATTTTGGACATATTTTAAATCTTGAACTCTTTATTATGATTTAATACATGCTAATTTTGGAGTTTATGTACATTTTGCATGGTACAATTTGCATGATGTATGGTTTGATGCTTAAAACTTGGTTTTACATATTTAAGTTCATGAATATGTAGCAATGAAAGTAAATTTGCATTTAGTTGGTACATTTTGCATTCAATCATTCTTATAATGTTAGTAGATGATTCTTAGGTTTTGTTTAAAGTTGTTTTGTCTTGAGTTATTTAAAATGAATATATTAAAATTGCAAATTACAAAATGTGAGGTCTACATTTTGCATTTGAATGAATCTTATAATTCAGTGTAGATGTCTAAAACAATGATAACTTAAAATTGCATTATAAAATATGGTATGTACATTTTTCATTCATGTATAGAAAGGCTACTATGGATGTCAGTTGATAGTTAACTTTTAATATAAAGTTGTTTGAATGCACAAACATAAGTTAGATAAAATTGCATTATAAAACATGGCCCACAATTTGCATGATGCATGCATGGTTTGATGCTTTTAAAGGTTTTACATATAATTTAAGTTCATGAATATGTAGAAATGAAAGTAAATTTGCATTTAGTTGGTACATTTTGCATTCAATCATTCCTATAATGTTAGTAAATGATTCTTAGTAAATGGCTCAACCAACCACAATCACAAATTAACAGAGCAGTAACAATGCAATATACATCACAAATTAACAGAGCAGTAAATCCTCAATACAAGTCTACATAACAAGCAATATACATATAACTTTGTAACTCAATACAAGACCCAATGAGTATCGCTTTCACATCATCACATTCTTAAGAATGTATAAAGTGCACAAAAAGAAATGCTAACAATGTACTTGAACCCTAAATTCTCAAAGATGAATCCAAGTAGAAGAAATTATTGGGAAGTTCAACTAAAAAAATTCTAATGGAATGCCATCTTCAATGATATGTTCATAGTCAGCTTTTGACATTCTCCATTTTTCAACTTTCAATTTTTTTTTGGATTGAACTTCTATCAACTTTATGCGCAATGCACACACCAAGTGGCTATATTGACAACTTATGACATCGCGTTGATAGACTTGAAAGTAAACATTACTCTCAGTTTAGTGATTTTCTTGGAAAAAATAACCTTTCAGTATAATAGACCCTCTTTCATATATAAAATCATTATCATCATAGCCTTCCAATAACTTCATCTTTCATTCAGTGCACCGCATCAAATAATACTTGACATTTTCTATGTTGTTAATGGATGCAACTATAACAAAAACATCTCCTACACAATAAAACAAGTGTAAATTCAAATCATAATTAACATGAAATTAGCTTTATCAATATGGACTTGATTTTATTATCTATTTCTAGATCTCTATATTTTAACTATTATATAAACACTTATATGCACTGATTTTAAGAACATAATATATATATATATATATATATATATATATATATATATATATATATATATATATATATATATCTTTTGAAATCAATTGAAATGTTACCTTCTCTAACAAGATTAGAAACTTGATCACCTTCACATGTTACTATTGTCTCCTTTGATTCCATCTCTTCGAAGCGTGCAACTCACATTTCCCCCTTCTTATTTAGTTATGTATGTTGCCAAGGTTTTACATACATATTATTTTCACAAAGATCATCGGATTGTGTGTCCTCTATGCAAATAGGACAAAAACAAGAATATTTTCTTTTATCAAATGCAAATGCATTTCAGTAATCCTTTGTTTTAACTGAATGCAATTTTCAAGTCCCTTTTACCGTTTCATATTCATATGTAATTGATCTATCTACAACTTCGACTCTAATATGCCAAAAAAACTATAGTAAATTCAAAAAATAATTTAAATATGTTATTTAAAATACAATTTATATATCAAAGATAATCATCCTCATATTGTTTAAACTACATAGTTTATAAATGTTTAGAATTATAAAATTAATAAAAAATTATCATATATTAAAACTATATACAAGTTAATTCGTATATATGTACATACCTTCGTACCTCCCTTGATGGGTTAGTCTGATAGCTTAATGCAGCATTGCATCATTGAACAAATGTCTAGCTGAGATAAGTCTATTTGCAGAGTGGTATATTGATATCTTCGAAGTCATCGTTTCAAAAATTCAGCCTAAAAGACTCACTTTAAAAATTAAGCTAGAAAATCTCACTTTAAAAATTCAGCCCAAAACACTTACTTTAAAAATTAAGCTAAAAAATCTCACTTTAAAAATTCAACCCAAAATACTTACTCTAAAATTAACCTAAACATTCTCATTTTATAAATTCAGCCCAAAAGACTTATTTTAAAAATTAAGTCCAAAAAAATTCCTTTAAAAATATAGCCCAAAATATTTAGCTTAAAAGCTCACTCCAAATGAGGAAAGAGTCTGAAAATAATATTTCATCTCGATTTATTTATATCGTTGAACGGGCGAAATGTTTTTGTCGGAGGAACGCATTGTTTCATTTTTGCAACCGACGGAAAATATTGACACATTTTAGGTCAAACTTTTAAAAATAATTCAGCCAAACATTTATAATAATTCGGCTGAATTATTTTTCCTTTTATTTTAACAGGCGCCAACAACAAACACAAGTTCAGTCGAATGTGGTTTTAGTTTGGTCAAATTGTTTTAACTTACAACTCTGCAAAAACTCCTCTCTGATCACCTTTTTCCAACTTCGGAATGCTTAAACTCCATAAAATTTGGTGAATTTAATGTTGAAACCAATACCAACATTTGCATAATTGAATCTACTTTCAGTAGCTATAAATTTTATGGAATTTCATAGAACATTGCTAATTTTAATTAATTTTCTAAATAAATGTGTGCAAAAAAATCCTGAAGGTCATTATGATTAATTGAGATAAAAAATTAGTATCTTCTAAAATACACTATAAAAAGATATGAAAAATTTACGGTTCATTACATTGATCCGTCTTCTGTAATGGGTAGTTTTTAGATTTTTAGTTTATAACTAAAATGTTGAGAAACTTGATGCTTAGGTGAACATCTTCAAAATATGTAGTTCTTCATATTGGTTCAATTCAAAAAAAAATAGTAATTATGATGTGCCTTAGTTGGTTTCGTAAATATAATGATATCGAAGTAGAGTATATCTATATTGTTGCAATGCATTTTTTTTCAAAAATGCCAAGTTAACAAAGAATACACTAGTGCTAAAAAACATGACGTGTTATAAATCCCTTGATTTTTAAAGAACATACAGTCAAACAATTGCTAAGTTGACATATTATATTTGAATAAAAAAATTCCAAAAAATAAGTAAGAGAAAGCTAATAAAATTTCTGACAAGTTTTCTTTTTATTGGAAAATGAAATTCTACATAAAAATTTCTTTAGCTTATCGAAAGTTGAAGAACTTCTAAAAAATATACTTTTTTCTCAAAAAAGGGAAAAAAGTGTAACCCAACTTCACATTTTCACCCTAATATTAATAAATAATAATAATAATGCGATGTTCGAATCATAGACAAATTTTCCAACATTGCAATGTGACAAACATTGTCACAATGTTACATTAAATTGCAATTTCTCCAACGTTGCAATGTGACATTACAAAATGTGGTCAACCACATTCAATAATGTGGGTGACTATTCGACTATGTTTGACAATCAAAAGTATTCAACTTTGGTCAAACATAATTGGATATAATTTTTATTGATTGATATTAATAATAAAAAATGTTGTGATGTTTGAATGGTGTAAAAATGTATCCAACTTCATTGTTGTCACTCACTGCAAAATGTGTTTTCAGTTGTCCAAAGTGCAAAAGAGAAAAGGAGTTTGCAGCCATATTCCAAGCCACATAAACACTCAATGCTAAATCGGACCTATCCAATGGATAGTGCTCGGAATAATGTTTTTAAGGGTATGTGGAATTCCAAAAATGGACTCATGGATCAGAAGATATGGTCAGTTGAAGCTAAGGAGTTTTGTTCCCTTTGAAAGGAAAGAAAGAAGAGAATATCGGAGGTTCGAGAGACATCGATGATCGTAAATCGGAGAATCAGGTAGTAGGGCACATCAACAATCGCAATATCGGAGGTCCCACAAGGTATCGTCACATCAATGATCGCAATGTCAGAGGTCATGGCATATCAACGCATCAAATATTAGAGCTTTGATATATCGGAGGTTCAGCAATGGAGCAAAGTGAATCAGTGATCAACGATCGCCGATATTGCAAATCAGTGATTGAAGGTTCCAAATCGCATCGCAACAACAAAGCAATATCGTCGATTAGTGATCATCAATCAGTCATATCGACGAATCGGTGCACCGAAGAGGTGACAACTCTAAAATGTTGTGATATCGTGAGTTCCAATGCAAAACCAGGGGTGGATGGGCCCTTTTTCTCTCTCCTCCATGAAGACACGTGGTAGCACAGGAGCGACTCCAATGAAGACACATGGTAGTCTATTTTGTCGTTTTGATGGGAAATATGGAGGCACATATGGGTGACATGTGTCACCAATCAGGAAATGCCATGTGATGCGATGATGTCATCATTAGAGGTCACTTATCGAAGAAGTGGGAATGTCGCAGCCCCAATGTTATTTCTCTGATTGAAAAGTGCGATAAAGGGGTTGGTCCACAGTCACAAAGGCATAAAAAACCAAAGACAGAGTTGGAGGCCAAGCACTAAAATTGAAGATCGCAAACATGTCATGGCTCCAATATAAAATATACGATAGGAAACCTCAAATGGATAGGAGTTCTGATATAGGGTGCATGGTCGTAAGAGTTAAGGCGCTAAGTAGTTAACACAGGAAAACAACCCTCGAACAACAAATAAAAAGCCTTAGCCCCGGAAGACTAATTCAATGGTCACAACCCTCGATCTTATGAGAAGTAATACAAGAAGGGCTCAAAGCAAAAGGGGCCTAAAGAGATCAGAGTTCGTTATTTCACAGAACTTGTTACATATAAAGATTGCGACAAGCATAATCCCCGATATTACACTGTGGTTGTTTTATGATGCATGTTATGATCTAATAGTGTGATACAGGTAATATGAGTCGACAATTGTGTTTGGAGCATCATTAAGGCCATCACGATGATAGCTCCCAACTTTAGTGAGTGGGAAATTAAAGTGGTTAAGGTGAAAGTGACGTGAACCACATGAGCAGCAGGAGAAGCACACTAAGGCAAAGACGTGGCCTGATCAGGGGAAATCTCAAGAATGGCATAGGTATATTTTCCTCTTATCATCATTCAATTTTTCCTTTTCATTTTATTTTGTAATTTCTATGTATTTTCAAGAAAGGAATCAAATCCTTTGTAATCGTTTTGGGCAGTAGGATATCGCATGCCGAGATATCTAGTCAATCTAACAGCTGGCCTTTGGCTGAGATATTTTGTAACTGTTAATTCAAAGCTCCCCCTCTCCTTATAAATAGGGGGAATAAACACTTAATAGAGGTTTCGTAATTCTGCACCCAAGGGGTCCAAATTATGTGAGTCCACTTTTGGTTCTATTTGCCTATTCATAAGGGACTTGAGTTATGTATTGCTAAACACAGTGGACTGGTGAATTGGACTCATTTTGAGGATTAATGAAACTCTTTGGTGATTCCAATTAGAGAAATGCACAATATGTTTTTCTCCTTTGTATATCAATTCATGTATGTTATTTCTCCCTATGAAATAGTGTAATGAAGCTGTCAGTTTCACTTTTATTCATGGTTGTATGTTTGTTGTTAAGTAGTGAGAAGTACCTGTGTAGTTACATATTTACTTGTATTATTTTATAGCCTACAATACCTATAATGTGCACAGATTTACTAATTGTTGTTTGGTGATAGATGTATTCATGATGCATATAGTTTGGGACCTTAATTAGCACTCCATTGTTTCTACCATTCCGCCTCTTCACTCTTCCATACTTCTACCAGAACATTGTTGCTTAGGATTATGTCTTGTTTCCATCCCTATACATCGAATTCCCTCCTCTCTTTCCTCCTCTTCAATTTTACTACAAATCCAATAACAAGCTGCCTATTTTTGTGTGTCGGCCACTAAAACCAAACATTTCTCTTTGAGATTGACCCAATTTACCCCCTGTACATTTAGATCCATGTATTGGCTTGAGTTTACCTTGATGAAGGAATATTGAACCAAGCCCCTTTCATTATCTTGTCCAACTACGTGACAATTGGAGTGTAGCAGAAAGCTCTACTGATAATATTCAAAAGCTCTCCTCTCTTAATATGTCCTAAGCATTGGTCTACAATCAACCCAGAGGTTGTCTCTACAAATCTTTCATACCTTCTTAAACACTTGTGCTACAAGTGCTAGAAAAAGTGAAAGCATCTTTCTGGCGCCATTGCTAGGGAGCAAATTAGAATATTTTTCCCTGCGTACAACAAATTTTTACATTCCCCTTGTCAGGTGAGCAAGGGAAGTGTGGGTTGAATATCTCTCACCTTGGCGACTCCATTGTCCATATTTTTATCTAAATATCCTGGCGAATCCACTGTCTATTTCTCTATTTGATCATCCTGGCTTCCAAGCAGCCTCATACTCGCTCTGATGCCAAACAACAAAAAATTCCCCTACACTTGAGCTTGAGATCACTCTCCTTAAGGGGTTTTCAAAATGGACATTTCTGCATTCTTGACCAACAAATTTCCCCACTGGATTTTTCTTCTATTGCTAGTTATCCTAATCATGTCCCTTAATTTCATGAATGGAATACCTATTTGCCTAGATTCAATGGAGACTCAGATAGAAGGCCTAACCAACACCTTAAGGATTTTTATGAATGCATGGAACAATAGGGTATTTTTCTTAAAGATGTACAAATGAAATTGTTCATGTATTCTTTAGATGAGGATGATACAGTTTGCTATAGAACAATAACTCATGGTGGCATAACGTCCTTAAAGATTTTTTACATGGAATTCAATCATTATTGCAAAAGATTGTATCCACTGGATGCTCTATTTGAATATTGTTATGCATATTTAAATGTTGAAAATATTCCTGAGGTTAATGATCCCGTTGAAGATGTATGTGGGGCTCCACCCTAAGAAGACATCTAATGGAATCAAGCAGCATCACCCAGTGATCAAGAAAGAGCCATCATCGAGCTGCAAACAAACCCTCAAAGATCTTATTCTACCAAATTTGATGATTTTCCTTCTTATGATGAGTATGACTCCAATGGGAAGTCGAGTGATCTAGAACTACAATAGTCCCAGTCGTGGGAAGATGCACAGAAAGAAGACGCTCTAGTTTATGATTCATGTCCTTCACCTGGAGAATAAGTTCAAGAACCCCCTCTGATTTATGATTCATATGATTCACAGGACAATGAGATGGTCACGGATTGTCAAAGGGATAACAAGTGGGGAGATGGCTTCCAGTGATAAATTTTTCAAGAAGAGCCCAAAGTTGAAGAGCCATGCAAAGTTTGTGGCTATCTATTGCAAAAATATTCCTCCCTGAAAATTGTTCAAGAAAGGGAGAAAACTAAAAAATTTCCTCATCAGTTCCATGATCTAGTGGCTGACTACATGGTATATTTCTTTGGCCTGAAATAGTATACATCTATTCCAAGGTATGTGTCAAACCTTTGGTCTGAAGCTCTTATGGGTTGCATGCACATGTTAGCCACTGATTTTCAAGAACAAATACCCATTAAAAGGTTCATGGAGGAGATTAAAGGGGCTGAGCATCAACTACCAAGTTGGGGGCACATATCAAAATTTTTGTCCAAATATTTTATGTGGTACATGCCTGTTTCAATGGTTGAATTCCTAGAGAATGATGGTATAAGGTCTAGTACCTTTATGTTGAGATGGTATCATTTGAAGGTTGACTTCACTTGGGTGAATTAAGACCTATGCATAATTATGAGTTATATATAAATAATCTCACTAGCTAAGAATTTAATTTACAGTTGTTAGAATTTATATTTTTGCATTTCGGTTTTATAAGGAAAGAACTCCTAGCAAATAAAGTCCCATGGAAATTTTTTGGTTGTATAGGTTCATTATATTTTTGAATCCATGCCCAATGGTGAAGGCTATTGGTCTGCAGGTTCTCAACACCTTGCTAGCAAGGCATTGTCCCCAGTTGGAGCCAATGTTGTCACTCACTGCAAAATGTGTTTTAGTTGTCCAAAGTGCAAAAGAGCAGAGGAATTTTCAGCCATCTTCCAAGCCCCATAAGTACACAAAGCTAAATCAAACTTTATCCATTGGATAGTTCTCGGAATAAGCTTTCCAAGGGTATGTGGAAGTCCAAAAATGAACTTCTGGATCAAAAGATATGGCTAATTGAAGTTAATGGGTTTTGTTCCCTTTGAAAGGAAACCAAGAAGAGCATATCGGAGGTCCAGGAGCCATCGACGATCAAAAATCAGAGGATCAGGCAGCAGGGCACATCGACATTCGCAATATCGAAGGTCTCGCAAATCGGAGGTATCAACACATCGACGATCGCAATATCAGAGGTCATGGCATATCAGGGCATAAAATATCAAAGCTTCGATGTATCAGAGGTCTAGCAACAAAGAAAAGAGAATCAACGATCAACGATTGTTGATATTGCAAATTGGTGATCGGAGGTTCCAAATAACATCGCAATAACAAAGAAATGTCACCGATTAGCTACCAGTGATTAGTAATATCCGTGAATCGGCGCATTAGCGGGGTGACAACTCTAAAATGTTGTGATATCGCGAGTTGTGGTATGTTAGTGTTAAAGCGCTGGGGAGGGCCAATTATGATTAACAAATAAATTCAACACAAAACCAAGGGAGGATGGGCCCTTTTTATCTCTCCTCCATGAAGACGCGTGGCAGCATAGGAGCGGCTCCAATGAGGACACGCGGCAGTATGTTCTATTGTTTTGAGGGGGCCTATGGGGGCACATATAGGTGACACATGTCACTAATCACGAAGTGCCACGTGGTGACGATGACGTCATCATCGGAGGTCACATATCGGAGAAGTGGGAATGTCGCAACCCTAATGTTATTTATCCCATTAGAAAGTACGATAAAGGGGCTCCGATGTGGGGGTTAGTCCGTGGTCATAAAGGCATAAAAAAACAAAGGTGGAGCTGGAGACCGAGCACTAAAGGGCTATCACAATTGGAGATCGCAAACATGTCGCGGCTCCAATATAAAAAACTCAACTAGAAACCTTCGATGGAAATGAATTCTGATATAGGGCATGTTTTCATAAGAGTTAAGGCGCTAAGAAGTTAACACGAGAAAACAACCCTCGAACAACAAGTAAAAAGCCTTAGCCCCAGAAGACTAAGTCGATGGTCATAACCCTCGGTCTTATGTGATGTAATACAAGAAGGGCTCAAAGTAAAATGGGCCTAAAGAGATTGGAGTTCATTGTTTCGTATAACTTGTTATGTATAAAGAATGTTACGAGCCATGTTACGCTCTGATAGCATGATATAGGTAAGATGAGTCGACAACTGTGTTTGGAGCATCACTAAGGCCATCACGGTGATTACTCTCAGCTTTAGTGAGTGGGAAATTCAAGTGGTTAAGGTGAAAATGATGGGAACCAGACGAGCAACAGGAGAGGCACACCAAGGAAAAGACGTGGCCTAATTAGGGGAAATATCAAGAATGGCATAGGGATATTTTCCTCTTATCATCATTCATTTTTTCCTTTTTCTTTTATTTTGTAATTTGTGTGTATTTTCAAGAAAGGAATCAAATCCTTTGTAATTGTTTTGGGCAGCAGGATATCGCACGCCAAGACAACTAGTCAATCAAACAACTGGCCTTTGGCTGAGATATTTTGTAATTGTTAATTCAAAGCTCCCCCTCTCCTTATAAATAGGGCGAAGAAACACTTAATAGAGGTTCCAGAATTCTGCACCCGAGGGGTCCAAATTTTGTGAGTCTACTTTTGGTTATATTTGTCTATTCATGAGGGACTTGAGTTATGTATTGCTAAATGTAATGGACTGGTGAATTGGTCTCATTTTTAGGATTAATGAAACTCTTTGGTGATTCCAATCAGAGAAACACGTAGTATGTTTTTCTCCTCTTTATATCACTTCATGCATGTTCTTTCTCCCTCTGAAATAGTGTAATGAATCTGTCGGTTTCACTCTTATTCATGGTTGTATGTTTGTTGCTAAGTAGTGAGAAGTACCTGCATACTTATAGATTTACTTGTGTTATTTGATAGCCAGCAATACCTGTAATGTGCACATATTTACTAATTGTTGTTTGGTGATAAATGTATCCATGATGCATATAGTTTGGGACCTTAATTAGCGCTCCACTATTTCTGTCATTCCACCTCTTCAGCCTTCCATGCTTCTGCTGGAACATTGCTGCTTAGGATTCTGTCTTGTTTTTAGCCCTATGCATCGAACTCCCTCCTCTCTTTCCTCCTCTTCACTTTTACTACAACTCCAATATTATGTTGCCTATTGTTGTGTGTCGTCCACCAGAACTAGACATTTCTCTTTGAGATTGGCCTGATTTACCCCCTGTGCATTTAGATCCATGTAGTGGCTTGAATTTACCTTGATGAAGGACTATTGAACCAATCCCCTTTCAATATCTTTCCAACTGCATGACAATTGGAGTGCAGCAGAAATCCCTACTAATAATATTCAAAATCACACCTCTCTTAAGATGTCCTAGGCACCGGCCTACAATCAACCCAGAGGTTGTCTCTAGGAAGCTTTCATATCTCGTGAAGCACTTGTGCTACATGTGCTAGAAAAAACGGCAACAATCACAATGTTACATTATATTAAAATTTATCCAACATCGCAATGTAACATTACAAAATTAGTCAACCACATTTACTATTGTGAGTGACTATGTTGAGCTATGTTTGATAGTGAACGCGTGGCCAACCATGGTCCACCATCATCAACCATGGTCATAAAAGTCAATCAATGTCTCTACGTCAACCATGATCAACCATGGTTAATCATGCTTGAATATGGTGAACCATTCATCCATAAACTCTCGTGGATATTCCACTGGATAGTTACTCACAACAAATCTGATGATATTATATTAAAAATTCTAAATTTCTACGTTATTCCAGGTTCATTAAACTTCTATATCTATAGATTTAACTGTAATTAGTGCATGCGTGAGAAAGTAAATTATGCAGAAAAATAGAGAACGACAAAATAATCTCACGCGCACACACATAAGACACAAGATATGATGTGGGAAACCCTTTAGGGAGAAAACCCAACTAGAAGGTGAGGTCACTTCGATCTCTTTCTCTATCTGGAAGATAAGGCTGCAGGTACAAATAAATAATGCCCGTGTCCCGTGGGCTGCTATAGTGCATAGTTCCTCTCTATGTGCTCTACCTCCTATCTCTCCTGACTATCTTTGCTCAACTATAAAACAAAATGCTCTCGAAAGAATGGTATGCCTCTTCCTCCTAGTGGTTTGATTATAATACAACCTGATAGCCCATTAGTGGTTAAGTTTGACTACATCAACTCTTAACTAGAGTTACAATATAGACTCTTATAGAGTCTTTTAAATAAAAAACACGTGGCTAGCCCCTTTTCCATGAATAATGGGGGCTGAAGCGACATCCTCCCGAATTATAGGTGTGAAAACGGGAAGGCTAACTTCTGAGTGGCATAATTTTGTATACAAACTTCGATTGACACACTTCTTATATTGTTGGAAATATAATTGTGTGTAGAATAACACGAAAATATGTATCTTAAAGCACCAAATTTTTACCCCCCCCAAAAAATGTCATTTGATGCCTAAAAACGCTCCCGGAAGTTTTCAGACCTTGTTTTGCCAAAATGGGTCCCGCTAGTAAAAATGATCCAATGAGATGATTCCTCCACTTTTTCCACATTGAATGCATCAAGATGGATGACAAACAATATAATGATCCAATTCGGATCAACCATGGTCAATGTCTCTATGGTCAACTATGGTCAACCATGATTGACCCTCATCAACAATGATTAACCATTATTGAACTTCATCAACCATGATCAAAGCCTCTTTTGCTGAATTTGGTCAACCATGACCAACCATTCTCAAGCATGGTAACTTAATGTCAACCATTTTCAACCATGATCAACCATGTTCGACCACCATCAACCATTGTTAAGCATGATAAATTGTGGTCATAATGGTCAATCAATGTGTCTATAGTCAACCATGATTTGTTGTGGTTGAATATGGTAATCTTGGGTCAACCACGGTCATCATTGGGTTTATTAATCCGAAGGGTTTATAATTTTAAACCCTTGGGTTTATAATCCCTTAGGTTTATTAATCCCCTCAGTTTATAATATCAATAATCCCTTCAATTTATAATATTAATAATCCCTTGGATTTATTAATCCCAAGAGTTTATAATATTAATAATCCCAAGGGTTTATAATATTAATAATCCCTTATGTTTATAATATCAATCCCTTGGTTTTATTAATCCCTCAGGGTTATAATATTCATCGCTTGTGTTTATTAATCCCCTAGGTTTATAATATTAATAATCCCTTGGGTTTATAATATTAACAATCCATTAGGTTTATTAATCCCTAGGATTTATAATATTAATCCCAATGATTTATTAATAATATTAGTAATCCCTTGGTTTTAGAATATCAATAATTCCTTGGATTCATGGTTGCATATGGTAAACCATGGCTAAATTGGGTCAAACATGGTCAACCATTGCCAGTTAATGTCAACCATAATCAACCATGGTCAACCTTGTTCAACCATGTTCAACCATGGCCAACCATCATTAACCATGGTCATAATGGTTAATCAATGTCTCTATGGTTAACTATGATCAACCATGGTTAATCATGTTGGAATATGGTGAACCATGGTGAATGTCTTTATGGTCAACCATGGTCAACTATGGTAAACCATGATCAACCATGGTAAAAAATGGTCAACCATGATTAACCATGGTTGAATTTCATCAAGCATGATTAAGGTCTCTTTGGTTGAATTTGGTCAACCATATTCGACCATGGTCACTTAATGTCAACCATTGTCAGCCATAATCAACCATGTTCGATCACCATAAACCATCGTCAAGCATGATAAATCATGGTCATAATGGTCAATCAATGTGTCTATAGTCAATTGTGATTAGTCATGGTTGAATATGGTTATCTTTGGTAAACCATGGTGAGCATAGGATTTATTAATCCCAACGGTTTATAATATTAATCCCTTTGGTTTACTAATCCCCTCGATTTATAATATCAATAATCTCATCAGTTTATAATATTAATAATCACTTGGGTTTATAATATTAAAAATCTCATAGTTTTATCAATCCCAAGGGTTTATAATATTAATCATTGGGTTTATAATCCCTTATGTTTATTAATCTTAGGGTTTATAATCTCTTAGTTTTATTAATCCCTTGGGCTTATAATATGAATCCTAGAGTTTATATTTGTAAGGTTTAATATTTATCCTAGGGTTTATAATATTAATCCTAAGGTTTAATATTCATCCCTTGGGTTTATAATATTAATAATCATTTGGTTTTATTAATCCAAAGGGTTTATAATATTAATCCCTTAGGTTTAATAATCCATTGGGTTTATTAATCCTTAGGTTTTATAATAGTAATCCCAAGAGTTTATTAATACCATGGTTTTATATTATTAATAATCTCTTGGGTTTAAAATATAAATAATGCCTTGGCTTTTATTTTTTATTTTTTCCGAAGGTGGCAAAACCTATCAATAATATCAATAATTTTATTATAATTTTATAATATAATAATAATTATTATTATAAATTATTTTATAATTATTATCATAATTTTAATATAGTAATAATATAATAATTATTGTTATATTAATATTAATATTTTATATTTATTATTATTTATATTAAAATTAATATTATTAAGATTTATTAGTATATATCAACTATAATTATCAATATAATTATGTATGTGATTAATATAAGCATATCAACCACGCATAGCAATCACATTTTATTAATATAATTGTACTCATTATATATGTAATGGCGAAAGCATATTAAAAAGAATGAGAGAGATAAATACACTTGTGGACATTACGTTTATGTTCAAATGAATCCACTTGTGGACATTAAGCATATTAACAAATACGGAAAAAACGAGGTTATCGTGATCTCATTAACGCTTTTTTTTGGGTTTGATTAAGTCCATTTGAGTATTCTAAACATGATATCTCCCACAATTTAAAAATGCATAAAGGTGGAATGCTGAAACAAAACTAACTAATTCATATTTTTAATAATGTCAAATTTTATTTGTTGGGTGTATGATGCATGAGGGAGGCATATTCTTCATTTCAACATTTTATAAATCTTGTAGGGTAGACTTTGGTGTATAAAGTGGGGCAAAGAAGATTCATGTACTGTTAAACTTGATTAATATTCTTTCCATATTTATAATTCGGATATTATATTTTTAATAAAATTAATTATATATATATATATATATATTTATTTATTTATGTTTATGTTTTATTATTTCTTTTAATATTTTTAATTTTAAGAATCAGTATAAGAGTAATTTTAATAATTAGTATAAGAGTAGGTGGATTTTTTATCATTAAAGATTTAGGATTTAGTAATCAGAAGTGAAGATTTTATTTTGGTTTAAGTTGTAAATCTTAGTTTTAGGTAAGTTGAATTTCCATGATTTATTATAAGTCTTCTTATTTAAACATACATGTTGTAGTACAACAGCTCATGAGGGAAACACTCTCATTGATAGTGAAGATGTAGGATAAAAATGTGAAATGAACTATGTAGATAATTACAAAGTTAACAAGTGTGTTCATATGTTAACTTGATGTTGTTGGAATGTATGAAGTAATCTCAAAATATGACATACTTGGGACCAAGTTATGATTAAGGAGGCCACGTAGTCGAAGGAACATGAGAACATGGTCAAGTCAAAAGGAAGTAGCTCAACCTTCCAAGGATTTTCAAGCAAAAGATGCAACATGAGGTTGTATAGCACATGGTAGAAGACAAGCATGGAAAGGCGAGAGAATGTGGGCATTTGTAAGTGCCAGTCAAAGAAGCAATGGTGAGTAATATAAACAATAATTTAAAGAGAAAAAATAAATACCTTGGAAATGAAAAATTGTAGATTACGTGTATATGGGCATATTGTTGTATGACCTAGTTAGGGATGCACACCCGTGATATAGTCTAGAGAGATAATGAAGCATGTGGGTTTTTTGGATAGAATTTGAGAAATTTCTCCAACTAAAGTTTAAAGAGGACACTGTTAGATAAACTTAACTCCATTATAGAGTTAAAATTATTTAGTTTATAACACGCAATTTTCAATCATAAAATAAAAAAAACTATCTACAACATATAGTATTTGACATATATTGAAGCTTATTAATAAACTTAATATAGTCATTTGTAATATTCCTTTTATTTTTATAATAAACTTATTATAATCACTTTCGAAAAAAAAATTCTATTTTAATCTTATTTTTTCCCAATTAAAAAATTCAAATGTAAATTATATATTATGATTTATATATTATTATTATTATTATAAATTTATTATTATCTCATATTTTTAATTTTGATATTTATTCCTAAATTTCCATACATGTTGAAATCGAAGGAACAAATTGAAAAAATTACCAAACATGTTTTTTTTTTCAACTATGATAAAAAAAAATGACATGATTACTTATCTATGAAAAAGTAAAATCACTTCTGCAGTTTTATGTTTAATAACTATATTTGTATCTGTAATGGCCAAGATATCATTTAGAAGGAATGAAATGAATCGAATTGGGACATTAATGTAGTCATTATCTTATGTTTAATGCTTTTTGTATGGATGTTTAGTTGGTCATTTAAAGTCCCATAGAGTATTCTAAACATGATATCTCTCAAAATTTAAAAATAGATAAAAGGTAGAATACGCATGTAATAGAAACAAAATTGACTCATTCATACTTTTATTAATGTCAAACTTTATAGGGTGGGTGCATGATGTAACACTTTGTGGATTTAAAAATGGATAAAGGTGGAATACGCATGTAATAGAAACAAAATTGACTAATTCATACTTTTATTAATGTCAAACTTTATAGGGTGGGTGCATGATGTAGTACTTTGTAGGTAGGTTTTTTTTTTCATTTCAATTGGTGAAGGCTTTGGTATATATTAATATAGATTTATTTTAAATATTGATTTAATATGAGTTGAGAGAGATTTAATTTTTTCACACGTAATTTTTTTATAATTTGATAGTATTTAAATGTTTTGTCTAGTTATCATTTTAGATTTTTAAAAATTTTATTTGAATTGATATGAGTAAAATTTTAACTTTGATGACAAAAACATACTTACACATCATTCTAGAAAATAAATCTCTCAATTCAAAAAAGAATGAAATAAAAAATATTCATGTACCATTCAACTTGATTAACATCCTTTTCATATTTATAATTTAAATATATAATAATATAAATTTTATAATGAATAATTAAGTGTGAAATGTTTTTTAAAACATATGAATATATTAAATAATTTTATTTATTTGATGGTTTAATTAAAATGGTTAAATATTTTAAAATATTATGTAAATATGTTTATATTAATTTTTAATATTAAATATTTGTATTATAGATTTTGAATAACATTTATATTAATTTAAATATTTTAATTAATATTAAAAAAATATTATTTATAATTTATTAACAAATATTTTACTCTATATATTTTAAAAATTAAAACATATTATAATGAAGATGATTAATGTTAACTAAGATTAATGTGGTTTATCAGACCTTAAGAAGGTAAGCGATTAATTGTGACTCTTAATATTTTATGTCTATGATGAAAAAGAAGAAAAAGAAGTGACCCAAGATTATTGTAGTTTGTTGACTTGACAAGTGAAGAAGGTTGGAGGTGTTGCAAATGTTTTGAAAATGAGAATAGATGTGAGTAAAAGCTAAGAGAAAGTGTTTTTCATCATCAACCCTTTTAATATTACAAATTTTGAAATCTATATATATATATATATATATATATATATATATATATATATATATATATATATATATAGATATATATATGATAAAGTTCTAATAATTTACGAATCTAATGATATCCTTCATCAATTCTTTAATCTTAACTTTCAAATTAATGTGATTAATAAATTATTTTAAAAATAAATTTTGTGATTATCTCACCATTTGAGAATGAATATTTGAAATTTATTTGAAAAAAATATTATGATTTTTGTAATACTTTTTTTTTAATTTAAAATTGATTAATTAAAAAATAATAATTAAAATTGATAGAGATACTAACTCTTACTTGTCTTCTATTTAATATATGATATTCCTCATTGGTATTGGTTATTATAATATTTATGTTAATTGTTTATTTATATTGTTTGGGAGGTTGTTAGATCTATTTTGTTGTAAGATATCTTTTCCAACTAGTTCACTCTTAGATTAGTGTGTGGTTGAGAGATTCTCTTAACTAACTAGATGTTTAGTTAAGATAGTCAATTTATCTTGAGGCATTGCTTCTTGTATAAATATGTCATAATATGTGATAATAGAATACATAGAATAGATTGATTATGCAATAATTCTAAGTTGGTATGAGAGTTGGTATGGGTGTAACTCCCTCACAAGAGGGCGTAGGAATATGTGAGAGATGTAAGTTTCAATTTCTGTAAATATGTAGGGTTAGATTAGAGTAGGTGTGTGAGAGTATATTTTTTGTGTAAAAAAAAAATTGTGTGTGTGCCCATGCGGGTGGGTTTGCCATAGAACTATTCAATGTGGAGGGTGATCACCAAGAAAAAAAGGAAGTTGTCAGATGTAGCATTGTCACAACACTCTACCATGTTGAATTTGTGGATTGATATATTGTTGGAGTCACACCTTACTGTGTGACGTTGACGCCCAATAGAACAACAATGCAATGGAAACATATTGGGTGCAAAAATCTACAAGTTTGCACGCATTAAGCTTCATTTCTATTGGCCTCCTAATATCCTATCATTTTATTCATAGGGGATCCATCATGTTTAACGAAATTACTCTAATTTCGATGGAGAACTAATTTATTGGGGTGCGGCTTATTATTCATTGCATTAGGAGAGCCCATATGAGAATGATCCCTACTCATCACTTCATATGTGTGGCCCTTTGACGACTACTCATTAAGATCCCCATTATAAGCATGAGAATTGTTCTACTTCCTATAGTTAATCAATGAGAGTTATGACAAGACTTCTCTATGGAAGCCATGAGCTCTAGGATTCCTCTTATCACCCTGTTGATGCACTTGGATCAATGCCTCAATTCTAGATTGGTTATTTAGGAATTCGAAATTGGGTTAGAGGTTATCATTTGAACTACACAATTCATATGGGTCATTGTTTAAAGAATTCCATTTGAAAGCTTTGTGTTGTAGCCAACAATGAGGGACAATATACAACTATAACATCTTGTGAATGTTGAATGTGTTGATCCTAAACATGATCGTTATCATAAATCCAACAATTTTTCTATCATGTATATTCAAGAATCAAATTCTTAGAAACAATGGAAAAATAAACTATTGTTGATGTCACGACTGACTATATACACTTCCTAATATGGTAAGGTCAACAACATGGATTTGGTGCTCAAGTTGGTGGTTTTGATATTGTCACTAGTATTTTTGTTTTTGTAATTGAAGGGGTAAATCCTTTTGTTTCTTAAAAAAATACCATATTCAGCCCATAACTACTATGCGACAAATGATCTCAACCTACCATGAGGGAAACCAGGTCTATTGACCATCTATTAACAAAGTGTCCAATCCAAAATCTTAATAAAATAAAAAAGTGCAGTGTCACTAAAGAAATTACATCATCATCAAACCGTCGATCTATAACTATAAAAATCATAAAACTAATTATCAGAGGAGGACATGGGTTCAAGGTCTCTTACACTCAATCCCGAAAGGGTTGGTGGTGCAATATCAAAGATGTACTGCTCAATTATAACAAGTTTGTTGTCCATCTGCTCCATGTAAAATCTCATGTTTCGCTACACCGTTTTGACATCTTCTAGGTTGAAAAATATGTTGTATTGGTTAGCTCGCCTCTCCATCAGAATACTTCACATCAATGATTTTATTTTCCAATATAGAAAGAGAGCTTGAATATATTGCTTCCTTCTACTCTTTATATGTCCCAAATCTGCTACCAATTTCCAAACTCTTCCACCAACTTAGAATCGAACATCGAATGTCTCTCTCTCACCGTTAGCTCCTCCAAATGGTGCAATTTGTTATGGACATTAGAAGGGGTGTTAGCATGGAATGCTTATGTAGCTTCATTGGCTTAATTTTGATCTCGGTTGCACCATTGTGGACCCCTACCACCACCCCCACCTCTATGACATTGTAGTTGCTATCATTGCATAGTGTTATGCTAGCCACTTCAAGCATGGTTAACCCTCAAATGCAATGTAACCACCTCCTCCCACACTTACCCAAGTTCACTGGTCCACCAGGTTAAATATGTGATGAAAAGTTACTATGGTATGACAAAACCTCCTATGTATAGTTAAGGAAGTGGAATCGACAAACCAAAACTTTACTAAACTTCCTCGGGAGCTATAAGACCCATAGGAGCTAAAAACCACTCCAAGTGACCAAATCCTGAGCCAACTTTCTTTTTCACTTACCTAGGTTGCTAGTCGCACACATAATCCTGCAAGGTAGTGACTACAGTCCCAATTTCCCAGTTCTAAACCTGCAACCACAAGATTTGTGCCACCTTTTCAGGGCTAGACTCCAGATCACTGCCCAGAACTTGATGATACTTTCCAAAACGATAAATAACACAAAGAAAAGTCCTCTAACACAAAACTTAATCAAGGAATTGACCTAACTAGGCCTAACCATTATAGTCATTTCATCAAACATATGGCAAACATGTAATCTACAAGTCATGAATGCATATCTGAACATAGGGGTCTGAAACCTATCTGAGAATCACCAAGAAGGTCTAATAGCCTCTCATAATAGCTTCAATAACATTTATTAGCTCATGCATTCATTAACCATTGATCAACAAATCAAATACATTAAGAGCCATAGCTAGGACCTGTTATGGAACCGTGCTTATAACCAACATATAACCATGAAAGAAAAACCATCCAACCAATATAATAACAAGTACAAATACTCATGAAATATAAGAGGAAAGGAGCTCTTATTAACATATGTAAAATCAACCAAGTCAGGGACTTCCACATACCACCTAACCATAGATTGGGTTGAACCAAATCTTCCTTTCAACCAATCACCCCTGTGCCATATTCCAAGCATGAATGTGGGATCTCATGGAATAAACCAAGCAAAACCAAACCAAGGCTTCCCAAGGCCAAACCACCTCAACCTCAACCAGTGATTCCACCTCACAGTCGGACATCACTAACGATCACTAGATCAATATCTACCCAAGCTATCCAGGGATCTAGATCATTTGTTCCAACCCAACTCCATGACTATTAACTCAACCCATAGTTTTCACAGGGCTCCATAGTGTTTTTCTAACCAACGCTCCAGAACTAGTAACTTAACCCACCAAGGGCTCCAGAGCATTTTTCCAACCAAGGCTTCCAGGACTAGTAACTCAACCCAAGTTGTTCTAGGGCTTCCAACATGTTTGTCCAACCAAGGCTTTAGGAACTAGTAACTCAACCCACAGCCATAAGCAACATGAGCACCAATTAGAAAACAAATGGAAAAACCCACAACACCATGGCTATCTAAGAAATGAAAAGGATAGGAAAAACCACTGCTAATTCAAGCGATCCTCCATGCCAATGATAAGTCATAACCTAATAACCACATGCATATACCATGCATGCCAAGACTAACAAGGAAATCATACATGTAACTCGATACCTGTGAAGCAATCTCGTTGTAGCTATTGATCTCATTATTCCCTTTCTCTTTCACGCTTTCCTTTTCCTTCTTTCTCCAATCTAAGTGAATACTATAGTGCTCCAAGCATGCTCCAAGAATGCTCCAAGATCTCTCTAAGTGTCCAAGAGTATGAGGGAGTGAATAGAAGAGAGCTCCAAGCTAAAACATACAAAAATCCTAACTGACAAAAGCCATGAACTAATCGTCAGAAGCCTTTGTATCATTGAGGCCTTTATTTTCTTCATTTTCCTTCAATTTCCCTCTCATGCAAATATGTGACCTTTCAACTCCCTTTTCTCCTATTTTCCTTATTTTCATAAATAAAATGCCAATTAATGCTTCTTTATCTTTTCAATGTCTTTTCCAATTTCCTTAACCATAATAAACCAAATGAACACCCACTAGGATGTTTTCCCAAACTTTCATCTTGGAATATGTGTCCCATGACCTTGGTCATATATTTTTTTACATGAAAATTCAACGAGGAGTTGTTACATGCAACCAACAAATATTACCCTCAAGACTGTCAAGATGCCACAAATCTGATAATATAACTTGCATATTGACTTAAATGTTGTATAAGTGACCTTCCAGACACAGGAAGCGTGGCACTGAGACACCAAGTTCCAAGGTCCATGAGGGCCAGTCACAACTACTATAAATTTATTCAAACAAGGGATGTCTCCACTGCCTAAGCAGTTCAAAGACTCTTGCACCACTTTCAGGTTACTAAAGCTGCTAAAATTTTCCAAATGACTCCCTTTACCATAGACATAAAATAGAATATTATTCATATCTTCATCTACACAGCTTGAAGCTTTGTGAGGTTTAAAAAATACATCCACATATAAAATCAGACAATTAAAAACATATTTTTTCCAGACAACCCAAGGATAAACCCTTCCCACAAAGATAAGCCACATATCTCTTTGATCTTGAAGCCTAATAAAATAACAGTTCCAAAGAGAAGCTATGTAACTGAGAAATTCCTAGGCTAGGGAAGAAGGCGGCAACGCCTCAGGAGGGGCCTCAAAATAAAAGCCCTCTACACCGTAACATTAAGAAGCAAACACAGATAGAACCCACTCCCTTTTATAACTCAAACACAACATGAGATAGGTGGCCTAAGCATTTTCCAAATAAGAGCCAAACCAAGCAATTAATCACATAAAGTGATCAGTGATGAGACTAGACGACCATGTAAAATATCAAACATTAGAATTCGAGACAGATCCAAGGAGATTCAAGCAAGGAAAGGAGAGAGAGATCCCAAAGACAACATACCCTTGAATCTGCATGTGCAGAAGGCGAGTTTGACCCTAGGCAGCAGTGTCAATGACTAGTCCCAAATCCAACCGCCATTACTGCTTCCTAGTCATAACTTTCCCAACCACCAATAAGTGTGATACATACAAACTAACCCCTCAACCCTGGTTGCTCCTAAATGACATAACACAACTTGGTCCTTCGGTGAAAATGCCTCCAATACCTCTACAAACCAGCTAGCACAATTGAGCCTAAATCCATACACTTCCTTAATTCAAATCGCATGCAGCGGAATTTTCAAGGGTGGCCATGCTTCCCTAGGGAGTTAATGTCGCACTTTCTCGAACTGCCTAGGTTGCTAGGCACAAATCCCCACTGAGCTCATTTTTCTATTATTCACCCCCATCGGGGAATTGCCACTAGTATTATTATATTAAGTTTTTAGAGATTTTGTATTAGATGTATATTTTTGTGAATGATGATGAGATGTCATGTTGTAAGACTGCCTCATATACATTTAGTATCTAGATTGCTTTCCTATATAATTGGCAAGTGTAGTGAATGACACCCATGTATCTCAGTGGAATTTTTTTTTTCCAATTGGCTATTGTTTTTATATTTTCTAAAAAAATGTTCACACGTTTGGTTTAAAATACTTATTTCTTACAAGTATATGATTAAACTAATAGTATTACCAATTTTAATAGTAAATCACATGTTTTTAATTGAATATTTGCCTACATTTTTATGCATGATTGTTCAAACTAGAATAATCACGTAGAATGCTATACATAGTCATAATATTTGAATCCTTAAAAAATACCCTACCATGAAAGTATGTCCATAGAAATACTAGTAGTTCAGTACTTAGAAATAGAGAATTGTTCTAGTGGTTTGAAGCAATTATATTTTTAAGGGATTAAGTTGAAGTACAACTTGGTATGGACGGTTGTCCACTTAGTTTGGAAGTTATTGATTTAGGGAAGGACCCTCACTAGTTAAATAAAAACCTACATGTGGATTGTAGTCCATGATAGCACTTATGTGAAAACATGTAGATTGTTGATCAATAATTGAATTCAGGAGATCCATGATTCAGGAGTTTATGGAGGTGGAAATCTGAGAATTCAAGAATTCAATTTGGGTGTTACACCTTTAAGAGGGTTACAAGACAACTTGATGGAGTTCATTTTACAAGATTTCAAAATGATTAGAGATGTTGATGAAGATTTATCATACAAGAGCAATATTAGTACTCATTAAGGAAGGGTGTTGGAGATATTAATTGTTACTTGTCTTGTGTTTAATATTTGATATTTCTCATCATATGTATTAGTTATTGTAATATTTACCTAAGTTATTTACTTCTATTATTTGGGAGGTTGTTATATCTAGTTGGTTGTAAGACATCTTCTCCAAACTAGTTGACTCTTAAATGATTGTTAGATCTACTTAGTCGTAAAAATCTTTTCCAAACTAATTGACTCTTAGATTAACGTGTGGATGAGATATTCTTTCAACTAACCTAATTGTTTGGTTAAGCGAATAAATGTATCTTAATGAATAACTTGTTATACAATTATAAGATATATTATAATATAGAGAAAAAATATACGTTTTCTTTATAAAATAGTGTACTCTAACAACTAGATGTTTTTTTGAGACGTTGAGGGAGCAGGTTTGGGGTGGCTGAACCTTACATGCTCCAACCCTGTTTCGTGCCTCCTTTCTCTTCTTCGACGCGACGTATTTCACCTTGCGGATGTTGCTTCTGGTTCGGGTTTCCCTATCGGAGAGGTGTTTCTATGGCTTTTTGGTTGTTGCGGTTTATTTCCGGCATTCGTTTTTCTCGGTCGTGCTATTGTCAGTGGCCCACTGTGGGAAGAGTTGATGAGGCATAGAGCTGGGCGGCCGCTTTTGTTGCTGGTCCCTCCAGTTTCGTGCCTTTACGCTGCCAGGGTTTTGGTGGACATTTGATTGGGGCTTTCATGCCGTGGGTCTGGGTTGCTCTACCGATGGCCTTTTGCATTTATTCTGTGGTTTTTTTTGTTACACCGACAGTGTTGTCTTCTCTGGACCAGATTTGCATGTGCGTTGTGGGGGTGTTTTGTCTCTAGCCTTTTTCACGGTATTTTTTTGCTGTTTTCCGAGGTCATTTTCATAACGTAGTCGTTGGAGGAATTGCTTGGATAGTCAAAAGTAGTGGGAATCCAGGCAAAAATTCTTGTAAAAACAGTGTTTGAATCATTTTTTTGATAGTGGAAATAGGTTCAGCACCATCAAAACTTCTAGAGCACCTAAAATTATGAATTTCCTCAGGATTTATTTAGATTTACAAAACAAAAAAGCATAATTATTAGACTACAACCTTCGCAACTGTCTGCATGGATGTCACCGTGGTTTTTCTTTGGATTTCAATACCTTTTTTGTTTTTTTTGGCCTAATTCTGACCTCCTTATGAAGCTTGTGCTCTGCTCTATTTTGTTTTTTCTTTTGTTGGGTTTTTTGCCTCGATTGTTTAACATCTTTTGTGGTGAGGATTTCATGTTTGGTTCTTGTTTTTTTTAATATGCAACATTAATGTTTGATTCGTTTTAACATGTCGTCATGTTTATTTTATTAGATATAATTCCACAAATTTGCATATACACTCTATGTGTCTACAAAATGTAATTTTAATTTTCTTAATAAAAATTACAATTTTTTTCTCTTGATAAAATTTTACAAAATAAAAATAGATGTTTTTGTTCTTATTAGGGGATATTGGCCTATTAATTTTACCTGAGATCCAATAAGGATTTCTTGAAATCATAAGTTTTAACTACGTAATTTGCAAGAGTGGTCAAGCAAAATTTCAATTAAACATTCATGCATTCAAAAACACATTTTAAATAAATGGAATTCACGATCTTACCAAAAATTCAATTATTTAATTTAGAAAAAAAAATCAGAAGCTTTTAATAATTAATTTATGCCTTATAATATATGTCTAAATTTAAGAAATGCTTTTTCATAATAATATATTGGCATTGTCTACCAGGCTGTCAATTTCGCCACCAAAAATAGTTGGAATCCAACTAATTTGTTTCCAAAAAAAATTGATAGTTTGAGTGCTTGAATCGTGTTTTTGATGGTGGAAATGGCTCAGCACCATCAAAAACCCCTAGAGCGCTCAAAATCTTGAAACTTGACGGTTGTATCTCAGATTTCCAAAAAAAATTGATTCTGCCAGAATTTCTATTATTTTCAGGCAAAAGTGACACCTCTTTAGACTATGCTTAATATATTTAATAATAAAAATTTAAAAAATAAAATTAAAAGATTAATGCAATGTAATGTGAACACTTTAACTTGGTCAAAATACAATAAAAATAAAAATAACGAAATAAAATAATAATAAAAATAAAAAATGGCCTATGTTATTGACCTATGGTAAAGAGAACCCATGGTATTCATGCCAAATGTAGTTTATTTAAAGGGTGTAGTCTAACTTATAGAGGAAATGACTTTTTTCATATCATTTTTTCATATTAATTTTAATCAAAATATCACTGAGATTTTTTAAAACTTGTGTTTAAATTGTTTAATTTTTGTGAATTCTGGTGAAAATGGCTATTTCGTCTATAGCTTAGAATACCCGTATTTAAAAAAAATTAAACTAGCATAAATCTATCTTAACTCTAGATCTACCAATGACTAAGAGAAATCAAATCTATCCAAAATTAAAATGGATCTAAATTGATTTATTAAATTACAAAAATGTAAATTTCAACTAAACGCATATTAATATACACTAACAAAATTATATTATAACGTTAATAATAATAAAGTAAACTAACCGGATTAACGACAATTAATTAAATTAATCTTATAGTTATATACGCATATATTTTATTGGCAGGAGTTGAGGGTAGTCAATGAGGGTTGGGGGCTCTAAAGTTGTCAACCGCGTAGGTTTGTTAACGACTGCGTCTTAAGCGAAACAATGACGTCATGGGTTCGAAACTTCTTAAACCCTTGACCACGAGTCTTCATGACAAAATCGGACCATGGGTTTGACAGTCACATCCATGTGTACTACTGATCACCAAAGGATGACTTTTTCGCTGCGCACTCTACAAATTTCTTGAGAGCATGCCCCACTTTTCTTTGTGGGATAATACATAAATATTATCCGAAGATCTTCTCTAATTATTTCATTATACGTGAATTTAATATTTGAAGGGTATCATTATGAATTTAATATTTGGGGTTGGTAGAATTATTTCTTCTCGCCTTTTCACTCCTTTACGGAAATTATTTCGATGTCTAAATGTCTAGTGAGGCATTGGGTCCACTAACTCATTATATTTTCGTCCTTTCGGGCGATATGATGCGGTTCTAGATGGCTGACTTTATTTTTAAGGAAAATCAAGGCATATCTATTGAAGTGATCACATTCTGCGGTTAAATTAATTAGAGTTTAATTTCAAAAGTATTGAGGAGAATTGAACTCATAATTTTTTAATGATAAGATGTGTTAACAACAAGATTTTGACTAATTAAGTTAATTTAAAGATTTCATATTAATATTTTTTAATTATGAATTGTGAATGATTGTAATATTTAAAAGTTCATTAAAACATAATGATTTAATAAATGTTTTATTTTATTTTTTAATGAGATATATCTATAATTAAAAAAGATATAATCAAAAATATTGGAGAGAAGTTTTATGGCAAATGTTTTGTGGAAAGGGGATTTTAAGTCTTAGAGGACAAGTTGAAATATCATGCTCCTTGAGCATCAGCATAGCCTTAAATAACCAAGTGGAGTGGTATGCCCTGTGGTAAGGAATGAAGCTCTCTAAAAATCTTATAATGCATAAGCTAATTATAATCAAGGATCCAAATAATATTATTAAGAATTATAATCGAGGATCCAAACAATATTATTAAGCACCAGTCCATCAAATATGAAGTTACATTTCATTTGCAAAAGGGTCAATCTCATTTTAAGCATGGTTCTAGAGTTTAACTTTCATCCATGTTCTCTGTGAACTAAACATAACAATAGATGCATTAGCAAACCAAATAACTAGCCAACCCCCTAGAACCTTATGGGTGAGTGGTTCCACTCAAACCCACCCAATCCCTTGACACGAGAAGGAAAGACAACCAGAGTTCGTTGAACATGCAAGATGTTGAGATCAAAAACAAATTTGATGAAAGCCCTGATGCGTGGAATGATTGTTCCCCTCCTTGGCAGCATTAAATACTCCATTGAATCATCATCCTTCTTCCATGTGGTTTGTATGGGTAGTACACTTAGAGTCTTGGCACAACATGAGAGTTAATTCATGTGTGGGAATTATGGAGCCTTAAGCTCTACAAGAAATGAATACCTCACTTTGCAATCATGAAGTTTGTTGGGTTGCAACAATTTATTCATGTAGGCATAGTACCATTATGTTATGGCTTGCATGATTTAATGGGATCGTTAAATAATATATGGCCTAGGGATCCTTTCCCATATCCATTCCTAGTCTATTTATGTGTGGTGCTTCTCTATGTTGTTGTCTGGGCAATCAAAGCAAATTCAAACCATAGCATAATGGTATTATGCCTACATGAATGCACTGCTACAACCCTAGATCCATTCCTAATGTATTTATGCATGATGCTTCTCTATGATGTTGTTTTGGTAATCAAGGAAAATTCAATGATGTGTTCTCAACACATAGGTTAGAACTAGTAGAGAATCGTGGATGAGGGACAATATCTGCATACAACAAAAGAAATGGTGGCTCATGAAGGAAACAAGAAAAGGTAGATGACAACACAAGATTCATAGGTTTTTGAGCTCTAGGAGGAATGCATGGCTGTCAATCTACACATAAACTAGTTGGAAAAAGCACTCACATTCACTAATCATGGTTGAACACAAAACATCGATTCAACAACAAATCGATGAAATAGATAGTTTGAGAAGGAAAATAAATAAAATGTTGTTGAAAGAGTCTCGACCTTCCATGTTTATAGCTCCTTCAAAGTCTTTAGCCAATTCATCCTACTCTCCTCCCATGGCACCATTTGTTTTAAACATTAATACCCCCTTCATAATTCTAGATATAAAGGAAGTTTTATTTGGTAGCAATATAGTCCAATAAATGTCACTAATGTCAAAAGCATAGAGATGTCTTCTATAGAAAAGACACATACAAACCTCCATGGATTTTTTATATTTTAAATTGATTAGGAGAAAATGCCAATACCAGTCCATATATAGGAAAGTACTTGAACACTTTGGTATTTTTGATACTATTATGTATTTTTGTTGTGTGCAAACATATATTTTGATTAGTAGTATGTTGGAAACATGTTGGGGAATCAAGGTATATATGATCTCAAAGGAAATCCAAAAATTGAATTTGCATGGGTGAAGATATCTTAACCAACAATGAGGCTAAAGCTATGGCTCTTCTTTTGGGACTCCTAATTGTAAAATCCAAAGGTGTTAGGCAAGAAATAATGGTGGGGGACTCTAGAATGAATGTTTGAACTTCACACCAACAAAAACTACTAAAAGAGATCAAAATGGGAAGGCTTGTCTAGACGATTGTGATTTTTTTCATATTCTTTATGATCAAAATAATAATGTCAATGTGGAAGCAAATAAGGGGGTATATACTATTTTAATGAAACTAAACATAACAATAGATGCATTAGCAAACCAAATAACTAGCCAACCCCCTAGAACCTTATGGGTGAGTGGTTCCACTCAAACCCACCCAATCCCTTGACACGAGGAGGAAAGACAACCAGAGTTCGTTGAACATGCAAGATGTTGAGATCAAAAACAAATTTGATGAAAGCCCTGATGTGTGGAATGATTGTTCCCCTCCTTGGCAGCATTAAATACTCCATTGAATCATCATCCTTCTTCCATGTGGTTTGTATGGGTAGTACACTTAGAGTCTTGGCACAACATGAGAGTTAATTCATGTGTGGGAATTATGGAGCCTTAAGCTCTACAAGAAATGAATACCTCACTTTGCAATCATGAAGTTTGTTGGGTTGCAACAATTTATTCATGTAGGCATAGTACCATTATGTTATGGCTTGCATGATTTAATGGGATCGTTAAATAATATATGGCCTAGGGATCCTTTCCCATATCCATTCCTAGTCTATTTATGTGTGGTGCTTCTCTATGTTGTTGTCTGGGCAATCAAAGCAAATTCAAACCATAGCATAATGGTATTATGCCTACATGAATGCACTGCTACAACCCTAGATCCATTCCTAATGTATTTATGCATGATGCTTCTCTATGATGTTGTTTTGGTAATCAAGGAAAATTCAATGATGTGTTCTCAACACATAGGTTAGAACTAGTAGAGAATCGTGGATGAGGGACAATATCTGCATACAACAAAAGAAATGGTGGCTCATGAAGGAAACAAGAAAAGGTAGATGACAACACAAGATTCATAGGTTTTTGAGCTCTAGGAGGAATGCATGGCTGTCAATCTACACATAAACTAGTTGGAAAAAGCACTCACATTCACTAATCATGGTTGAACACAAAACATCGATTCAACAACAAATCGATGAAATAGATAGTTTGAGAAGGAAAATAAATAAAATGTTGTTGAAAGAGTCTCGACCTTCCATGTTTATAGCTCCTTCAAAGTCTTTAGCCAATTCATCCTACTCTCCTCCCATGGCACCATTTGTTTTAAACATTAATACCCCCTTCATAATTCTAGATATAAAGGAAGTTTTATTTGGTAGCAATATAGTCCAATAAATGTCACTAATGTCAAAAGCATAGAGATGTCTTCTATAGAAAAGACACATACAAACCTCCATGGATTTTTTATATTTTAAATTGATTAGGAGAAAATGCCAATACCAGTCCATATATAGGAAAGTACTTGAACACTTTGGTATTTTTGATACTATTATGTATTTTTGTTGTGTGCAAACATATATTTTGATTAGTAGTATGTTGGAAACATGTTGGGGAATCAAGGTATATATGATCTCAAAGGAAATCCAAAAATTGAATTTGCATGGGTGAAGATATCTTAACCAACAATGAGGCTAAAGCTATGGCTCTTCTTTTGGGACTCCTAATTGTAAAATCCAAAGGTGTTAGGCAAGAAATAATGGTGGGGGACTCTAGAATGAATGTTTGAACTTCACACCAACAAAAACTACTAAAAGAGATCAAAATGGGAAGGCTTGTCTAGACGATTGTGATTTTTTTCATATTCTTTATGATCAAAATAATAATGTCAATGTGGAAGCAAATAAGGGGGTATATACTATTTTAATGAAACTAAACATAACAATAGATGCATTAGCAAACCAAATAACTAGCCAACCCCCTAGAACCTTATGGGTGAGTGGTTCCACTCAAACCCACCCAATCCCTTGACACGAGGAGGAAAGACAACCAGAGTTCGTTGAACATGCAAGATGTTGAGATCAAAAACAAATTTGATGAAAGCCCTGATGTGTGGAATGATTGTTCCCCTCCTTGGCAGCATTAAATACTCCATTGAATCATCATCCTTCTTCCATGTGGTTTGTATGGGTAGTACACTTAGAGTCTTGGCACAACATGAGAGTTAATTCATGTGTGGGAATTATGGAGCCTTAAGCTCTACAAGAAATGAATACCTCACTTTGCAATCATGAAGTTTGTTGGGTTGCAACAATTTATTCATGTAGGCATAGTACCATTATGTTATGGCTTGCATGATTTAATGGGATCGTTAAATAATATATGGCCTAGGGATCCTTTCCCATATCCATTCCTAGTCTATTTATGTGTGGTGCTTCTCTATGTTGTTGTCTGGGCAATCAAAGCAAATTCAAACCATAGCATAATGGTATTATGCCTACATGAATGCACTGCTACAACCCTAGATCCATTCCTAATGTATTTATGCATGATGCTTCTCTATGATGTTGTTTTGGTAATCAAGGAAAATTCAATGATGTGTTCTCAACACATAGGTTAGAACTAGTAGAGAATCGTGGATGAGGGACAATATCTGCATACAACAAAAGAAATGGTGGCTCATGAAGGAAACAAGAAAAGGTAGATGACAACACAAGATTCATAGGTTTTTGAGCTCTAGGAGGAATGCATGGCTGTCAATCTACACATAAACTAGTTGGAAAAAGCACTCACATTCACTAATCATGGTTGAACACAAAACATCGATTCAACAACAAATCGATGAAATAGATAGTTTGAGAAGGAAAATAAATAAAATGTTGTTGAAAGAGTCTCGACCTTCCATGTTTATAGCTCCTTCAAAGTCTTTAGCCAATTCATCCTACTCTCCTCCCATGGCACCATTTGTTTTAAACATTAATACCCCCTTCATAATTCTAGATATAAAGGAAGTTTTATTTGGTAGCAATATAGTCCAATAAATGTCACTAATGTCAAAAGCATAGAGATGTCTTCTATAGAAAAGACACATACAAACCTCCATGGATTTTTTATATTTTAAATTGATTAGGAGAAAATGCCAATACCAGTCCATATATAGGAAAGTACTTGAACACTTTGGTATTTTTGATACTATTATGTATTTTTGTTGTGTGCAAACATATATTTTGATTAGTAGTATGTTGGAAACATGTTGGGGAATCAAGGTATATATGATCTCAAAGGAAATCCAAAAATTGAATTTGCATGGGTGAAGATATCTTAACCAACAATGAGGCTAAAGCTATGGCTCTTCTTTTGGGACTCCTAATTGTAAAATCCAAAGGTGTTAGGCAAGAAATAATGGTGGGGGACTCTAGAATGAATGTTTGAACTTCACACCAACAAAAACTACTAAAAGAGATCAAAATGGGAAGGCTTGTCTAGACGATTGTGATTTTTTTCATATTCTTTATGATCAAAATAATAATGTCAATGTGGAAGCAAATAAGGGGGTATATACTATTTTAATGAAACTAAACATAACAATAGATGCATTAGCAAACCAAATAACTAGCCAACCCCCTAGAACCTTATGGGTGAGTGGTTCCACTCAAACCCACCCAATCCCTTGACACGAGGAGGAAAGACAACCAGAGTTCGTTGAACATGCAAGATGTTGAGATCAAAAACAAATTTGATGAAAGCCCTGATGTGTGGAATGATTGTTCCCCTCCTTGGCAGCATTAAATACTCCATTGAATCATCATCCTTCTTCCATGTGGTTTGTATGGGTAGTACACTTAGAGTCTTGGCACAACATGAGAGTTAATTCATGTGTGGGAATTATGGAGCCTTAAGCTCTACAAGAAATGAATACCTCACTTTGCAATCATGAAGTTTGTTGGGTTGCAACAATTTATTCATGTAGGCATAGTACCATTATGTTATGGCTTGCATGATTTAATGGGATCGTTAAATAATATATGGCCTAGGGATCCTTTCCCATATCCATTCCTAGTCTATTTATGTGTGGTGCTTCTCTATGTTGTTGTCTGGGCAATCAAAGCAAATTCAAACCATAGCATAATGGTATTATGCCTACATGAATGCACTGCTACAACCCTAGATCCATTCCTAATGTATTTATGCATGATGCTTCTCTATGATGTTGTTTTGGTAATCAAGGAAAATTCAATGATGTGTTCTCAACACATAGGTTAGAACTAGTAGAGAATCGTGGATGAGGGACAATATCTGCATACAACAAAAGAAATGGTGGCTCATGAAGGAAACAAGAAAAGGTAGATGACAACACAAGATTCATAGGTTTTTGAGCTCTAGGAGGAATGCATGGCTGTCAATCTACACATAAACTAGTTGGAAAAAGCACTCACATTCACTAATCATGGTTGAACACAAAACATCGATTCAACAACAAATCGATGAAATAGATAGTTTGAGAAGGAAAATAAATAAAATGTTGTTGAAAGAGTCTCGACCTTCCATGTTTATAGCTCCTTCAAAGTCTTTAGCCAATTCATCCTACTCTCCTCCCATGGCACCATTTGTTTTAAACATTAATACCCCCTTCATAATTCTAGATATAAAGGAAGTTTTATTTGGTAGCAATATAGTCCAATAAATGTCACTAATGTCAAAAGCATAGAGATGTCTTCTATAGAAAAGACACATACAAACCTCCATGGATTTTTTATATTTTAAATTGATTAGGAGAAAATGCCAATACCAGTCCATATATAGGAAAGTACTTGAACACTTTGGTATTTTTGATACTATTATGTATTTTTGTTGTGTGCAAACATATATTTTGATTAGTAGTATGTTGGACACATGTTGGGGAATCAAGGTATATATGATCTCAAAGGAAATCCAAAAATTGAATTTGCATGGGTGAAGATATCTTAACCAACAATGAGGCTAAAGCTATGGCTCTTCTTTTGGGACTCCTAATTGTAAAATCCAAAGGTGTTAGGCAAGAAATAATGGTGGGGGACTCTAGAATGAATGTTTGAACTTCACACCAACAAAAACTACTAAAAGAGATCAAAATGGGAAGGCTTGTCTAGACGATTGTGATTTTTTTCATATTCTTTATGATCAAAATAATAATGTCAATGTGGAAGCAAATAAGGGGGTATATACTATTTTAATGAAGTTTCTATGTAAATGATGGCACTTTCATCCTATAACCCCATGAATCATTTAATTAATATGGCAAGCACTTTTCTACTAGACAAGTGGCAATGGTTGAAATCTAGAGGATGGGGGTTAAGTGCATTGGCATCATTTGCACTCAACTATTCTTATGGCAATGGTGTGAATGATTTGATTTGATATGCCACCAATGGATAGGGGTGCATGTGGGTTGATTCTATATTAAATTAAAATTACCAATGTCTTAATGGAATTCTTCTTGGGAAAAGATGATGGTAAGAGACGAGGGCAAAGGTTTTTGAAGGTAGCTCACACAAGGTTTGAACCTCCAAAATTTGCAGCCAAATCCCATGTTTTATTCGATGAGTATAGTTGTGTCTAGAGAGAGTGCAAGATTTGGTAAGATCCATGTTTATCAACAATCATATGAGTGAATGCTCCTTTGGGAAATTGGCTAGTAGGTGGGAACTAATAGTGCACTACCATAGTTAGAGAATATGTATCATGTGTGAAATGAAGGAGGTAAAGAACAATTTGTAGTGTTGTGAGAAAGAAGTGGATGAAGCCCATTACAGTATTATGAAGTTGAACACTGTTGGAATTGGTGGAAGGATGATTTTTATAGTCTAATGCATATAGAGGGGAATAGTGCTAGAGATAATTATGTAGTCAATTCTATGAGGCATTTGGAGATACATGAATGGGAAAGAGAAGTGGAAGCCTTCATAGGGGAAAATGAAGCTAGTCTCTAGAACTTGATATGAAGGTAAGGTATTTGAATTGCCTATGGAGGTTTCACCTTGGCTTACCTTTGGAAGTTACAGTTTCACCCCACCTTCTAATATTAGTTCCAGCATGGAAGCCCCCTTCTCTTTGGTTTATTTATGACCTCAAAGGAAAATGAGAGGCATGGCATGCTTAAGACTTAGATATGGTGGATGGTATAAGTGATATGTTCATTGTTTCTAAAGGTGGAAAGGAAATGTGTGCTTGAAGATGGAGAGGAGCCATAACAACAACTCCATGAAGAAGCCTAGCATGGGAAGAAATTTAGTAATTTCTTGGTCTTTGGCCCTTATGTTTTGTCATTGTGTTTAGTTATTGCATTAGTGTGTAATGCATTCTAGGTTTTCAGAGCTAGAAATATAAATAATTTATATATCATAGAAAAATAAAATTGACAAGTGGCCATATCTCTTATTTTTATATTACATATCTATCTAGTTCATCTGCAATGTTTCTAATATAAATGATATCCATTATTATGAGAAAAAAAATCTCCTTGTTTTTTATAAGTGAACATGTTATGAAGACTAATAGCATTAAAACTATTATGAAATTGTATAATGTGAGAATATATTGAAAATTACAAGAGAAAAATATTTCATCTTCCACCCTCTGAGTATCACAAAGATGACAAACTATTTCAGCATATGATGATTTAGAATTTTCCCAATATCGAGTTTCGTATGAAAGCTCAAGAGGATTTTTTATTATTTAACAATGTTGAATTTCTTCTTTATGTTAATTATAGCTAAAATATACATTTGATCTTTGTACATTGGAGTTAATGATCTTTGTATAGTTAATTAAAATTCTCTTATTGTCTATTTCTTCTCTCCATCACAATTTCTCTTTGGTTTGAAATATGATAGTATTTCTAATGATATCAATATTCCATGGAATGGACTTTTGTTCTAGTCTCCAATTATTTACCCAAGAATTAGCATCCTTATACCACCATCTCTTAACTTGAAAGGTACTTTAACTAGAACTTTAAGGAATGTTAGGAAGCTTCTTATCTTTCATGTTAGTTGTTTTAACAATAGGTGCTTAATCATAGCCATATTCTCAATGGGTGGAAGACAAGCTTCTAAGATGAGGATTGGATAAGCTATTGTATTCATTCTAATTTTAATATTATAAATTATAAAACCCTTTAGATTTTCTTAATTTTCCTTTAAGATTCCCTACAAATGTTGCATCTCTAAACTTCACGTCCATATAATATAATTGCAATAACAAGTGTCTAAAAAAGGAATGATTTTTTCCCATTGTCAAAAACTTATTGATTTATAGTTGTTCCAAAACCATCCATCCTCCATTAAAAAATTCTTCATGTTATATTTAAGATACTTGCCTAAATTAACTTCCTTTAAGTTGGTATTTCATACAAACAATTAGTGTAAATAATATTCTTTGATTTGATTATCATAAACATTGTCTTATCGATATTTATTTGCTTACTAGTTATGGAGCAAAAATATTTGAGAATTCTTAGCCATTTTCAAGGCCATAGGGGTACCTTGCTAGAAGAAAATTATTGTCAACATAAAGAAGAATTATGAAAAATATTTGATCTAAAGTAGTGTTAACACAATGTGCTTCTTCTAACACACCCTCTAATTTGTTAATATGAATACCAAAAAGGTAGGCAACAAGGGATAGCCATGCTTAAAACCCCTATGTTACAAATAATTTCCTCTAACCAACCCTCGTTACTCTTCAACATAGTAATAACTTTCTCATAAAGCCTTATTGCAATAACTCTCAACTCAAAGGAACCATTAGCTCTTCTAATATATTCCAAAGGTTATTTCTAGGCACTATGTCAAAAACTTTCCTAAATTCAATGAGAAACATAAGAAATTATTTTTATTATTTAAACACTCTTTTATGATATTCCTAGAGTAACTAAGTGGTCCATGGTTGAATGATAGCTTCTAAAACTAGCTTGGAATTAACCTTTTTCCCTAACATTTTAACTATACAACAATCTTATTTTCCAAAATAATTCCAAATAACTAGATTAGTCTAAGAGGATTAATCATAATGACCATATAATTTGAGGATTCATTTTTATCGCTGCCTTTAAATATAGGAACAATGAGGTTTTGAGTCAATGGTTTAGGTAATTGCTCTATGGAAAATCTCAAGAATGTGAGGGATACGAATAGAGTGTTCTTAGGATCTTGACTTGATAACATTTGTGTCTTTATAATCTTTCCTTTTTTATCACTGTTTAACGCTAAATTCAATGAAATCCAAAGTAAAAACTTCTTCTTTTTGACCTTTTTTTAAAAATATTTTTTTAACGTTTCCTAAAACATTAGGCAATTCATAGATTTTTAGAGTATAATGTAATCAGTTTGGGTCAAAATTCTTTGACTCTTAATTAATTTACAATTTTTTAGAAACTATTTCCAAAGTTTATTAAAATTTTGGTAAAATTAAATATTAAACTTAATTTTTAGAAATTGAAAAATAATTTTTTGAATTTTTAAAATTTGAATTTATAATTTTTTATTGGTGGATGACTAATTTAATGTGGTTTAAAATCAAAATAAATAAATAAATAAATAATCCTCTGATTTTTCCCTTGTTGACTTTTATTATTGAATGGACTTTGTTCAATCATTTTCCTCAATAAACATTACCTATATTATATATTTCACAATTCAATTTTAAATCATGATGCAATATAAAAAATAAAATTTAAGTCAACACTACAATACATAGGATTTTCTTTTTTGTCTTCAGAATTTTAATCATAACTAAAAAAAAATAGGAACCTCTTGTACTCATTTAAGCTTTTGTGTAACCAAAATTTTTATTTTAATATACTATACATTGTAATTTTTTATATTAGATATTTTATTACATATGAATTCTTTACCACAAGATTAAGATGATACAAGATACATCATATCAATTTGGTCCATTCAGCGATAGAAATTCTACCATAAATTATTTTTTTGCCATTGAATAAGATGAGTATAAATTTAAAGTTAAATAAACAATTTGTTACAATAATTAACTTTAATTAATATATATATATATATATATATATATATATATATATATATATATATATACATTGTAATTTCTCCTCCTTATTTGGTCCCATAAGCTAAAATTGGAATAAAATGTGGACAAGAACATTTCAATAAACTCTTAACTTTTGTAACAAATAATAATTTCGGGGCTAATGTTTCATCCAAATTATCTACACCTATCTCTATTTTGCTCCAAGGTTATCTAGTCCATTGATTACTTTTGCTACTTCCCTTCATCTTATTCAATTGTATTTCATTATTAAATTTATGAATTGTTCAAGCATTCAATAATTATTATCAATTACTTTATACATAAGAGGTGAGTACTAAGCATCAACATTGCATATTACACTTGTTTCTTTAGTTTTTTGAGCTAGAATTTTACCCCATAATCTTTAAATTAAAATTGTAAAAAATTATCTTACTTTTTATTTATATAATATCTCTTTTATTTTTATTTTTAATTAATTCTCTATAACCATTTATCTTGATAGTGTTTAGGGACTTTTCAGAGGCTTCCCTAATGATAATGATTTTTCTACCATACTTAACATCTTTATCTTTGTTATAACACGGGTTCGCAATTCATTTTTTTGTTTTACACCTAGTTTCAAAAGAGGACTTGTACAAATAGGTTGACAGCATTGTTGTAAAGTTATTATATAAGCCCTTAATAATGCTTTTATTTATTGTGAAATTTAACTGATTTATTTATAATCCTACATAAAAGAATTGGCTTTGTTCTTGGTCAAAGATCAATTTATTTTCATAAATATAATTTGCTTCCATTTGATTTTTATGCGTAATAATACTTAAGAGTCAAAATTAAAATTGTGTGATCCAATATGGGATTACAATCATTTAAGATGTAAAAATGACTAATTTGATTCTATATAAGATATTGAATATAATATATTGAATTATCTTATATTAATATAATATAAGATAAGATATTGCCAAGCACATAAATATAAATTATTTTATAACCATTCACCCATTCCATCACACCATACATATTATTAGTCTTAACCACTGCAAAGCTTGATTAATTGAATATTGAATGTTTTTCAACTAAATCATTTCTCTTTTGTACATGTAAACTAAATCAAAGTCTTTATAACCATAGAGTGTTAGGGTTGGAGACATTGTTTAGGATTATAATTTGATTATTTGTTGTTTTAGCATTAAAGTTCTTTAGTCGGAGAATATCATCTTCATTTCTTAAATTAAAATATCATGTTCTAAGAAATTATATGGAAATTTTTAATCTAGTTGTGTTTCTTATGAAAATGTATAATTTATAGGTGCTAAATAACGTATTGCTAAATGATATTTTTTCATAATCCTAGAGACAACGATGAGGGATTGAGTAGGAAGAGTAGCTCTTAGGTTAATCTGTAAATCCACTTGAAGGGGTTGAAATCTTTGAGAGACAAGGGTCTTTGTTTCCTAGCATCTCCTAAAGTTAGGTCCCACAAGGCCCATGGGGTCCAAAGAGAAAAATGGCAGAATTTGGAAAAATGAGTTTTAGGCCAAATCGATTGAATCTAACTAAAACATTAATGTCTTAGGTACATGACCTAGACAATTGAATAATTATGTGGGGGAATTTGTTAATAGAAGCATGGTTGAGGATGTGAGAGTTAATGTGGAGAAGTGTTCCCATCTAGCTACATTTATTATTAATAAAGACAAGGAGGCATATTTGGCTAGTGTAAACAAAGGCTTTGTGATCTCTAAGAAGAAATGATCAAAAGATGAATCCTTAGGCAAGGAGTGTGGATAGAAGGCTTCAAAGGGAGACACCTAGATCTTTAAGTTCTTAGTGGGAGGTAAAAATAGGGAGCCAAGGCCATGGCAAAGGAAAGAAGCCCTCATCAATGGAGGTCTAGGAGATCCATAAATAAATTTAAATAAGTAGTGAAAACTGTGTCAGGTTAAGACTTATTCTTGGACAAAATATCTAAGTTCCAAGGACTGGATTTGATCAAAAGTTTTCATGGTCATCAAACGGGAAATTGTTGGTGTCATAAATGTAGGTTCAATGGTATTTGATGCTAGGTTATTCACCTTTACTCCAAATTATCCATAGAGGATGGTTGGGTTTTGCTATTAAGTCAGAGGAGGATGTTAGTAAAGTTTAGGTCAATGGTATTTGGGGGACTCAATTTTGGATTTGGAGTGGTGCACTTGGATTTTGATCCTAGGGTAAGCCCAATAAACAAGATCTTGGTATGAACTAAGTTATAAGGGTTACCTCTGTAATGATAGAACACAAATTTCTTAAGGCAACTTGGAGATCTCATAGGAAGGGCTTTAGACATTAACACTTCATACAAAAGTATATCTCCAAGGTTTGTAGCAGGGATATTAGTGGAGGTGTCGTTTTGAATGGGACTACCTGAAAATGTTGAGATATTTATGGGCATCCATACTAATTTTTGGATTCTAGAATATGTTACGCTTGTATTTAAATGTGTGATGCCATGCTTATGGGTATGTGATGAAGTGTAGCTTCAATTTCTCCAAGTATAAAGAAATAATGTTCTAAGACAAAAAGAGGTGTCAAAGGGTCATCAATTTAAGATGTAAGAGGAGTAGGATGGCTTGGACAAGCATTTAATGGAAAGGAATCCTAAAAAAGGTATTGACTTTGAGAGACTAGCTAAAGTCTAGAGGCAACTGTAGATAAAGTTCAAAAGAACCTAATCACTATATAGCAAGGAGAACCTTTGGACCCCTAGATTAGTCATAGAGAAGTGCATTAAGAAGAATATACAAGTAAGCCATTCATAAATAAATCACCCCTATTTATCAATTCATTGATAAAAGGAAATGGGAGATATGGTCATGGGACAAAGGTAATGAGTCAAAGGACAAAGAGGAAAATGTTATAGGAAAAGAAAAGGAGAATTTAAATCTAGATCTAGTTGAAATAAAGAGGGGATAAGATAGTTTTGAATGTGAAGTTCACTAAACTTTGTGGGAGTTGGGCCTTCCTTAAGGTTGGAGCCTACTAAAATTTGATGTAATTGGGAAGTAGGAGCTTGCCTTCACATCACTTTTAGCCAAAAATACGTGATTTTATCCCTTATGATTTTCCACTTATATCTGGTGTCTTCATGTGTTGTTTCTTGAGTGTTGTGTGAATCTCTCTGGTAACTGCAAAAGGAAGCCATTAATAATTGAGCATATACATAAGTCATTAGTTGCATAAGAAGGAATTTAGGTTGAGCAAAATTTGAAACTTAAAATTATTGTTCACCCCCTCTCTTAGTGATTTCCAAACACACATATCCTCTGATACACACCATCCCACTTCTTTTCACCCCACTTCCCTTCTTATGTGCTCTCATAAAAGTCCCAAGGTTAATTTGTCAGGATGACCTATCAGGCAAGTCCACCTTGCACTAATGCAGTTGCAATTGGGTTCACGTGGAGTCCACCACGTCCCGGCCCCAAATCATCCAACTCCTTTGAAGCAAGCTTCCCCTTCGAACTTACAAGATATAATCCTCTGGGATGAACTGTCATATGGGCTCCATTTCTGGCCAATGGGAATGCTCTTCGCCTTTGTGTTATAAGCCTAGCTAGCTCAGTGCCCCGTCAGCCCTGCCACTCCTTTGTGATGCTAATAAAAACTTCTAAGATGTGACCTTCGGGCCACATCACCTTCCCTTCATCTAATGGCATTATAACAAAATCAGGGCAACCAATCTGAGGTCTCCACGACAAGGATTTCATCAGACTATTTAGATAAGGTTTATCCAGTTAAGGCTATAAGATTGAGCCTCATCATGCCTTCGCCACAATGCGGCTCACCGCAGATCTTTGCCATAGTTGATTATGGGGTCTTACCAGATCACGGGCATACGCTCGATCTTGGACCTAGTAGTTTTCACATGTGTTTGCTCCCTTTCAATGTGCATCGCCAGTTACACATGAATTCAATTATGGAATGGTTGCAATGGCTCTTTAAGCATCTAGACCTATGCTAACGTCTCGCCATGGCCAATAAGGTTTAATAGAGCACCTACTGGTGTTATCCTCTTGAGCTTATGCTAGGTCTAATCTTCCTAAGACCACGGGGTTCACAAGATATCGAGAAGGCCACGAGGTTATAAACACTCCTCGAAGAAACAGGGAATTCCTCTTTTGGTTCCAAATATAAGCATGAGCCTTATGGACTGACGCGTAAAGGATAAGTTCCTGGAATTCAAGTGTTCCCCTTTTAGGGATATTGAATTCCAGGCATGTCTACACAGGTGGCCTTTCAGCCACCCCCTACTAATGACTTGAAAACTCCTTAAGAGCCTCTAGCTCTCCTACCTCACTCCAAGGTGCTCCCTAAAGTTCACAGCAACCCTGCAAGTAACACAAGGGCGTTATTTAGGGTTTTCAGGGGAATTTGTTTATTAACAGTGACTTGCAACGCATCCCTCATAGATGAGATACTATCCTCAGACTTTATGCTTCTGTGATTCATGATAAATTGTTCAGATCTTCCGGAAAAATCACATTGAGAGCAAAGGGTCAACGTGTTTCGAACCTAAATCAAGGTTCATCATCAAGACCAGGATGAGGGGAAAGATTAACTGATAGAAATTTATAGATCTCAGAGATGAAACAATAAATTCCAACAGTTAAATAAAACAAGTGAACGTTACAAGATCAAAGTCAAATCAAATAATTTTGATTTTATTTTAGTCTATTTTATTTTAAATTTTTAGATTTAAAATTAGGTTCTAACAAATTTTATATTATAATTTATTTAAATATATATATAAATATAATAATAATATTAATAAACTCATTAATTAATTTAATTAGATTCTAATTTGTTTTTGTTAATAACAAATTTAAAAATAATAATAATAAATAAATAAATAAGATATTATAGAAAAAATAAAATAAATAAGTAAGAACCAATAATAATAATAATATGTATATGTATATGTATATATAATCAAGACATAAAAATATATTTATAAATTTCAAATAAATAAAGGAATAACTAGAAAATAATAATAACAATAAATAATTAAATAAATAAAATTAAAATATAAAAATATATTTATATGAAGAAAAGAAAAAGTAACTAACTAACAAGGGAGAGAACAAAGAGAAGGGATCCACGAGTTGTTTAACTTCCATCCATCGTCCCTATTAAGAGATTTTTTCCTCTTTTCAATTTCAATGGCTTCTCTTAATTTTCGGTGATGGAAATAATCAACCTTCGCGAGGACCTTAGAATCCTCTAAGCAAATATGGTGCTTTTTTAATTTAGCATGTTCGGCTAGAGCAGATGAGCGGGTCCTACAATGCTTAAGGTCCATCGCGTGCTCCTGAATCCTTTGTGAAATGGAACGACCAGTCTCACCTATATAGGGGGTTCCACATGAACATGGGATTAAATAAACACCTTTCGTGCATTTGGGATCAATAGGGTCTTTGATAGATCTTAAAGAGCTATGAATGGTTTTAAAAGGTCTAAAGGTGGAGCCAATCTTTTGCTTTTTAAGAATTCTAGCAATTTTGTCAGTCGTCCCTTGGATAAAGGGAAGTTGTACATTAGAGTCCACCCTAACCTCTTTTTTAGAATTAGGTCCCCGACTAGCTTTTAAAAAGGCTCTGAAACCTTGCAACTTGCTATAACCATTCTTCTTGAAGACATTGAAGAGATGGTTTTTCTCATCCATCAGATGGTTTTCATCCGAAACCCGAATATCCCTAGTAGCTAAAGTATTGAGAACACCTAGTTTCTGGGCTGGAAAGTGATGAGAATTAGCATGAAGATACTGCTCACTATGGGTTTTCTTATGAAACACCTGGTGGGAGAAAGAACCATCATCCTTTCTTGAAATGAGAACATCAAGAAAGGGTAAGCTTCCATTAACCTCACATTCCATGGTGAATTTAATGGAATCAGACTGGTTATTAAGATGTTCAAAGAAAGAAGCTAGCTTTTCCCTACCATGGGGCCATAAGTTGAAGGTATCATCAACGAATCTTTTCCACAATTTTGGTTTAAAGCGAGCAGAAGCTAAAGCTCTAGATTCAAAGTCTTCCATAAAGAGGTTGGAAACCACAGGAGAGAGAGAAGAATGCATTGCTACACCGCACGTTTTCTCATATAAATCACCATCAAAACTAAAGAAGGTCGAGGTAAGGCAAATCTCAACAAGCTTAGCAGAATCAAGATCCGTAATGTGATTGATAACTTCAATAGCTTCTTTAATCAAGATGTTTGTGTAAAGAGAAACTATATCAAAACTTACCATAAAATCATCAGGATCAAATTCAATTTCTTTCAACTCATTAACAAAAGAGAAAGAATCTTTAACAAAGGAACTATCCCTCAAACACCATGGCTTCTACTCGCCATTCAAGCACGAAGCTGCCACAAGATCTCAGTAATGAGATGTTACACAGGATATGGCTTCCAGTCTAGGAAGATTCGACAACTATATAATTATAGCATAATTGCATCTGCATGATATACAAGGATATAAGATCATGTCAGTCCCTCTTATGATACCATGCCTACTCAAGAGAGCACATGGATCCTTTGGACCAAATCCTGGTCAAGTGGCTATGCAAACTACCAAGGCACTTAACACAGCAGGATAAAGAAGTCTCTCATGTAAAGTCATAGGTTATTAAAGTTAAGAGAGGAGGTAATCCTCAACATGAACACGTAGCATGGGCTTGTATCTAGTATATGCACACAGACCCTATTAGAACAAGTTGTCTACAATGTAATCATTAACTGTAATAAAAGAAGTTCCTACGTTGATTATTGTATGGTTTAATCTAGATTATTACAGACCATTCTAATGCCTTTAACATTACACCTATGTTTCTCATGTGTATCATATCAGAACCACGGTCATGTATTTCTCATAGCACATTATTTCAAACCAGAAATGCAACATAATATTTTTATCATTTAAGGGCATTGCAATATGCTATTCAATGTTATAATGTTAGAATGTAGCCATGAACCTTGCTCTACAACACCATTTCAAACCAGAAATGCAACATACATTCATTATCATTTAAACAATTACACAAGAGCACTTATCTTGGAGATTTCAATGAAACTGAGTCAGGGACTGACTCTCCACCCAACCACAGATAGTTGTAGTCAATCCTCACTTATAGTTTTCACCCCAAACCAGATTCCCGAGACTGAAGGGCTTTGCTCAAAGGATTTAAACATCAACTACCAGCTGAAATATGGACTCTAGAGGTCCTTCTTCCTCCACCCACCAGCTACTCAGTAGTTACCCAATGCACAGGGAATGCATAGGCCCGTTGCCTCCACCCTTCCAGCTATCCAATAATGATTAGCCAATAAACACAAGGAATCTAGAGGCTTTCTGCCCCCACCCTCCAGCTATTCAACAACCAATAATATTAAGGAATCCAAAGACTTCCTCTCCACCCAAGAATATCAAGGGAGACCAAAGAGAGAACAAGTCTCCACCCTTTAAATAACAGCACAGTGGTTCCACCCACCCTGGGGATTCCAAAATACACCATAAACAAACACAACAAGAAAGGCTTCAGAGATCCTCCTTTCAAGAATCCAATGAACAACCCTCCACCCTAGCCATCAATGAACTCCAGAGAAAATCCATCTCGTCCCTCTAGCTAAACAGGGAATCGAGAGGCCATTATTCCTCGCCTGGGAGTGATCTTCCTCCTGCCAATCTTACTAAGTAGAAAATCTGATATCCCTAGTTATTCTTCCTCTTTCTGTAAGAGCCCTCCATTGCTCATCCCCTTGGCATTCTCTCTCTTTTTTTTTTTTCATTTCTCCCTTTCTCTCCTTCTCTGTTGATGGATGAATTCTCGAATTCCCTCTTGTGGTTCTCTCCTCCATTGTCCTTGAATTCCATTGTCCTTTTATTTTCATAAATATCTTTTTCCTTCTTGCCCTTGCAATGTTTTCCAAAGCAGCATGGACCTGTGTACTTCTCTTGTAGCCATATTAATCTTGAAAATACCAGGCCACCAAATTTGCACCAACAAACCTTTAATGGTTGTCATAACCAGTTCAAATTTTTTTGCAGCAAAGAAACTTAAACACCTCAAGTAAACAACCTCCCCAATCTCTGGAATCTATATCCATTGACTCAACTTAAATATTTTATTTTTATAAAAAACCTTTCATTTCATGAGAAAAAACATGGTTGAAATTCTCATATTTCCTACTAGCATAAAACTAATGCATTCCTCTAACACATATATGCCTCAACACATATAACATATGCCATCATATATGACCCAACGTATAAATGAACTTCAAGGACTCACCACCCATAACCAATTCAACGCACCATACTTTTTAATTCATCCATATAACATTAATCGGCACACATACTAGGTTTTACACAACGCGCAGAGTAGCAAAGAGCACACCAATCCTAATGCGTACCAACAACGAGCAGGAATGACCAACAAACATTTAAACTTCAACACATTCCAATGTACGGACTTAGAGCTCCATTCAACAATTAAAACTTTTCCAGGGACAGGATTTCAAAGCACATAAACTATGCATGGACTTTAACGTAGATTAATATATTTACAACGCAATCAACAAACCAACGCAAATATGGTCATGATCGCCCGGACGCATTTTTCAACAGTCTTCTTCCATGAGTTTCACAATTTGGCTTCCAAACCAGCATACATTCGATCATTCATATTGTATATAATTCGTGCGCTGGTCATAGAATATAGCATACATGTGAGGACTTTAATCATCACAAAGAATTGCATGGAAAGTTTCCAACCTGTGCTCAGACCAACAGATAATTAATGCTCCAAATTTTTCACATTAAAGGGCAGGGACAACTCTGAGTAGTAGTAGAAAACTAGCAGAGGACAAGAGTTACAAGACTAAAATGGGTCTTGTGTTCTGATTCTGATACCATGTTAGGGATTGGTAACTGGCGGGCTCCAGTATTGCAGCAATGATGCTACAACTCCTAGGAATCCCTTCTTTACTTTTATCAACCCGGTTGTTCGTAACAAACTTGGAAGTGACGGTGCTATATGCACAAGTACTAGCTCTAGTTGCAGGTTGTCACTTGATCAGCTGGCACAAGTTCGCTAGGAGCTTAAGCCAACTTCTATGAGCTCTTAAAAGAAGATTTTAACTATGATGGAAGAAAGCTAACTCAAAAGAGGCTAATCTACTTGCAGAAAGAAGCTGAAAGCTGAAAGGAAATGCAAACCCTAGCAAACCCTAGTTTTACTAACTAACCCTACTGGTGCAAGAAAAGAGATGAAAGTTGCTGAAATGGATGCCATTGACTCTTGGAAAGGTAAAATGCATGTGTCTAAGCTAATTTTGAAGGAAAATATGGAAAAAACATCTTTTTGTATTTTTGAGTAATTTTGCAGAATTATTATGCATGTGCTTTAACGATTTTTTTGACTGTGCAAAGGTTGATTGGCGAAAGGAAATGGATTGGGCTCTTGTAGGAGGTTGGGAAGGTGAGAAGAGGGCCTAAGGGGTCCCTAGCACCCTTCCAGAGAATTTCACAGTGATCAAATCTCGAAAAACTACTCACGTGAACTTCTATAGGAAGTCTGCAGGGGTTCTACAGGATGTTCTACATGAAGTTCTACAGGAACGACCGAAAGAGGATTTTAGAGGATTGATGGAGAAAAGATGGTGGGGAAGTGGAAATGAAGAGTGGATAATGTTGTCAAGAGGTGTGGGACCTGGTAAATGAAGCTCAGGAGTGATGAAGATAGTTGGATTTGCTCAAGGATGGAGAAAGCAATGTTGCACAAAAATATAGAAATTAGGGAAAATCGAGAAAGCATAGCGAGTGGAGGGAAGGAATATTGGATTAGGGGCTGGAACAGATTGGATGATGGAGGAAGGGTAGGTAGGAATGTATTACAGGTACTTTGCACACTATTTTCCAAAACTAATCAAACAAAGACTAGAAAAACTAGAGATCTATCTACTTTGACCTAATCTGACCTAACAACTAGAAACATGATGAACAGAAGTTTATAGACAGGAAATCATGCAAGATAGCTATGGAAACTAAGCAAGAACAGATCTAAACATGCAAGTACAACTGGTATCAACTTTTCCAACTAAAAATCTAACACTAGCAATTGCATAGAAAGGCAAGAACAATGTTTTTGTGGCAGCAAGTATGCCTTGGTCTCAGCTCATGGTCCCAAGGAGGGAGAGATGAGATCAAGGATTGCTTGATGGCCTTTTTGCAGATCTTTTCTATTACCAAACTATCAAATCAACATGAAGCATGAAAAGATATTTTAATCATCAAAAGCAACCTAAGTAACAAAGCAAGATCTTAACCTAGATAACAGAAATTATTCTATGAATGCAAGGAAAACACATAAAAATACACAAAGGATGTACTGGCACTTGGGTTGGGCCCAACCCCAAGAGCTACAGCCTCCTAAGAAAGCTCAGAGCTAGTGAAAAGTGAAATTCATCTCCATTACTCAAAAAATAATAGTCATGTCACAAAATTGTTTACAGCAAGAGCTCGAAAATGAGTTGAAATGCAGAGCTGCACTCAAGTGAGAAAAAGAAGTGTTCAATAGCTAAACTACCAAGTCTTGAAGCCTTCCTACTTATGCAACACAAGGACTCCCAATATTCCTTCTTAACTTTAGGAGCTTGGCTGCTCAAGGCTGCAGTTAATCAGCCACTTCACAAAACCTGCTCGACTGCCCCTTGAAATAAACTTTGGTCGGTTGTTGAACTCCGAGCTGATGGTGGAGAACTCAAGGAAGGGGTCATTTAGTGTAGGAGACACCCTTCCTACAAATCCTCAACTTTGTTCCTTCGTATTTGGCTGTCAACTTGCTCATAAATGCTTGACCTTGGTCCAAAAGATGTCCAAAAATATGCAATAAGCATGTATTAGACTTTGTGGTCAAGTGACTATTCTCATTCATCAATTAACATAAATATATTCAAAAGCATGCATAAAAATATGAAGAATGGTGGATTAATCAAGAATAATAGGCAAAATGAGCCCATAAAGTTACCCATTTTTGGGGCTCATCATCACCCCCTGCTGAATGTGTTGCTCATCCTCTGAGCAACTAATCTAGCTCATCATCTTTGATTGCTTTGACTGCCTCTCTGACATCCCAGGCTTCTGAGGTGATGTCCTCTTCTCGGTCATGAAACCCTGCCTTTCTCTCTACTTCCTCCCATTGCCTGTGTTCTTCTTCTTCTTTGACCCCTTCCAGTAGTCCCAAAAGCAATGGAGGACTGAACTTTAGGCCAATCCAGTTGGCCTTCAGATTTTGCACTGACTGTTTATAAAGTGGCACTCTTGCCAAAGCCTCCCTCATCCTTGTTGGGGAGTGGTACTCTCTTATTTTCAGACTGTGGGACAATGTGTTCCATCTCCTTGTGCAAGCATGAATGCAGTTATCACCCAACAATCTTTCCATGTCCTCAAAGTGAGCAATGGCCTGAGCTTGCCTTTCGATGTAGTCTGGGAGAGCCTGAGGGTTGTTGGCAAGGTGCTGATGGGCATATACTAAAGCTGAGGGATCTTCTGGTTCTGCCCTGATCATGAGTGGCTCACTTAGCTCCCTGTCCATAACTTTCTGAATTTCTGCTGCCCTCTTTTCCTCATGGCTTAACCAAGAAGCCATGGCCATGAGTTGCACATCTCCCAATGCAGTATTAGGGTCCCATAGATTCATGTTTGGAAGCGCCAAGTTGTGTAAATAGAATTCTACTATCTTGGCCTTATCTTCAGCTGAGCTACTGTCACACAAATACATAAACTGATTGTAATTCTGAAATGGAGTAGTGCCCCTTTGGGCCAGTGTGTTAATTTGAAATTGCAACCATTGGTCTTTAAGGTATAATGCATAAGATTTGGCAGGTTGCCTACATTGTAAGGCTTCTATTGCCCAACTGGCCATGTAGGCCAATTGGGCCTCTTTCTCTTGCAACTGTTGTTTCAAACCCTGTATTTCTTTTGCTGCCTGAGATTCCTGTTCTTGCAACAATTTTGTTAGCATTTCCACATTAGCTTGTAGCTCTTCCTCTTTCTGTTGTTTCTTAGTTGTGTCCTTGTCTGCTGGAGGTCCTCCTTACTGTTGTTGCCCTCCCAAAATGGACAGCCTATCTTCCTTGTGGACTTCCTATAGCTGCAACTGTTTTTTCAGCAGCTCATTCTCCTCCTATAGCTTGGCTCTTTTGCAGCTTTCTACATGCCTTACCATGGCCAATTATCCCCTTAATTATTTTAACTTCTCCTCCATGTTGCCTATGTCCACAACTCCCTTAGATTTGGCGATTTTCATCCATGTGTGTGTTATGATCCTCTCTTTCTCTAATTCAAAAAATAATGGTACAACAAATTTCTGTGGGATGATTTTCCCACCCTCTAATAGATTGTAATATGAGCCCAAGTCAGGTTGAGGGGTAGGTTCAGGTATTTCTTCTGTTTTTCTCTCCCCTTGTGATTGTTTAGCTACCTTTTCCTCCAATTTCTCAGTCTCTTTTAACTTGGCTAGAGTTTCTTGTAGAGATGTTGTAGCTTCCTGTAGAGCTACCTTTGAGTCCATCGACTTAATTTTCTCTTTCCATGTAGAGGTTTTTGGGCTTCCTCTTTCATAAGTAATGGATATCTTGGAAGGAGACTCTTCCTTCTGTTTAGTGGGTGAGTCCTCAATGACAATCGGTTCCTTGGACGGTGGCTGAGGTTTGCCTACTTTGATCCTTGTGCTTTTTCTGGCTTTGAAGTACATGGAGGTCCTTTTTCTCTTTCCTTTTTGCTTTGTAGGGGTGCTTAACGCAGCAAGCACAGCTGCTACCTCCCTTGCCAACGTCTCAGGGGATTTCTCTTCCTGTTGTTCTTTTCCCTCACTTCCTATAGAAACCTCTGTGTCCACTGTTTCTATCTGTATGACTGATATCTCAGGGTGTGTCTCTCCCTTGTCTTTTTGGGTCCCTACCTTGGCTATGGCAGTCTTCTTTTGGGCTCTCTTGGCCTTTTTCTTCCCAACCTTTGTCTTTCTCCCTTTCTCTGTTTTTGTTGTTTTCTCCTTTGCTGTCTTAGGTTCAGCAGTCTTGCCAAATTCTTCTTTTTCTTTCTGTTCTTCCTCTGTTTTTCCCTCTACTTGAATGTCCTGTGCTCCCTCATCACTGTCCTTCTGAATTTCTTCAGTTTGCTCCCCCTCCTCACTACTGGATGGGGTTATGTTCTCAGCCAAAGTTCTAATGTTATCATCCCTGGACAAATTTTTGAAGGTTTCCCAAGCTATGGGGACAGTATAGGTGTGTAAAGCATCTTCCACCAACGGTTTTATGAGCCCATGGTGGGCCAAATGATCGGGGATCCCTTCATTTAGCTTTGTACCACATTCAATTAAGGACCGAAGAAGGAAATATGGGATGCTCAGTTTCTTGGCTAGAGGCAAGTCCATCCCATGCCTTAATTCATGTAACAACCTAAAATGATATCCATAGATGATGCTAAACCTCCCTTCACATGTGATATACTTCATAATTTAATAACTAACTTCACTCCAGAGAGGAGGCAAGCTTGTCCTTCTAACTCCGTTTTTTGTCTTCTACAGGATGCTCCTGAGGCAAAAAAAATGTTTTCTTAGCAACTTGGCCCAATGATCTCTCTTCTTTGCTCCAAGGGAGCCCCAATGGTAGACTAGTAATTCTACTGATGAGCTCAGGGGTAAGTTCTAGGGTCAAACCCCTAAAACTAACTGTGGCATGTGTCTTTGAATGTGGTCTCAGGGACATTAAAACCTCTTCAGTTATTTCCTCATCATAACCCTGAATTTTGTCAAAGAAGGATATCCAATTTGCCTGAGTGAAAAGGTCCACCACCTCAAGGTGCTCGTGCAACTTGCTAGAGTTTGAGGGTTCTTTCCTTATGAATCCTCCTGGCATGGTGTTGAGTGCTCTTTTTACGTTTTAACCAGAAAGGAAAATGCTCAGGAAAACAAACAGTGAATTCACTGCAACAGAGGATAGCTGAATCCGGTTTCTTCTGAACCCAAGAAGGAATTTCTTGTGTGTTCCTTACAATATCAAGTAGCAATAATTCTCCTGTTTTAAGACTACTGTCACCCAAAATTTGACTGTCTATTTATGAAAAGATTTTTTTTTTTTACAGAACAGAGTATAGGGGCACAAGTTCTTTTCTCAACACATAGATAGATAGGCATAGTTGTTTTTTTCACACACTCACACAGGCTGGCCCGTATTGCTGCATGTATCTTTCTTACAAGAGAATTTTGAAAAAGGATGGGGAGATTTCAAATGCAGAGAGAAAAAGAAATTGTGTAGACTCAGGGAAATTTGCAGGCAGACTTTCACTTTTTCAATGCATAGGTAGACTTCCACTTTCTTTTTTCAATCTACTGTCGTGTTCAATTTACCACCTTACTCAAAAAAATCATGCACAGAGGAGTTTTCTCGAGCCTACCTCATTTGGAGCTTGAAATTCGACGAAAATTCCGGGTTTTCCTTCCGCAGAGCTGTTCTCTGCCTTTCCTGTAGAACCCTTCCTGTAGAAGGCTCCCAGTTCCTATAGAATGAAACTGTGCTTCCGACAGAGCCTGATAGGTGGGAGATTTTTGAAAACAGGCAAAAAAACTGGTGGAGGACGACTGGTTAACTGTTCAAGAAGTGGTGGATGCGTACTCCAGTCGAGAACGTTGTGAGTGCAAAATGAACAGAGGGTGGTGCATGATTCAACTGAGCATCTTTTAACTGCGGCGTGATTCGTGGTGAGGGGATGAGGTGGCCGGACTGGACCGTTGATCCGACGTCACAACCATAATGTTTCCACATGTTTCTGACCGCCATCACCTCCTTTCTCCCGTTATCCGCCGCCACCACTACCAGTCCCGACGATTTCTTCCTGAATGGACACTCCACACGTGCTAGTTGCACATCTAATCGGCAGTTTTGAATTTAACGGAGCTCGTTGGGATTCCATGAGGATGTGTAACTGGCCGAGGGTGGCCAGTTGATTGGCCACCGATTCCACTCAATTCGAACCATTCCCATAGTCATGCAGCTTTAAAATATAATTTATGCAATTGAAGAATGAGTTTAGGCACTTACTTGCGTGGTCGCGTCTGTGTTATGCAGATTTCGGGTTTTGGAACCCATTCCTTTGTTTGTTGTTGCTACATGCACACTGCATGCTTGGCCTTGGTTGTTGCTGATGTTCATACGTTCAAGTAGAGCTCCATGCATGTTTCTTCTGCCATACTTTGTTGTCCCTGTCTCTGGAGTATGTCTTTCATAGGGATCAACTGCTATAGGATTCCTGTAGGATGTCCTGTAGCTGCTTCTCCTCCTGGAATGCAAGCTAGAATGAGCAGGGCTATATTGTTGACGAGGGTCTCGGCTGATGAGGAGTCTAGATCGTAACAGGTATGGTGAGTGAAAAACTGCTGCTTGATTTGTTATTTAGAAGTTTTTGCTGGCACTATGAAGAAAACATGATTTCTGTATGTGACTGTGCAGGAAAAAAATGAGTGCAATGAAGGTGTTCAGAAATGGAAAAAGGCGACATATGGCAATGGATGGAAGCAGGGAGGTTTACAAGCCTCATGGGCAGATTCCCAACCTTCGGGTCCTCTTCTGAGGTCTATTTTGGCTTGTGTGTAGGTTCTATAGGATCTTCCTATAGAAGACATAGAACTTTCCTGTAGAAGGTGAAATCTTAGCTCGAATGAGACCAAATCTTAGGAAAGGGTAGTGGTCATGGAGGAATGGATTGTGAAGGATGCTTGCAGCATGGTGCTAACCTCTGTTTTTGTCTTGTGTGATCCTACTAACCTGCAATGTCCTTCTTGCAGCCTGCAATTTATCCAACAGAAATTAGGTGTATTTTCCTTTTTCTTTTTCTTTTTTCATTTTTCTTTTTTCTTTTTCTTTTTTTAGTCTAAGACAGTTGGGGCGCCTCCATGAGGTTTTCACCCTCACTATCTTCCCTGGGTGCCTCCCAGAGGTTTTCACCCAAGGATCTTTTATTATTTTCCTTTTTTTTGTTTTTTGTTTTTTGGTCAAGGTGTGGGTGGAGTGGAGACAGGGGCCTGCTCCACCACCAACACTGATTTATCCAGAGTTTCAATGAACTCCTGCTTAGAAAGGGGCTTCCTGTAGATTTTCAATCGATGCCCATTGACGAGCATGGGGATGGCTTCTTCATCAATGGTCCTGATAAGGACTGAACCATTGTCGTTGCATTTCTCCACTGTATATGGTCCCAGCCATCTTGTCCTCAACTTTCCTTTGAAATCCTTGTATCTTGAATCATATAACAGCGCCCAATCCCCTGGCTGAAATTGATTTTCTTTAAGGTGTCGGTCATGCCATATCTTTCTTTGAAGTTGGACCACCTCTGAGTGGAGAAGGGCCTTCATTCTCTGTTCATCTAGTCCATTCAGCTGCAGTAATCTTTCTGTTGTGCATGGCTGAGATCTAGGTCCAACTGAGTTGCCAACCTCAATGTGTTATATTCAAATTCTATGGACGGCAAAGCCTTCTTCTTGTAGACCAGCTCATAGGGTGTGAAACCTGTTGTAGTTTTCCAAGTAGTGTTATAGGTCCAAGTGGCCTCAACCAAGCGATCTGCCCAATCTTTTCTGCTGCTGCTCACTACATTAGTCAAAATCTCTTCCAAAGCTCTGTTAGTGACTTCCACCTGTCCATTTGCTTGCGGGTGATAAGGGGTGGAAGTTCTGTGCTTAATCTTGTGATGAGCGAGTAGGTCTTTAATCAAGTTAGAGGTAAACTGACTTCCTTGATCTGTGACTAATTCTCTTGGGTAGCCAAACTTGTAGAAGATATTTTCCCTCAAAAACTCAGCTACCTTTTCTTTTGTCGCTGCTTTGATTGCCCTTGTTTCTGCCCACTTTGTCAGGTAATCTGTGCACACAATGATGTAAGACCTCTGGTTTGAAGGAGGGTTGATAGGACCCACAAAGTCCATGCCCCACTTCTCAAATGGCTCAAAAGTCACTTGAGGTTGGAGGGGCATCTCATCCCTTGGAGTCGGTTTCCCCATCCTTTGGCATCAGTCACATTGGCTGATGTATCTCCTGACATCTTGATGAAGAGTGGGCCAATAGTAGCCTGCCTGTAGAATTTTGAAGGTAGTTCTTTTTGCTGCAAAGTGGCCTCCACAGGGCCTATCATGATAGGTTAGGAGGATGTCAAAAACTTCCTCCTCCCGGACACAACGCCTCAAAATCTGATCTGGGCCAAGTTTAAACAAGTTGCCCCCAATACAAGTGAATGGGGCACTTTTCCTCACGATCTTACTCTTCTCTTTTGCGATAGGTGTGGCGGGAACTGTGTTGAAACCAAGTAATTTGCTATATCAGCAAACCATGGAGAGAGTACTGAAATAGCAAATACGTGGTCATCTGGCATTTGATCAACATCCCTTCTTCACCTGCAAGCAAATCTAGTCTAGACAGAAAATTAGCAACAACATTTTCCTTACTTGGCCTATCAACAATGGTCAAATCAAATTGCTACAATAAAAGTAACCATCTAATGATACAAGCATTTACATCAGGTTTATTCATCAAATACCTAATTGCAGCATGATCAGTGTTGTCAGGCCAAGCAGTAACTCCACTAGGCAGAAAACTGATTTGTATTTTTTATTCAATCAGGTAGGTCTATTATATACATGAGGGAGAGACTGTTCAGTTCATCTCCCGATGAATGTTCACATTTCACATTTATTTATTTACAGATATTTACCCAATCACCAGGATTAGGTTTCAACATTCCCCCCTTAATCTGAAGGGATGTTGGTGAGTCCAAGCATCGTTATGAATCGTTCAAGCTTTTCTCTTCCAAGCGCTTTGGTGAAGATGTCTGCATTTGCTCATTTGTGGAACAATGACGGAGATGGATTGTTTTGGCCTCAACATGATGTCGAATCAGATGATATTTAGTATTGATGTGCTTTGTTCGATCATGGAATTTTGGGTTCTTGGCCAACTTTATAGCAAAGGTGTTGTCAATCATGAGTGGAGTTGATTGTACTTGTTTTACCTGCAAATATTCAAGAATTTTCCTGAGCCACAAAATTTCTTTTGTTGCTTCAGCTGCTGCCATGTATTCTGCTTCTATTGTGGAATCTGCTGGAACTGATTGTTTGCGTGATCTCCAGGAGACAGCTCCTAATCCAAGACTCATAGCATATACTGAAGTAGATACCCTAGTTTCTTTGTCTCCATCGAAGCCTGAATCAAAGTATCCGATCAAGCTGAAGTCATCCACCTGTGTGTACTTGATTCCAAAGTCTTGAGTTCCCTTCAAGTACTTTAGAACTCTTTTCGCAGCAGACCAATGTCCCTCACAAGGCTTTTGCATAAACCTGGGGAGGATTCCAACAGGAAATGAAATGTCTGGTCTGGTAGTAGTTAGGTAGTTGAGACTTCCTACAAGTTGTCTTTACTTTGTTGCATCCTCAAATTCCTTTCCTTCAATAGATGTGAGCTTTAAGTTTTGTTCCATTGGGGTAGTAAGAGGATTGCACTCGGTCATGCCAAACCTGTTCAACAAATCTCCAATGTATTTCTTTTGAGAAAGAAATATGGACTTTGGATGTTGGGTTACTTCAATGCCAAGATAGTAATGAACATAGCCCAAATCAATCATTTCAAAACTTTTCCCCAATTCCTTCTTTATGGATGCAATGTAGCTTTCATTGTTCTCTATCATTAAAAGATCATCTACATATACCACAAGATATACAACTGTTTTGCCAACTTTCTTGACAAATAAAGTTGCATCATTAAGATCAAAATGTTTGAAATTAAGTTTCAGAAGATGCTCAGTTAGTTTTTCATACTAGGCTTGCGGTGCTTGTTTGAGGCCATACAAGGACTTCACAAGTTTGCATACTTTGTGTTCATGTCCTTTCACAGCAAAACCTTCTGGCTGGGACATAAAAACATTCTCTTTTAGATCTCCATTCAAGAAAGCAGTTTTTACATCCATTTGATGGACTTTCTAACCGTTCTGAGCTGCTAATGCAAAGAGTGTCCGGATGGTAGCCCATTTTGTTGTGGGGGAAAAAGTCTCCTCATAATTGACCCCTTCCTTTTGTGCAAAACCTTTTGCCACAAGCCATCAGCTTTATACTTGTTCTTGTAGACCCACTTGCAGCCAATTGGTTTGGTTCCAAATGGAGGGTCAACCAGCTTCCAAGTGTCGTTCTTTATGAGGGAATCATACTCCTTTTGCATTGCTTCTTTCCATTCATCATGAGAAGTAGCTTCTTTAAAGGAATTTGGTTCAAAATCTGTAGACAAGTTCAATTCACAATCATAAGAAACATCCATATCAACAGGTGAATTAGAGTCATCTACATCACCTCCATTTTTTCAGTTTGAATTTCTGGTCCCTGTTTTTCCAATTTCATCAGGATGAACACTTTCAAGTGTCTTTGTCAGCCACTTTGGGGGACCTTTCTGAGATGGTCCAGGGTACTTTGTTGATTGAGTTGGGACTGAATCAAGATTGAGTCTCCCAATTCCATCAATTACATCACTTAAAGCATCATCCGTTGTTGGAGTTTCAGTTAGGGGAGAGTGTTCTTCAGAAGAAGATTCCACATGTTGATCTAGAATAGGAATCCCCCCTTCAATATGTGGAATCTGATTATCAAATTCTTGAAATGATTTTGTTTTTGCGAATGTATCCAAGCGATCAAGTTGCGGCTCAACAACATTGTCAGATTTGGATGATTCAAGAAAAATTACATCTCTAGATACGACAAACTTTTTATTTACTTAATCATAGAGGCGGTATGCTTTGGAGGTGTTTGAATACCCCAGGAAGATACACTTACGACTTCTAGCACCAAGTTTGTTTCTATGTACCTTTCATATCAAAGCATAACAGGTGGAACCAAAGACCCTGAGATGTTTTACCGAAGGAACATGTCCATACCACAATTCATAAGGAGTCTTGTTTCTTATAGCATTAGATGGACATCTATTCTTTATATATGCAGCACATAGAACAGCATCAGCCCAAAACATTATCTTTACATTTTTGAAGAAAAGCATGGATCATACCATATTCAAGATTGTTCTATTCATTCTTTCAGCTACACCATTCTGTTGGGGATTATAAGGTACAGTTGTTTGATGTTTGATCCCATGTTGGCGAAGATAGTTTTCAAATTCATTTGATGTGTATTCTTTTCCATTATCAGTGCGAATGGACCTAATATGAGATTGTGCATCATTTTCAATCCATTTATGAAAATTCTTGAATGTTTGAAAAGCATCAGATTTGTTCTTCAATAAATAAACCCAACACATTCTGGTGTAGTCATCAATAAATGTCATGATATATTTATTTCCATTTGCAAAAGGAATAGGCATTGGACCACATAAATCTGAATGAATGAGTTCAAGCTTCCTATGTGCTCTTGAATGTGAATCATGAAAAGATTGTTTGCTATGCTTTCCTAGAATGCAAGCATCACATTGCTTATGTTTCTTAGGAATTGTAGGCAAACCAGCAACACCATTTTTCTTCAATAAGTGGAGATTGTCATAGTTTAAATGTCCAAATCTAGCATGCCATAATAAACTTGATGGAAGTGTACCTTTTTCATGATGAGAAATATATGAGAAATTTTATGCATGAGCAGAGGTTCCTTGCAGTTTGAGAAGCCTTTCTTCTTCTATTCCCCTCATGACAAGTGAGTGGTCAGATGCTTTTCTTACCTCAAGCTTGCCATCAAACATATGAATGGAGTGACCTTGCTAGCGGATGTGGACCAAGGACAACAAGTTTCTCTTGAGTTGTGGGAGATATAGAACATGATCCAGAAGAAAGTCTGGAAGACCAGGCAGTTTAAGCCTGATTGTGCCAAGCCCTGATGGCTTGATTTTTGATTGATCTGCAAAGTATACTGCTCCATCAACATTGTCAGTAAAATCTTCAAAAAAATCTTTTCTATGAGTCATGTGACAGGTTGCTCCTGAATCAAGCAACCGATCATTTTTCCAAGAAGCAAGTGAAGCATTAAACAAATCTTCATTTACTCCAATGTTACATTGTGCCTTAACATAGTGAGCGGATTCAGGTGCTTTACCTTTGTTTGTATCATCAGTTTTACCTTTCTGTTGGTTTCTTTTCTGCTCAATTTTGTCCCATGGTAGCTTGCATGTAGAGGCATCATGTGATCCATTTCTTTTGCAGCGAATGCAGTGCAGATCTGCCTTTTCTCCTTAAGAATGTCTACCCCCCCGCCTCTAAAATATCTTCCTCTTCCTCTTCATCCACCTCTTCCTCTTGTAGAATCTTGAGCAGGATGCTTTTCTTTATGAGCAAGGCACACAGTCTCTTCAGAAGATTTAGGAGATGTCTTCTTTCCAAAAGCTTTCTCTCTTCCATCAAACTTTTTCACAAGAGAGTCAAAGGTTATATCTTTGAGATTTCCATTTGCTTGCAAAGACTCAAGATAATTGGAGTAAGTAGGATAAAGTGCCTTGAGAAAAGCAATAAGAGGGATATCCAGCTCAACCTTAGTGGATTTGATATCATGCATTATATACTTTACTTCAGATGCAAGAGCAAGAGGATCATTATTTTGCAGTTCAAGAGTGAAGAGTTTAATCATAAGTTGAACAACTTCAAGTGCATAATGTGAGTCATAGAGTTCTTTCAGCTTTTGTAAAGCTTCAAAGGCAATTGAATATGACGAAATATGGCGACTCACCTCTTCATTTACAGATGTTGCGATTAATGCATAGGCTTTGTTGTTCTTGTTTTCCCAAATGACGAGCTCTTTGTCTGAGGTAGGCTGTACTGGGTCATTGTCTCCTTCTTCGATACACACTCCTTTCCACAACTCATTGAAGATGAGGGTGTGTTTTATCATCCGGGACCATTCAAGATAGTTCTCCTTGCCAGTGAGAACTATTCCTACCATGGATATGATTGAATGCATTCTGTAAAAAAAACTTTTGCTGATAGAAAAGAATACTTCTACCAATATACAGTAAAAATGTACTCAAAAATTTCTGTGGGAAACGATTTTGGTTGTTTAATACAGTTAATAATCAATCATTCACCGCGAGCTCTATAAAGTTGGAGCAGCAACGGCATCACAATTTCAAAGCTCACTGAAAAGACTAAAAAACCACCATAAATCCCTTTGATTCTCTAGACCTTGAAGCCACGACTGTTTCTCTTACCACGAGCCATCTCAAATTTCCACAGTGGATATGATTGAATGCATTTTAAAACTGTGTACTATAAACAAAAACTCCTGCTGGCAAAATGTGCTGAATGTTTAATATTGTGAAAGTGGCAAAGGACTGTGATATGCTGGATTATACCGCAGCAATAACATTCAATAATCTGCAGCATTAACATTCAATAATCCGTAGCAATAACATTTAATGGATTATACCCAATGTAATAAAAATGAGAAGCGGAGGTGTATTAAAAAAATGTAAAGCGACGGTGTGCGAAGGTGTGCATACAACGCAGCATGGAGTGGTAAGTAATTCGTCAAAAATTCTATTTAAACTTCGCGCCTAATTATACCAACGACGAACCTCTGGACTAGCATCGCCATTGAGAATATGTGACAGCGTAAATACAAGAATTGCGTTCAAAGGATTTCGATGGTAGCGTAAATACATGCGGCAGTGTTAACAACCATATCACACAACCTCATTCCTCGTTCCTGTGGAGGCACCAACAAATAACGTCTCCTTCGCCTAAGATCTGCGCCCGAATGAAAACTTGAAGTCTCCTTACTCGGGTTCTCTCAGATTTGCGCCCAACCGAAAAAGAATGCGGCATAAGGACACATACACACACCTCCCAAATGCCCAAATGCTGCCCTGCTCTGTTGTGATAAGGACAGCCTCGTCCTCACCTCGCAGCTTACACGAATGAATGAATGCAAAATTAAAGTCTCCTTCAGACTCGAGTTGTCTCATATTTGCGTTCAAACGAAAAAGAATGCGGCATTCTCAACAGCACACTTCAACAACACACTCAGGCGCGCATTAGCGAGACAGAGATTAGGAAAATCATTCCATCGATTTCTGAAGAAAGCTTCTTTCTGCCTCCAACGCCTACTGAAAAATCCTCCAACGCCTCTGGCAACGTCCAGAAGGTATTACCAGATGTTGGGATATTTCAGAAGGTGAGCAGCACAACGTATTATAGGTGAATATGAATAAAAATGTCAGTATGGCAGTATGGCAACGCTATTCACAAAAAATTTAACGTACAGCGCTTCTGTCTGGACAGAATGGACAGATGCGTTATGAGGCAGCGCTGGAAAGGAATATGGCAGAGGGAGGTTATTTCAGGACAGAGGCAGAGCAGCGCTGGAAGGTAACTCAGGACTGTATCATGTCAGGACAGGACAGAGGAGTTACAGGAGCATAATAGCTAAAACAAGGAGCTGGCTCTGATACCATGTCAGGCCAGGCAGTAACTCCACTAGGCAGAAAACTAATTCGTATCTTTTATTTAATCAGGTAGGTCTATTATATACATGAGGGAGAGACTGTTCAGTTCATCTCCCGATGACTGTTCACATTTCACATTTATTTATTTACAGATATTTACCCAATCATAAGGATTGGGTGTCAACAAGTGTGTACAAATGTTTGATAACCAATGATGTAGCGTCTAAACTTGTTTAGGGAATGGACTACATCTAGGAGCTCTTTCTCGGTTACAATATAGTTTAACTCTGCCTTAGACAGGTTTTTACTGACAAAATATCTTGCGTATGGTAGCTTTTCTTCAACTTGTCCTAAGGCTGCTCGTATGGCTTTGTTTGAGGCATCTGTGTGAATGTGGAAAGGTAGGGCCCAGTTTGGACCTCTCAAGATTGGGGCAGTTACCAGCTTACCTTTCAATGCATCCAGAGCCTCTTGACAGTTGTTAGTCCATGTAAACTCAACATCTTTCCCCAAAAGACCAAATAATGGAGAGGCTAGCTTACTAAAATCTTTAATGAATCTTCTATAATATCCTGCTAAGCCTAGAAAACTCCGAACATCTCTTACCTTTTGAGGAGGTGGAACCCTTTGGATGATAGCAATATTGTTGGGATCCACCTGTAATCCTTGCTGAGAAATTGTATGACCTAGCATGGTCCCTTCAGTCATTAGGAATTCACATTTTTCAGGACTGAGGGACAGGTTCATTTCAATACACTTGGTTAAAACTTTTCCCAGGTTAGTCAATGCTTCTTGGAAGTTGGACCCATAAGGAGTAAAGTCATCCATATAGATTTCCACCAAATCATGAACCAACTCAGCAAAGATGCTCAGTACTGCTCTCTGGAAAGTGGCAGGAGCGTTGCATAACCCAAAGGGAAGGACTCGGTAGGCAAAGGTACCCCATGGACAAGTGAAAGTGGTCTTATCTTAATCTTCCGGGCTGATTTGGATCCGTTTATACCTGCTAAACCCATCTAGGAAAGAAAAGAACTTCTTCCCTGCTAGGTGATCTAACACTTGATCTATGAAAGGCAAAGGGAAATGGTCCTTCTTGGTATATTTGTTAAGTTCTCGATAATCTACACAGATTCTCCACTTCCCGTTCTTCTTGGGCACAAGCACCAAAGGAGAAACCCACTTGCTGTCAGAGATGGGGTAGATGAATCCTGCATCCAACAACTTTTGCAGTTCTTCTTTGACAATGTCCTTGAGGGCTAGATTCATCCTCCTCTGAGGCTGCCTGACTGGTTTACAATCCTCTTTAATGTAAATGTGATGGGTACAGACTGAAGGATGGACTCCTTTCATCTCCTTATAGCTCCAAGCAAAAGCATCCAAATGGTTGTTCAATAAGCTACACAGCTCTTTCTCCTGAGAGGGGGATAGGGATGAGTTGATCTTCAAGGTTCTCTCGGGGCCAAATTCCACATTCTTAACTCGGGGAGAGGTCGGATCAGTCACACAGAGATCCACTAAAGCACTGGCTTGGGTGTCTCCTACCAACTCTTCTAATGGCAACACACTGGGAGGTGGATTTTGAATCAAATTTTCAATAAGGTCATCCTCGGTTTGAGGACCTCCCCTAGTGGCTTCCACTGTGCACAATGGTGCAGAGTAGACTTCATCCTCATCTTCCTCCTCCAACCAGAGAGGTAAGTCATGTTCTAGCAAAGGTTGAGTAGGAGGATATAGGACTAGTTGTTTGGACATAGGCCCATTCTTAATGGTCATGCTCCCAGCTCGACAACTGATGTAAGCATCTGCAGTAGCTAACCAAGGCCTTCCCAAAATGAGGGGGTATCCAGTGAGTTTTGCCTTTGGCTGAAGGACCAAGAAGTCTGTAGGGTACTCCCAAGAATCAACGGAGACCATGACATCTTCCACAATCCCTTCGGGGGTCACGGTGGAGTGGTCTGCTAACTGCAGTATTGTCAAGGTCTTTCTTAGGGAACTCTAAAGGTTGAGTTTGAGCATAGTGTCCCTGGTCATCACATTAATGGCAGCCCCTAGATCGATCAAGGTGTGGGGGATTATGGTGCCATTGATGTGGACATCGACTACAGGACTCCCAGGGTCCAGATATTTTGGACAGATTACTTGTCCCAACATCAGGTCGGATAGTTGTCCTATAACATTGATAGTTGGGGCATCTCTCTTACGCCTGCCTGGGTGCTTGAAACACTTCTCTTTGATCAATTTGTTGTAGATTGGTACATCTTTTATGGCTTGGAGAAGTGGTATTTTTACACATAATTGTTTAAGTTCTCCCAGGAGCTCAGTCTCTTTTGGGTTTGGTTGCGTGGTTCCAGTTAGTCTCTCAGGAAAGGGTGGAATGGCTTTGGGTTCACTTTCCTGTTTTTCTTCCTCATCCTCCTTAGGAGGAGGTTGGCTATCTGGGAGGACCTTCCCAGATCGTAGGTTGATCTCCTAAATCTCCACAGCATAGGTAGGGCATGTTGTCTCTCTAGTATATACCTGTTGGGCCTGTCTGTTATTGGGGTTCGGGTTCGGTTGTGTAGCCATCTGCAGTTGTCTTGGAGGAGTAGGAGGTAATGGTTGTGGTTGAGCAGGTGGTGGAGGAAAAATAGCAGGAGGAGAGTTGTACTGGGGCCTCCACCCCTGTTGAGGTGCATTCCACTAAGGTTGTGGCTGAACATGAGAATGGAACGAATGAGCAGCAGGTTGAGTATGGTATTGAGATGGGTATGACCAAGGAGGGGGTGCGGACCAGGAAGGATGAGCAGGGGGACCCCAAGAAGGTAGGTGAGTGGATTGGTTGGGGTTGTAATAAGTCTGGGATGTCCCTTGCATCCCCTGCTGGTATGGTCTGGGTCCATGAGGCCTCCTTTGGTTTAGGAAGTAGAGTGGTTCAGTGGCTCCATCAGCCCCTTGGTACATAGCTTTAAGTCCGGGTAAGGTTGGGCACTAGTTTGTAGGGTGATCTGCCTCACAAACGAAGCATATCTCTACGGAGTGTAGTGGACACTCGTTCCTAGGATGCTTCCTTGTACATCTGGGACAAAAGATGGCCAAAGCCCTCTCAGCTTCCTCTTGCTTCTGTTGGATTCAGAAGGTGTCCATTTGCATGGAAATGGTCTATCTCACCTCACTTTCAAGGTCTTACATCTGGTTTGCAAACTCATGTTTGGAAAAAGTGGTGCTGGCTGAAAGTTGACCCCCCCTACCTCTTTTCCGGGCTGCCCTAGAATGGTTTCTAAACACAATCTTTATGTCGTCATAAGGTAGTTGGTAGATGTCTCCCCCAACCAAAAAATGGAGGGTATCTAGAAGGTCTTCAAGGACTCCTCGGAGCAGAACCAGCTTCAGAGATTCTGGGTCAAGTGTGCACCTAGCCCTTTTATAACTGAGTTGGAACCTTTCTTCATAGTCTTCTAAAGATTCATCACTTCCCATGGTCATCCGAAAGATTTCTCCCTTTGTTTCCTTTGACCTATAGTAATCCCGGTATTTGTTGTTAAAGGCTTGTTGCATCTGAGCCCAAGTTGTGATACTATTTCCAGGTAACCCCATGAACCAGCGTAGTGCTGCATCCTTGAGGGTAGAGGGAAAGAGTTTCAACTTTTGCTCGTCTTCTGCATAGTCATAAGTTCGACAAAGGACAACAAACTCAAACAAGAAGGTATCAGGGTCTTCAGTGGTCAATCCATGGAAGTGAGGTAAGGCCGAGGGACTTATGTTTTCATTTTTGTGTCCCCATTGGTCTCTCGGATGGGAAAGGTACCTTCTATTCTCTCCTCATTTCCTATACTGTTTCTGTGTTCCGCCATGGTCTCAGGAGGAATGTTTTCTTGCTCTTCTTTTGTTATAGGATCTTCGTATATCTCTGGAGGTTCACCTATAGGTTCTTCTAGATCACTGCCATCGAAGAAGAGAGAAGGGTGACTCAGTCATGTGGTGGGGGTGTTGGGTAAGAATTTTCTTGAATTGTCTCTGTTCCTATGAGGCACAAAAGGAAATCTTTTTGGTTGCTTTTTTGTTTTTTCTGCTTATACCTGCAAAACTGAAATTGATTGAACAAAAAATTGCAACTAACTAAAATAAACCTTGCTGGAATGAAGATTGCAGAATTGAAATGAAAGCAGGAAATGACTAATCTATGCTGCTGAAATGAAATTGCAGAAATGAAATGCTAGGCTACGCTTGCAGAATTGAAATTGCAAAATTGAAATGCTGATCTACACTTGCATAATTGAAATTGTAGAATTGAAATGCTAATCTATGAAAGCGGGAAATGTCTAATCTATGCTTGCTAAAATGAAATTGTAGAAATGGAAATGAAACAACTACTCTACTCTTGCTAAAATAAACTACTTAGCAGAAGGTTGTAGTAGAAAATAGAAGAAAAGCAGCAATCACAAATACTCTGACGCTTCCCCAGCAATGGCGCCAAAAAGATGGTGGGCTCCAGTATTGCAGCAATGATGCTGCAACTCCTGGGACTCCCTTCTTTACTTTTATCAACCCAGTTGTTCGTAACAAACTTGGAAGCGATAGTGCTATATGCACAAGTATTAGCTCTTGTTGCACGCTGTCACTTGATAAGCTGGCACAAGTTTGCTAGGAGCTTAAGCCAACTTCTATGAGCTCTTAGAAGAAGCTTTTAACTGTGATGGATGAAAGCTAACTCAAAAGAGGCTAATCTACTTGCAGGAAGAAGCTAAAAGCTGAAAGGAAATGGAAACCCTAGCAAACCCTAGTTTTACTAACTAACCCTACTGGTGCAAGAAAAGAGATGGATGTTGCTGAAATGGATGCCATTGACTCTTGGAAAGGTAAAATGCATGTGTCTAAGCTACTTCTGAAGGAAAATATGGAAAAAACATCTTTTTGTGTTTTTGAGTAATTTTGTAGAATTATTATGCATGTGCTTTAACGATTTTTTTGACTGTGCAGAGGTTGATTGGCGAAAGGAAATGGAGTGGGTGCTTGCAGGAGGTTGGGAAGTTGAGAAGAGGGCCTAAGGGGTCCCTAGCACCCTTCCAGAGAGTTTCACAGCAATCAGATCTCAAAAAACTTCTCACGTGAACTTCTACAAGAAGTCTGCAAGGGTTCTACAAGATGTTCTACAAGAAGTTCTATAGGAACGACCGAAAGAGGATTTTAGAGGATTGATGGAGAAAATATGGTGGGGAAGTGGAAATGAAGGGTGGATAAGGTTTTTAAGAGGTGTGGGACCTGGTAAATGAAGCTCAGGAGTGATGAAGATAGTTGGATTTGCTCAAGGATGGAGAAAGCAATGTTGCACAAAAATATAGAAATTAGGGCAAATCAGGAAAGTGTAGCGAATGGAGGGAAGGAATCTTGGATTAGGGGCTGGAACAGGTTGGATGATGGAGGAAGGGTAGGTAGGAATGTATTATAGGTACTCTGCACACTATTTTCCAAAACTAATCGAATAAAGACTAGAAAAAACAGAGATCTATCTACTTTGACCTAATCTGACCTAACAACCAGAAACATGATGAACATAAGTTTATAGACAGGAAATCATGCAAGAGAGCTATGTAAACTAAGCAAGAACAAATATAAACATGCAAGTACAACTAGTATCAACTTTTCCAACTAAAAATATAACACTAGCAATTGCATAGAAAGGCAAGAACAATGTTTTTGTGGCAGCAAGTATGCCTTAGTCTCAGCTCATGGTCCCAAGGAGAGAGAGATGAGATCAAGGATTGCTTGAGGGCCTTTTTTTAGATCTTTTCTGTTACCAAACTATCAAATCAACCTGAAGCATGAAAATCTATTTTAATCATCAAAATCAACCTAAGTAACAAAGCAAGATCTTAACCTAGATAACAGAAATTATTCTATGAATGCAAAGAAAACACATAAAAGTACACAAAGAAGGTACTGGAACTTGGGTTGGGCCCAACCCCAAGAGCTACAGTCTCCTAAGAAAGCTCAGAGCTGGTGCAAAGCGAAATTCATCTCCATTACTCAAAAAATAATAGTCATGTCACAAAACTGTTTACAGTAAGAGCTTGAAAATGAGCTGAAATGCAAAGCTGCACTCAAGTGCGAAAAAGAAGTGTTCAATAGCTAAACTACCAAGGCTTGAAGCCTTCCTACTTATGCAACATGAGGACTCCCAACAATCCTCCTTAACTTTAGGAGCTTGGCTGCTCAAGACTGCAGTTAATCAGCCACTTCACAAAACCTGCTCGGCTGCCCCTTGAAATAAACTTTGGTGGGCTATTGAACTCCGAGCTGACGGTGAAGAACTCGAGGAAGGGGTAATTTAGTGCAGGAGACACCCTTCCTACAAATCCTCAGCCTTGTTCCTTCGTATTTGGCTGTCAACTTGCTCATAAATGCTTGACCTTGGTCCAAAAGATGTCCAAAAATCTGCAATAAGCACGTATTAGACTTTGTGGTCAAGTGACTATTCTCATTCATCAATTAACATAAATATATTCAAAATCATGCATAAAACTATGAAGAATGGTGGATTAATCAAGAATAACAGGCAAAATGAGCCCATAAAGTTACCCATTTTTGGGGCTCATCAGTAACTCCATAAATGATGCATTTTATTAGGAAAATAATGAATATATATGAGGAGAGACTATTGGAATTAATATTTCAATGTCTCTTCATATTCTTATTTACATATTTAGGATATTTAGACTATTTTCTTCATCCCTAAAGATTAGGTGTCAACACTAATCATGTTCTATATGTCACGAATACCTACAAGGATTATGGTGCACCATAGGTCAGAGTAACCAACCAAAATTGAGGTAACTAGTTGATGTTGTTGATTGTGGTTAATCCGGATCATGAATCAAAAAACTCCCACAGAAGTCTAAAATCTAATAATTAAATGATGTTGATGCTAATGATGTATTTTTATAGCCCTTTCTTAGAGAAATTTTTCAACAAGAGAACACCTCGATAGTCATTATGAAGACTTCCTTAGCTAAGAGGGAGTGTTGAATTTTATTAGCTATGGCCGGCCTTCATAATTAATAATTTAACTCTTGAATTATGTAAGACATGTTCTTCATGTCATTTTAGTCCTTGAAATACATATAATGATTAATATAAGACATGTTCTTCATGTCGACTTCAAAAGAGAGAAAATTTTGAAATAGAATTTTTGGCTCTAAAACATAAAGTTAGCCCTTCAAGAAATTAGGTCGGCTTGCCCCTATGCTCACACCCATTTGGTTCATGAGAAAATTATATAAAGGTTTCATTCTCATCCTCATGCAAGCAATTCAGATCACCTGAGGTAGAAAGATAGGGTAAATATGAGACAGAGCATAGGATGAATTTGAGGTAGGGAGAAAGGAAAAATATGAGGCAGAGAAGGAACAAATATGCGGTAGAGTTTCTAGGCTTATCTAGGTAGCAAAACCAAGTTTTCCTGGGTGAAGAAGAAGGCCAAAATTCAGCCCTACCAAAGAAGACTAGGCAGAATTTGTTGGGCAATAGATTGACTTGTCTAGTGGGCAATTTGACCAAGTGTGACTAGGGATATCAATTTGACTTTATGTTTGACTTAAATGTAGCTCTGTTGACTTGAATAATTTCTCAAAGGAAAAGGTTGTTGGGTTTTCCCCCAAGTGGGTTTTCCCAAGGTAAATACTTATGTTTCTTGTTTGGCTGTCTCTTTATCATCCTATTGTCAATTTTTTTCTACTACTAAAGATCTTTTGTGTAATTGCTTTATGATGAATTTTAATGCAAGAAAACATTAACATAAGAAATCATAAGAAGTAATTATCAGTTAGAAGATCATATGGAAAATCAACAGTTTAAAAGTTTTATTTTTGAGCCATAATAATACAAGTTATATCCATCCAATCTCAAAGGATTGTATCTGGATTGAAACCAATTTGGGCATGTAGACTTTGGATCATCCGAATAACATATTGATCGCAAATTTCCGGTAATATGAATATTCCTTTTTTCAATTTAGAGGATCAAGAAAACATATGCTTAATCAACAACAAATATAATTTGTCACTTCCACCCAACCTCGAGAAAAGTGTGAAACCTTAGGGCATCATTGTTTTTACAAAACAAAACAAAAACAAAAAACAAAAAACAAAAAAAAATTGGTTATAGGTTCAGTACTTTATTCGTGAATGAGGTGTTGGGGCAGTAAGATATGAATGGTAATGCATGTTTAGGGGAAATATCAATGGAAGGGACATCTAGCTTGGTCAAAGATGATGAAAAGGCAAGTGAAGGGGATGTGGAGGCTTGACAACATCATGGCTTCCTCTCCATGTGCAAAACATGATGTTACTTACCTCCTCTAAGGACAAGTCTTAACCAAGAGTATTATGGTAAGAGTGACCATGGATATTGTTGAATTGATGATGGCTTATGATAGGAAAAAATAGCCACTTAGGACAATAAATGGGCTTGGTCAAATTTGTGGGGATATGGTTATATGTTTCAAAGGTTGGGTTTATATGTGCATAATGTTGGTTGATTGTCTTATTCTTCGTCATCTGGATTTTTCTCTCAACATGTCAATCTTGGGTAGAAATTCTTAGCTCAATAGACATTATTTGTCTTAATGGCATTTAAAGTAGACCATTAGCTTGAGGATTGTTTGTTTGGAAAGGATGGTGAGTAATAGGCCATATGAGATAGTGGATACCAATCAAGTGCTATGAGAACTATGTCCCTCCTCATAGTTGCTTAAGGAATATGCCAATGTCCTCAATGGTGGTAGAAATAACAACTTACAATAATCAATTTTCTATAGAGGTGGAGAGGGAAGTAAAGGAAATTGAAATTAAAGTCAAGGAAAAAAAGTGCCATGAATTCTATTGTTAAGTTAGATGAAGAGATATTCTATTGGGTTTCAAACATTGGTTTTTCACATAGAAAAGGCACCAAATAATTGAAGCTCGTGGATATGTACTAGCATATGAATATATTCATTGCCATCACTATGGTAGTAAGAGGCTCCTAGATGAATCAAATCCTCATCAAATTGGACCAACTAGACCATAAATATGAGAACTTAATCAATGCAATTTGGACATTGGATGCAAGAAGTGAGGAACATTTTATAGGTTTAATATTTGTAGTCAACAAGGTGATGAAAAACTACATTTTTTGCAGTGTTTGTGGAAATGGAGATTAGTGTTTGTTACAAAAATAAATTGGAAAAGTAGGACCTAGGAGGGTTTTATTTGTGTGATTTTATATGCTAAGGTACTTGGAAAGGAAGTAGGGATTAGCAGTACAATGCAAAGAAAAGTCAGTGATTTTGTTTTACCATTAATTTTGTTCTATTGTTGAAGATCTTATGTGTAATTGCTTTATGATAAATTTGAAAGCAAGAAAAGAATAATGTGAGAAATCATTAGAAGTAATTATCAATTAGAAGATCCTATGAAAAATCAATAGTTTAAAAGTTTTATTTCCAAGCCATAGTAATACAAGTTATATCTGGCCAGTACTCTTGAAGGATTGTATCCAGATCGAAACCAATCCGGACATGCAGACTTTGGATCATCCGGATTACATATGGATCCCAAATTTCGGGTAATATGATTTTATTTTATTTATTTTTTTCAGTGTAGAGGATCAAGAGAACATAGGCTTAATTGGTAATAAATATAATTTGTCACTTCTACGGAACCATTAGAAAAGAGTGACATCGTGTGGCATCATTGTTTTTACAAACAAAAGAAAAATAAAAACTTTTGGTTAAAAGTTTAGTACTTTATTCGTGAATGAGGTGTTGGGGCAGTAAGATATGAATGGTAATGTGTATTTGGGGGGAATATTGATGGAAGGGACATCTGGCATGGTCAAGGGTGATGAAGAGACAAGTGAGGGGGATGTGGAGGCTTGACACCATCATGGCTTCCTCTCCATGTGCAAAACATCATGTTACTTACCTCCTCTAAGGACACATCTAAATCAAGAGTATTATGGTAAGAGTGACCATGGATATTGTTGAATTTATGATGACTTAAGGCAGGAAAAAATAGCCACTCAAGGCAATAAATGGGCTCGGCCAAATTTGTGGGGATATGGTTATATGTTTTAACGGTTGTGGGTTTTTATGAGCATAATGTTGGTTGATAGTCTTTCTCTTCATCATTTAAATTTTTCTTTCAACATATTAATCTTAGGTAGCAACTCTTAGCTCACTAGACACGATTTGTCTCAATGGTATTTAAAATGGACCACTAACTTGAGGATTGTTTATTTGGAAAGGATGGTGAGTAAGAAGCCATATGAGATAGGGGATACCAATTAAGTGTTATGAGAACTATGTCCCTCCTCATAGTTGCTTAAGTAATATGGCAATGCCCTCAATGGTGGTAGCAATAACAACTTACAATAATCAATTTTCTATAGAGGTAGAGAAGGAAGTAAAGGAAATTGAAATTAAATTCAAGGAAAAAAAGTGGCATGACCTATAGTGTTAAATTAGATGAAGAGATATTCCATTGGATTTTCACATAACAAAGGCACCAAATAATTGAAGCTTACGGATATGTACTAACATACGAAGATATTCATTACCATCACTATGGAAGTAAGAGGCTCCTAGATGAATCAAATCCTCACCAAATTGAACCAACTGTACCATAAATATGAGAACTTAAACAATGAAATTTGGACATTGGATGTAAGAAGTGAGGAACATTTTATAGGTTTAATATTTGTAGTCAACAAGGTGATGAAAAACTATTTTTTTTAAGTGTTCCTGGAAATGGAGATTAATGTTTGTTACAAAAATGTATTGAAACAACAAGATTTAAGAGGTTTTTTTTCGTGATTTTACAAGCTAAGGGATTTGGGAAGGAAGTAGGGATTAGAGGCACAATGCAAATTTTCTCATTTTTTAATTAAAGTTCCATTTATGAATTTTTGAAAACCAAAAAAATGAGGTTCATTTTTAACAAAGTTGCCTTCATTGATAAGGTTATGGACACCACTGCATTAAAAATTATTCCAAATAACTATGGCATAATAAATTTGAGTTTATTAATGAATAATTTGGCTTTTTATTCTTTCAATGGAGTAAAAAAAAATTGGAAACTTTGGAATTTTAACCATTTTTTGGAAGGGAAAATTTGAGTAATTAGGAATTTTAAATAAATAATTTTTTTTTGTATATATAGTGTAAAAACTTATTATAATTTAGAAAATTAGTAGTGGGATAGTAAGAAGACAGTTATGATTGATAAAACTAAGTTACATAGAAAATAGGTTCATACTAATAAGGCCTCAAGACGATTGGGAGCAGAGAAGCTAGGGTTGGAGTTGAAGATAGGGTTTTGGATTTAGGGTACCATGGCGGGGAGTGCAGGGGGGAGTGCTACTCCCTCCTACAACCAGGCAGTCACAGGAGGAAATCAAAATGCAGGAAAGAAAAATTTTAAAAAACCACTGGACAAGATCTCATAAACCAGAAGTCAGGGGACATATGGAAGAAGCGGAGATCAGAATCAGGAAGGGGATCAATAGGAAACGAGAAAAGAAAAGGAGATTGGATGCAGTAGTGAAAAATCGGCTTCCAGAAAGACCCTTGGAGTCTGCAAGCCCAAGTCAGGCATTATTCCTCGGGTCGTATTAAGTGACCCAATGATACAAGCTCATAGAGATCATATGACGAAGCATGCAATTATATGCAAGTTCATGGGGCTATGGCCGACGGAAAGGGCTTTACATGTCTGGATAAGGAGCCATTGGAAGCCAAAGGGGGAAATACATTTACATCTGGGTTCTAATGGTTGGACTCTACATGCGGCCATGGATGATGAACTTTTTCCTGGAACGTGAAACATTCACTTCAGTACCGGTTTGGATCAGACTATATTCCCTTCCCCTGGATTATTGGTTGCCATAATCTTTGAAAACCATAGGAAACAAGCTGGGACATTTTCTAAGAATCTCAGAGGCAACTCTGAAAGGGAGATATGCCTCCTTTGCCCAAATATGTGTGGAAATGGATCTATCTAGAGCCCTGCCGGAAGCGATCATTTTAGAAGTATATGATGAAGAATGGGTGCAGACAGTGGACTATGATCACATACCATTCAGATGTCACAAATGCCATGAACATGGGCATCTATATAGAGACTGCCCTATAATCAACAAGGAAGATAATCAAAAAACCACTGTCGAAAGAGACCACGAGGGTTTCACCAAAGTTGGGAGTAAAGGAAAAGGAGGAAAGCGTCCACACAAGAAGGCAAATGAGGACAAACACAAAAGACAAAATAGCTTCAAGATCCTGGAGGAAGAAGAGGGGAACAAGGAGACAGTCCAGGACATGGAGAATGTAACAAAAGAACAGGATAGGGTAGCTAACATGGAGGATATCACAGTAGACAACCAGCAAAAGGATGATCTACCAAGCCTGATGGAGATTAGTAGGGACTAGGAGATGACTCCAAGTGAAGCAGGTATAGAGGACCATGACTTATAGGAGATTCTGGATAAGGAAAATCCAGATCTAAAGAAATTTCTGGAACAAGGTAAAAAACTAGGGGTGGACTCCGTGCCAAAAGAGGACTATGATAGAGTACAACAGCTCTTTCTCTGGAGGTCACAAGCAAAGGGAGCGGGAGTCAAAAGAAATCATGAAATCCAGGAGCCAAGTGGGGTCAAGATGATGGAGAATCCTCAGGCACAATCTCCAAAGAACTCAGGTAGGAAAAGAGGAAGAAAGAGGCAGAATGAACTGCTGAACGAATGTGGAAAACTGTTGATCAACTCAGGTAAGATGAAAGATCTTACCAGTTATTCCTTTACTAATATTTCTTAATGAAGTTCACAACCTGGAACATTAGAGGAATAGGTAATAGAAGGAAACAAAGAAATCTTAGTAACAGAATGAAAGAAGAAAAACCAGACATGGTTTTTATTCAAGAGACAAAATGTTCGATGGAAAAGATAAGAGATATTCATAATAAGTGGTTATTCAATTATGAGTATTTAGAGGTCAAGGCAGATCATTCAGCGGGGGGGATTCTCACTTTGTGGGACCCACAAAAATTGGGAATTTTGGATGCTGAAGCATCCAGGAACTACCTTTCCCTGATATGTCAACCTGTAGGGGACAAGGAGATATACATGATTACGAATGTTTATGGACCTCAAAAGCTAGCAAGCTCAAGCTTCTCACTTCCCTGGAGGAACTTAGAGCGAGACATCCCACTCTTCCCTAGATCGTAGCAGGATATTTCAATATGATAAGATCTCTTTTGGAAAAAAAAGGAGGCACTAGACAGCTAGGCAGAGACTCCATGGCCTTCCAGAACTTCATTAGGAACATGAGGCTGGTGGATACTGAAACTTTAAATGGAACCTTCACTTGGAACAACAAAAGGGGAGGGCCCATCAAGTTGCTTCCAAACTTAATAGATTCATGATTTCAGAGGACCTCTTTCTCTAAGGACCTACCATGACAGTCTCCATTCTGCCCTTTGGAGGATCAGATCATTGGCCTGTACAACTAGAAGCCACCTTTATGTGCACTCCAAGAAACAAACCTTTCAGTTTGAAAATGCCTGGCTCTCACATCCTAATTTCACTAATAATGTTGAGACATGGTGGAGAGTGGAGCTGAATATTTAGGGTTCAAAAATGTATATGCTCCAGCAGAAACTTAAACATATAAAATCCTGTCATAAAGTTTGGAACAAAAATGAATTTGGAGATATCTTCAAAGCCAAAAGTGAAACTGAACTGAAACTCTAGGAGATCAACCAGATCATCATCATAGATGGCTTCACCGAAGAGAGGAAAAAATTAACTCTCTCTACAAGAAGAATCGGAGAACCGATGCTTACAAGAAGAAATTTTTTGGAGGCAAAAATCAAGAATACAATGGATTAAAGAGGGAGAAAGAAACACAAAATTTTCCCACAAAACCACCATATCTCATAGGGCACACAACAAAATCACAAAGATCAAAGATTCTCAAGGCATTAAGCTAGTTTCTCACAGTGATATGGAATCGGTCCTTATTCAGCACTTATGCAACATTGCACAGGAGCCTCTGGAGGACAGATCTAGGTTCATTGAACATTTCACTCAATATATCCCTCAGCTGGTTACTAGAGAGGAGAACCACAATCTCAACAGGCCAGTTTCAGAAGAGGAGGTCAGTGAAGTGATTAATGAAATGCAGAATGGAAAAGCACCAGGCCCGGATGGATTCAATGTAGATTTCTTCAAGGCCTGTTGGGAAACTGTCAAACCTGATATCCTCGAGGTGGTGAAAGACTCAAGAAGATCCAAAAGGTACTAAAGGCTCAGAATGCATCCTTCATAGCTCTGATCCCAAAGCAGGAAAATTCCATGACTCCGGATGGTTTTCGGCCCATAGCCTTATGTAATGTGGTGTATAAAATTATCTCCAAAGTAACATCCAATCGACTCAAACCACTTCTACCCTCTCTCATTTCGGAGGAACAAACAGGCTATGTGGAGGGAAGACAAATCCTCAACAATATCATCCAAGCTCATGAGGTGGTACACTCTCTCAAAAGAAACAAACAAGCTAGCATGATCATTCAGTTGGACCTCGCGAAAGCCTATGACAAATTGAGCTAGGCTTACATAAGAGCAATTCTAAAAGCCTACGGTTTTGATCAGAACTGGATAAGATGGGTCATGGCATTAGTTACCTCAACTAGTTTTTCCATACTGCTTAATGGAGCTCCTTCAAGGACCTTCACTCCCTCTAGAGGGCTCAAACAAGGAGATCCGCTTTCACCGTTCCTCTTCATCCTCATGATGGAAGGGCTAGGTAGAGCGATTAAGATGGAAAATGTTGAAGGAAGAATTCAGGGTATCAAACTTACCGAAGATGGAGATGCAAACACTCATCAACAATTTGTAGATGATACTATGTTGTAGGGCATACCTATCATCAGGGAGGCCAGAGCAATCAAAAATATCTTAAATGACTTTGCTATGGCAGCAAGCACTGAGGTAAGCCTTAACAAGTCCAAAGTTTTTTTCTTTAACACTAATATTTCCATTCAGAGAAATATTACTAGAATTCTTGGATTTCAAAGAGAACAACTAACTTTCAAATATCTTAGCATTCCTCTTACTGACAAACTGCTAAGCAAGAAAGTGTGGGAACCCATTTTAAATCAACTTCAGGACAAGATCAAAAAATGGAGATGTAGATGACTAAATCTGGCAGGACGCCTTGTACTGACACAGGCGGTCCTACAGGCCATTCCCATTTTTATGTTTTCAGCTCTTCCTGCTCCTCAAGGTATCAAGTAGCTAATAAGAAGCATTCAAAGGGACTTTCTGTGGGGCAGAGGGGAAGAGAAAAAGAAGTGGGCTTTAGTAGCCTGGGACAAGCTTTGTAAGCCCAAGAGCCATGGTGGTTTGGGGCTTCATGATCCTGAGACCCTCAGCAAAGTCTCGGGAGCCAAGCTTTGGTGGAGATGGATTAAGGAACCGAATGCCCCCTGGGCTAAGCTTTGGAAACAAAAATATGCCAAGCACTAGTAGGAAAAGGATCATATTAGAATGTTAGGGCAAATCAGGGGCTCCCATATTTGGAACCTTGCCTGGGATAATAAAAACATTGTTCAGCACCATTGTTTTTGGGAAATTTGGGCAGGGGATCTTGCTCGATTTTGGGAGGATAACTGGCAACAGGAACCCAACCTTTATAGGGATGAATTTTCAGATCTCAAAAATGACACAGACAACAAAGGTATGGTTCTGGTAAAAGACTTCTGGGATCAGGAAAGGAACAATGGAAAATGGAGGGAGTGGAAGGATCTAGGATACAGTGATGAAAACTAGCTGAAAACCAAGGCAGAAGCCCTCACCCAGGAGCTCGAGCACAGAAGGATTCTTATCTCTTCCTCAATGGATCAATTAAGATGGGGAAAGAACACTGAAGGCAACTTTAACCTCAAAGAGGCCAAACGAGAAGTCACAGGATTTAACTTTGTGAATCTTGATCAGATCTAGAAGAAACTCTGGAAAAGTTCGCATTGGATGAAAATAAAGCTTTTCATTTGGCTAGTGCATCAAAGGAAGATCTTAACTTGGGAGAATCTCCTCAAGAAAGGCATCATTGGTCCTTCCAAGTGTTACCTTTGTGGTGCGCATGAGGAGACGATTGAACACCTTCTCAACCTCTGTCCATTCACTTCCAAGGTGTGGGACTGGGTCACTGCTATCTTTAGACAAAATGATAGGGACAGTCTCATCATATCCAACACTCTAAAGAACTAGAGGAAGAACTTCTCAGGGAAAGAGATAGTTAATAAAGCCTGGATTCTGGCTCCAGGTTTTGTTATTTAGCATGTGTGGAAAGAATGCAACAGTCGAATCTTCAAAAACAAAACTCACAGGCCCCAACACATAATTGAGCAAATTCTAAGGCAGCTCAAAGACACAGTTAGAAGCTTGCTGAGGACCCTTCCTAAAGATCCTCCCCTGCCCCATGAGGAGAGAATTTTACTTCACTTGGGGCTCCAGTCTATTAATCCTCTGGAAATAATGAAGACAATGAACCTTCTAAACACATGCGCTACCATTTGGAAGCCTCCTCCTTATGGTTTCTTAAAAATCAATATTGATGGAGCAGCTAAGGGCAACCCAGGATTAGTAGGCTTTGGGGGTGCCATAAGAGATGATCAAGGAAAAATACAGATGATCTTCCATGGCCACTTGGGGAAGGCTACAAACAACATGGCTGAGCTCATGGCATTAGAGCAATGCTTGGAAATCCTGGTGAATTCAGGTTCACACAATGTTATAATTGAAGCGGATTTGGAATTAATTATTAGAGCGGCTAAGAAGATTAGTAATGGAACCTCTCCAAATAAAGTGTCGAAGCACTAGAAGCTCTTGCAGGTTTTTTACCGCATCTATTCTCACATGTGAACCCTCAAAACTGTCAGATTTTCTCATGTGAAAAGGAAGGCTAATACTTTATCGGATTGGTTGGCGAATGAAGGAGTCACAAATAGGGATAGGGATTCTAGGTATGCTTGGGATTCGCTTCCCCCAGGTAAATTGCAGGAGGACTGTCTATGTAACGCTACCCAGGATATGGAACTATGGACTAACAGGGAGGATTAGAGGAACCCTGAAGACTAGCGGGAGGTTGGAGGACTCCATATAGTCCAACCCGTCATGGTTCGGTGATTTTCCAAGGTTAGGATTCCCTTTGATTGAATGAAGAATGGTTTGATTCGGACTGTTCCACAGGGCGGGGTAGCCCTCGTCATTTGGCTTAGATGGTGGTTGACAAAGAATCCAGGTTCCCGTGATTGGCTCAAGTACTGCCCACTAGAAAGAATTAAGGGACAACACGTGGCGAACAGTCAGGTGGGTTTTTATGCGAGTCAACTGGTCCAATACCACAAGCGGTATATCGGGCGGGGTCTGAACGGTTTCCGATTTTTCTGTGTTTGGCTCTGATTCCACTCTTTGAGCGACACGTTGCGGAACGAGGAGAGAGAAAACCGCCCTCATTGGGCGGTTAACTCTCACGTTTCTTGTCCTTTCGATATCCATGATGACCGTTGGATCTTAATTAGTGGATCAACGGTGGCGATTTTGTATGCGCGTTGGTCAGACCCGAAAAATATTTAGAGTGTTATGCTTTAACTTCCTTCAGGTCCGTTTGTCCATTTGTCAGTTTGTCAGTTTGTCAGTTTTCAGTGTGACTTGTGGTGGGACCTCTTGTGGTTCCATGGCGGGTTTTGGACTTGCCCTCCAAGGTTTACTATGCTCCTTGTGCTTTGTTTGGCGGTTCTCCCCGGTTTTCCAGTTTAGGTTCTCTTAGTTTTGGGAGATTGGATTGGTTTGCCCTGCCCAGTTGACTGTTGAACTCTCACAGAGCGGGTGTGGCTCCTTGTAACTTATGTATATTTGACTAAGTTTAATAGAAGGTCCTACTCTTACTTGATAAAAAAGAAAAAAAAAAGACAGTTATTACCAGAAAAAATTGTAATAATTAAACAAAAATTAGCTATATGGATATTAATATATCAAAATATGTTTTTAGATAAAAAAAATAAAAAATTATTTTTATAGTATAAGATTTATACTCTATAGTTTTATTTATAAATATGTAAAACTTGTATATATTAAATAAAATGATGAAAACTATTTTTATAGTATAAGGTTTATATAAAATATAGATTCGTTTATCAAAGTGCAAATTTTATAAATATTAATTTAGATTTATTTTAATTTTCAATTATCTAGACAAATCAAATTTTTGGAGGTGTAAATATATTTTTGAACTCAAAATTTGACTAAAGGTTTACAAAGAGATTTGATGTCTCTCAACTCTCAACTACATTTGGGGTGTAATTATTATAATGTTCTTTCCATATTAATCAATTCACATTTGTATTTGCTTTTTTCCTTAAATTACATGTAATAAATACATTATAATATTTTTCATATTTCATTCTTAAAATTTTATTGGCTACTTTTAATTACAATAAATATAACGCCAATAAAAATGAAAACATTTTAACTTTCATTTTTTATCTACATAACCTAGAATCTCATGATTATTGAAAATAAAATTTTGAAAACTTATCTTTTTAATATTAATAAGAATTCAATCTTGCTATTGTGCTCTTTTATGTGACTAATTGTTCACTATTAGATTCTCATGGAAATGATATCTATCAATATTCTAGCCTTCCATGTTAATAAATATGAAGAAATATTCCCCATATGATCATGCTATATCAAACAAATCATATTAATATATGTGCACATAAACAAATTTATACTTTTATTTTTTTTTTAATGAAATATGTATACAATAAATTAATGTGACAACATCTCCTATATTAAATTGTAAAACAAATCTACAATTAAAATAATTAAATTCAAAATATATTTCCTTCCTTAAAATAAATAGTTTCAACACATATTCTTAGATATAAAATACGTAAGCATTGATTTCAAAGTTAAATTTAAAAAAAATCTCACCCATAAAGAAGATAATGTATTCTTGCTTAAGCAATTATTTGACAACTAAAGCTAACTGACAAACTTTGCATTGAATGTGGCCTTGTGAGTGGGGACTCTGGTTCCCCAAGGTTAGTGGTTTAAGTCCTCCCCAGGTTAACAATGTACATAAACTCAATATTAATAAAATCTTATTGTAACTATTATATTGTATTATTCTCTAAGAGTTTTTTTATTAAATTGTAAGTTGTTGTGTTGTGCATATTTTATTATACATTTTTCTAATGTCACGAAAATAGAGTGCTCATAAATCTTATTGTAACTATTATATTTTATTCTTCTCTAACAAATTAAACATTAATAATGTGTGCATGAGATTAGAGGATTGAGACACTCATGGACCAAAGTGGACCATTAGGCAAATGAAGAATTATAAAAGAAATGTTAACTTTTATTAATATATTAAACTTTTCAATGCATCAAAAATGATGAGTACATTGGACAATAATCACAATCCCAAAATTAGAAAAATTAAATTGATATAAAAATAAAGGTTGCAAGCAAATCCTCTGTAAAGCATAACATATATACAAATGGACAATAACATTAAAATTCATTTATGAACTACTTCATCTGTGTGGGACCATAGTAATATAAACATTTAAGATAATAATAAACTAAACACATAAGTGTAGTCCATAGAAATGGACAATAACATTAAAAATCATTTATTAACTGCTTCATCGATGTGAAATACTTCATCTATGTGGGACCACAACAATATAAAACCTTAAGATAATAATAAACAAAGCACACTAGTGTAGTCTAGCTTTGAACAAATTTTATTTGTGTTCTAGGTAATTTAAATTTTATGAAAAAACTATAATTTGTATTTAAAAGAAAATTCAAAAAATAGGTATATTTATAAAGGAAAATAATTAACAGTTTGTTATCAAAATCTTTAAAATTTACAAATTGCGTAACTTTTTTCCCTTTAGAAAAATCGTAATTTTATTCATAGGACAAAATTACATGTTGTAGATGCTAAAGAGCATATGCATATAAGTTGTTTCTGTTTTCACAGGAAACATAAAAAAATTAAAAAATTACAGCTAGCCTATTCTTTTCTACCTTTCTTCTTTTCCACTTTTCGCCAACCTTCAGTGTTGGGAGTGGATGTTACAATGGCCAGCTGACTTTCATTAGTATTTATGGGGTATTATTTGTTGAAGTCCAATCCTTTTGATCCATGAGCTCATTTGTTGCCCCTTACTTCCATTTGTCTCTTGTTGCTACGGGGGATTTTTGGGCCCCAAGTTGCAAGGATTGGTGGGGTTTTTATCTTCCTTGTGTGTGTTGCTCTGGCCCTTTTGTGCATCCAGTTCTGCTTTATTTCCTGTTGTTTCTGCTTCTTCTTCTAAGGGGTCTATGTACTGTCATCCTTTTGGCTTTTTCTATTGCTTCCTATTCCATTTGGGGTCTTTTTTTGCCTGTGGACAAGCACTATGGAGGTGGCATGTTTGTAAACATCCACGACATTGAAAAGCTGTATTTTTGTAGTCTAATGGTTGAGTCCATTGTGTATTATTGAAATTCAATGTAATATTGTCTGGTAGTCCTTGGCTGAGATCTACTTCAACACATATTCTTGCAAAAGTAAATATTCCCCTTGTAAGTTTGTCCCCATCAATCTTTAGGAACTTACCCAGGGAGTTCCCAATGGCAATCAAAACATTATGATGCTAGAAGTGTAATGGAAGGTTGTGCAACCTGACCCAAACTGGCATTTTTAATACCACCATAGTGTTGGAATCGAACTCTGGGAACCAAGGGGTCATGAAGAGTCCAACATTGCCCAAGAACCATGGTACATTGTTAAGGATATGTTCCCGTTCTTGTGTTGTGTGGAATCTGACTATGAAGAACCCCTTGGGGCATAGGTATATTTCACAGTTTGGTGACCATGCAGTAGAAATCCATTGGTGTAACACATTAGATTTTGGCCAAAATCCATTAAATCTACTTAATATAACTACGTTGTTATAGAGATATAAATATATATCATTTACCTTAGGCATTGAGGCCGTGAGAACAGGATTCTCAGATTTTTGTTCCACAATGTAGGGCCCTGGTAGATCGGGCAATGTTGTTGGTTTGGTTTGTGCTCTTTCCTTTCCTTTGATTGCATCTTTAAAAGAGCTTGTGCTCTTTGAACTGGTTCCAGAGCATCCGCCCCGCAAACGCAGATTGATTATGATAGTTGAATCTTTGACAATACCGTAATCCTGAAGTGTGTGGTTATCCTGCAGGTTGTGTCCTAAATAAATCAGATTTTGACTGCTTGCTAGTATACTGAGGTGAATCTGTATTTCATGCCTTAAGTCTTGGATCCTCATCCCCTTCTGGAGCTTCCAGCAGATATGTATTCCCTCCAACGTTTTGATGAATATTTGTATCGAGTCCACCTTAGTAGTGTGTGAATGTGTCTGAGAAGGTGTTCGATCTGTTTCCAATGTGTCTGGATCTGTTAGATCTAGGCATATCAGTGTTTTTTTGGGTTCATGCTTCGTCAGATCTGGGCCCTGTGCTACCCAAATCTTCCATAGGGGTTCTCTTTTGCCTTTTGTCCTTGGATCCATTGGTCGATAGCAGACATAGTCAAAACGTTTGCAGGTTTTTGGGTCTAACCCGAATATGAGCCAA